>JAUYWG010000040.1:18126804-18150257 GCA_034779775.1 Enteromius afrohamiltoni
CATGAGCTTAATGTCTGGTGCTAGACAGACACCTGCTTCCTGTTTATATACCTGCGTGAGGTTACTTCCGGGTCCTCCTGACCTCACGTGATCCGGTGCGTGTGACAGATTAAAACCAAAATTAGAAATCCCAGAAGCAAGACATGAAATGCGAGCCAAGAAAGCTTGCTACCTTACAGCGGCCGTGTTTCGTTCACACATCCTCCCAGACATAAGGGATCAATATGCGCACTGACAACATCTCTTACATCAACCAACAAGAAGGTTTGTGCTTATGAGTAAATAATGCTTATGAGTTCTCTGGTCTTCCAGCGCTACAAGGCTCATTCAACTAGGAGAGTGGCAGCTCTTCTGTTCCCTCGCCCTAGCTGTGCTAGTACACACACTAGGCAGGGATTTGCAAGTCTGGGGTGTGGGCATCTTGTTTAAAAAGGGATGCTGCACAATGTATTTTGTAGGAAATAAGACACATGTATACCAATAATTATAACTATAAAGATGACAATACAATATAATACAATATACATTGTAAAATCATTTTACATTCAAAAGGAAAGCAGTCCACAATACAACAGATATGCTTTCTAGCATTTTTTTTTTCAGGTAATTAAGTTGTATTATTTATAGTTACACTACAACATTTTTACATATTTAAAAACAATGAATATGATATGTTCACCTGAGAGTGATGATGACCTGCCAGCATACAGGTGGTAATGACAGAGTCTTGTATTTTTTCTTTTCACACCTTGGGAAAAACTGATTCATGATTGCACAGAAATTATACAAAGACAGAAGAAAAGAGTAAGAGGAGCATATAAAACACTGCTCAATCAATCGACGGATGCTACAGCAAATCCAATTATATTTTCTAGGAATACAAATACACAAATGCAGTTTTTAGACTCTCGGTATGAGTTCCAATACTTTCTGGTATTTGCAGATACCAAAAGCTGTATTTTTAGCAATGCTGTCATCTTCAAATAGAATGTAACTAATGATTTGGTGATCCATACACTATACCATACAAAAGTTTGGAGTTTTAATGTTTTTGAAAGAAGTCTCTTATCACAAGTCACAAGGGTAACATATTCATTTAAATAATACAGTAAAAAAAAGTAATATTGAGAATTACTAATGCAGTTTAAAAGAACTTTACATATTTAAATATTTTTAAATGTAATTTATCCCTATGATAGCAAAGCTGAATTTTCAGCACACATTACTCCAGTTTTCTGTGTCACATGATTCTTCAGAAATAAAAATCTTTTGTAAAGAGTAAACAGAGCTGCCTTAAATTACCTAGACCCAAATACTGCATTGCAGTACATATAGAGATGCCACTGCTTTATCATGCAAACCAGGAGAAACCATCATGTTGATCAAGGAGCTGAAACTTAATCACAGTTCTTTTTGTTAAATTAGAAGTTTGAGGGAACCTACATTAAATATTATGCAGTTGTGACAAGCTTTATGAATATTCATACACTCTCCATCCTAAGACTGCTGTGGGGGCAGGTGGTGACTAACAAGTGACATATGGATTGAAAAACACAAACAACTGAGCACACCACAAACATGACAGAGGAAAACGCAGCGCATCGAACCATGTGCACAGAGCATCATCTGAAATTTTGGCCAACAGGTGCACTTGTCGACCAAGATGCATGTTCGATTTGTGATTATTAGTATAATTCTGGTCCTGGGTAGCAGCGCAGTCAGCACACGTGTGCCTAGAATCACTGACTCCATTACAGCATGTGCAGAAAATGTCAGAGCAGAGTCTGTACAGGGGGTTTGAAGCTTTTCAAAGACATTCAGAGAGACATTTTCACATGCCAATCAGTGAGAGGGGTTGTTGAGAGAGGAGGAAGAAAAATGGTGGAAATGTCATTGCATTTAGGCTCTGACCAAATATATTAAGACTGATCATTTGAAATTGTGTGCTGCATTAAACACAGTTTGCCTCTACAGCCACACTAATGCCTGGGCTACTGACAATGTTCCTATGTGTGTCATTCAAAAATTTACTAAATAATTCATTGAGGAATCAGCAGAGATTAAAGGTTCTGCTGCATTAGCATGGAGTAAAAAGATCATATTTCTAGCATGAACAGTTTCTGTCATGTAAATATGATCTTATTCTTTAATCCAGCCAAACTGTCTGACCCGTAGATCCCTTGAGTTACACTTGATCTAATGGATAATCAGTGCAATTGATAACAAGTCACTTGGGACATCTTTTTTCCTCTGTTGCCATCTGTGGTTCCTACCGAACAAGTTGCTGAGCTGGCAGGTTGAGGCGTGTGATTTCTCCAGGTTTTTTTTGCTTCTTTTTTTTTTAACCCTGATGGGCATCATTATGCATGACTGATCTCCACCATCAGCATCAGCGAGAAATAATATAGGGCACATGGAGTTACCAAATTTATTTTGCTTTGCTCTAACTTGCTTCATTGCATATAAACAAAACATATAAACCAATGTAACAACCATGGGCATGGTTTAAGATATAAATTTGAGGGCCAAATCAAGCCTTTTAAACATGTTTCTATAGTAAACCTACAAATACGCACTCACACACTAAGTGTACAATATTAAAGGGATTTTACTAGCAAGAAAATCAAATATATTATTACAAATTACTTGCAAGGCTGCTAAATAAAATTTTGTCAATGCAATAAAGTAGGCTTTTATTAAACTAATCAAGGCGTGACATCTGTTGGGTTTGTTAAGTTAAATGCACAATGGCAGATACAGAAAATGTTGTATTTAGTCAATTTTACTGAAAGTAGACATTTAGGCAGTTATATTGTAAAGTTTATGTTTGGATCTGTGTAAATTAAATACCAGTTGGAAGTAATCAGCCCTCCTCCTGATATAAAATGTATACAACTAAAACATTTAAATCCAGTGAAATCCAATTTGTTACATTACTTTCTGATGGAGATGTTAGAAAGTTTAATATATTATAATTTTATTTATTAATGCATTTACAAAATAGTAATGTAAAATGCATTAAAATACCTACTTTATATTCATATTTACTTCTGTGTTGAAAATATCATATAAAACATACATCACACACACACACATACATTAGTATTTCGGTCACTTGGAGGCCATACATCCATGACAAAGTACATTGATATTAAAGGTCAAACAAAGCGCAAGTTCATAATCCATATATATACTGCATATGAATGTAATACTATGTTTTAATTCCTAAAACCTATGTTAGGACAAATTTGTTTACATTTTTCAGGGAACTAAACGGTTTTTAAAAAAAGCTCATTAAAAAGGGTAATTACTAATTAGATCTTTACAGTGTCAATAATAATAATAAAAACAAACAAAAATCACTAAACCACTAACGTGCTGCAAATCTTTCAGAGTAGCCTAGATTACGAAGCTAACACACTGAGTTGAGTTCTGCAGGTATGGATGTTGTGAAGCTGATAAAACCATTTAGCACATGTTTTATTCAGACATGTAAATAATAAATTAGCTGTTTCTGAAGCAACACTCAACTCTGATTTCTGTTTATTTATTGATGTGACAAACATTACACATTAAACAAGACTCAAAGAAAACATTTTAGAATGACAAGCTGGAGTGGCCCTGTTCATAGAGGAAGAGAAGAATTTGATTAAGAGACTTTAATAAGCTGTAGAGTAAATGTGGCCTTGCCTCCTCATTAAAGGCGTTGACTATCTGCAAATAATTCATAACATATGTAACTGTATATATATATATATATATATATATATATATATTACAGAGATAAAATTATTCATTGGATACAATGTGTTTTAGACAAAGCTATAAAATTCTCTATTTGCAAGTCACCCTTCGCAGCAGGACTCATTTAATCACACTCTTGGTGGTGTAAAAGGCAAAAAGCTCATTAATAAGGAGAGAAGTTAGACAGTCAGTATCATATAACCCTTACAGAGAAAAGGAAACACTATATATCACTAGCCACATTTATTTCTGCATTACACATAATGTAAGATAGCAAAAAAAGCCAAACTCAGTAGGAAACATTAAAATCACTAAAATAATGCATTTGCCATTAGACTGTAAGGCTCTCACTGTCTTCCAATCTCTCTCTCTCTATGAATACACGGTATGTAAGGCCCAAATCCAGAGTCATGGGAGCAACAGGCACAGGGCTTTTGGACAGCTTTGGACCCATTTGTTAGCGAAGCATAGGAGATTATCCAGATCAGGGCCCATTTGTTGGGGATCTCTGGGCTTCTCCCAGACTCCGATCCCTCCAGGTCTCAGGCAAAATGTCACTTAATATCTGGCAATGTGGTGATTTGAGAATTTGGACCGTCTTGGCTGTGCTCCATTCAGGAGATTGGTTTGCTGGCTTGACAGACCGGCACCAAACCAACAATGACATTTTTCTCAGTGCTTCACGCAAACTGTGGGGCCTTTCATGGCCCTATGCAGTCCTGATCAAACACATAATTGCATATTTGGGTTGACTCTCTGCACTGAAATAAACTATCATTATAGTCGTAACATTTTCAAATTTGGCTGACATTTTTATTCAAAGCAACTGACTTTTTGTGGTATACCTCCATATCCATATACATATGCTTCCAGTAATGAATTACAATAAGCTGTCACTACTACTAAATATTACTACAACACTATTTATTTATTTATTTCAGTACAGTTTTATTTAGTACAATTTAACTGACAAAACATGTGGCAAAATCTTCATTACCACAATTTTTCTTTTTTTTTTTTTTAATGTGAGCTACAGTGGAAGTGAAAGGAACAAATGTTAAAATAAGAGACTGTGCTCTAACAAAAAATCACCCTATTGGTCGTTTGAGTCACATGGGAGATAAAACAGTATAAAATATCAATATGCAAATGCACTGTTGTCGATAGGGGTGCAAGTGTAGTATACGCACTGAGTCGTATTTCGCCGCTATGTACAAACCACCTATATGGGCGTATTGGTTGAAGGACATGATGGAATATAATATATACATAGTATAAGCATTTGGTGTAGATCAGAGGTTTCCGACCCTGCTCCTTTCTCTTAAACTCTAATTTAGTTGCTTCAGGTGCGTTAGACTGAGCGTAAACACTGCAGGATGCTAGCTCTCCAGGAAAAAGGTTAAAGACACCTGGCATAGATAGACCATATGTGCATTCACAGGTTTTGTTGTCAGTTGCTCACCCTCATTTTGTTCCAAACCAGAAAGTAAAGAACTAGAATGAGAAGGAGGAGGAGGGGTGGAGCTGGAGAAGAAGAATGAAAAGGAGAAGCAGCGGAAAAAGAAGAATAAGAAGGAGAAGCAGAAAAGGAAGAGGCAGAAGGAGAAAAAACAGAAGGAGAAGAAGAAGCAGAAAAATATGAAGAAGCAGAAGGAGAGGAAAAAGTAGAAGCAGAAAAAGACAGTATGTTTTTGCCATGAGACAAGTTAGTCAAACAGCTTACGACAAAATGAGCATGTCGGGGTTAACTATCTTTTAAAAAAAAAAAAAATGTTGAAAATTATAGCTGTTATCTGAAGCGGTTTGGAATTGAACGTTACACACACACAAAGGCTGCAACAGTTCTCCCAAATACTCAGAAAGTGTTTCTCTCAGCATGTAGACAAAATTAAACTAAGCACCACCATAACACACATACACAAACAACGAGAGACAGGATATTCCTCTCCACATGTGTACGAGTGTTAATCTTTAATTGTGTGCCATTGTAGGCGTCCTTTAAACAAATACTCTCTGCGATGGAGAACAACATAATTGTACTATTATCTGTCTGAGGGGAAATTGCTATCAGCCCAGCATGTCCTACCTTCTCTTTGCCTTGTCTAATGGGAGCACAGAGTGATCTTCCTTTCTCCAAGACAGTGCCTTTGATAGAGTGATAGCAGCAGAGCACTTTCTCCAAACACAGTCTGTTTTCATTAAATTGCTAATCTAAAATCAATCAAGCAAAACAGATTTACTGGCCAAGAGGCTTTTCCTCTTTTTGCATCATCTATCGAACCCTACAACCTCACTCAATCACATTCTTTCAGTAACGGGAAATGGTAAAAAGAAAAAAGTCCACAACGTACAATAAATTGTCATTTCCGTTATCTCGCTGCATTTAGGCTATATTTAGGCTATAGTACTCGTAACATTAAGTGCAGATCACTCGGGTGCATCCTACTTAATGTGTGTTTCTAAGTCACCTATACCTATAACCTTTCAATGCCCCACTCTCTCTTTTCTCCCTGGGAGAATATGATGAGTGATACATGCCAAAAGGTATTCATTATATTGCTTCCATTCTGCTGATGGGCTGCTGGAGTATAGCCAGACCCAGAATCAACGCATGTCTTTAAGAAGCATATTTGACTAAAATCGTTTAAAAATAAATCTGACATCCTCTGTTCTGCCCATGTCCTCTGATATGGAAAGCACTTCAGTTCAGTGGCATTTATGAAATATTTACCTAAAAGCAGAGGTCTGGTGCATTTTGCTGGATAATGTGAATTGACTTTTGACTATTTGTAGCAGGTTTAGGTTTAGAGTCTCAATAAGTCTCAGTGTTAAAAATCCATTAACTAAGACTTTTGCCTCAATAAACTACTAATTTGCTGCTTATTAATAGTTAGCAAGGTAGTTGTTAAGGTTAGGTATTGGGTTGGTTAATCATGTTGTATAAGCTTCCTTAAATTATTAATTAGTTGTAACATATTTTAAGCTCAATAAGGGAAATATATATATATATATATATATGAATAATTACTATTAATTATTATTAATTGCAATAATTTATATTAGCTGCCAGTAGTAACTGTAGCAGAATTGCCATCAACTAATCTGTTCAACACATAGTGTATTTAAGAAGGTATATTTTCTTCGCCACAGAAAGATGCCTTCTTACAGTATTACTGCATTAGAGCATGTAGCGAGGGTCATAACTTTGCAAGGCAGAATCAGAAACTCGTGTCATTTGTGCAAAAGTTTTATTAACTCTACGTTAACTCACATGTATAAATACATTCACACTAAAGGGAAAGTGCAAAGCAAGGCTTAAGGGTGAACCATTAAGAAAGAGCTAGAATTGAAGTTATGAAAAGAGAGTCAGTTGACCACCTGTAAAACCATCAGTGCAAAACTAATATTAAACCTCTGTTTGGTTTAGTTATGTCAGATACTTGCATTGCCTATTTGGTGAGAGTCTGAAGCAGTCTCGAAGTCCGAATGGTTACAAGGTTTTGGATTGGCAATCCATGTCCTTCTGGTTTGAAAAGTGATGAATTCCAAAAGATGTCCTGACTCTCGTGATAGGTAGATCAAAGCGGAGCTGGAAGATAGATCTGTCGCGATCCACAGATCTTGAGTTAACTGAAATTCAAGGCTTAGGCCTAGTGTAAAACTTAGAGTTAAGTCCTAATCTCAGTGTCTCTTCAAGGCTGGTTGTACACAGACACTTGTATTTGCAGTTCGAGTTACCTCTTTGGTTGATGAAAGCGGCACCAAAGATTGTTAACACTTGTTAAATCTAACAAATAGTTTGTGCCCAAACTATTAATAGGCAGGCTAATAAGCATGTCAATAGTGAGATATATAAAAGTGTTACCAACTTTTATATATTTGTTTGTCTGTCATTTTTTGAGCTTGCTGGTATCCCTAAATGTGTCATGTGAATATTCATTATCTTCTTTTGTGTTTTATGGAAGAGAAATAAAAAAATATGAAACATGAGATTTTGTGATTTAGCCATCCCAACACCAGGGTTGTGCTAAATCAAGAACTGAATTGGGTACCTTTCTGTTTATGAATTTTTATTTTTAAATGAATTGTCCACATCTGATAGGAAGTTGAAATGTAATGACACAAACAAGAAATGTGTTTACATCTCATGTAAAACATACTCTAAAAGTGTGCTTTTTGTGTATTAAAAATGTATTAATCTTCGAATGAGTTACTTGCCATTTCTCTGTAATGATAAATAATTTATCACACTTTTGAATTGCAATTCTACCTCCATTCAAACAGATTTAAAAGACTTTCTGAATGCCATCCTAAATGGCCAACAACCCTGCAGTATACAATATTACAAATATAACCACTACAGTACTTCAGTGCAACTCAATCTTACAGATTATCATCAAAGCAACACATAAATGCATGATTAATGTGAACTGTCAATCAACTTTAGTGAAACCACAAGTGTGCGTGCATGTTTCTTTCGCCCTTCTCAAACAGTGTTTTTTGTAAGGTTAAGTGACAGCTATCGACCACGTCTCAGTCATCGCATATGAGTGCTGGCACCGTCCTTCTCTCATTGCCCGCACTCGCCCCTCTCATGACAGCCATCTGCTGTGCTCTTTGAAGTCCTGCCCTGACCTGTAAGCCGCCTGCAAGGCTTTAGCTTTTTCCTCTCTTGACATCACTCAGGTGAAATGTGATGACCAAAGGAATTTTCCAAACTTCTTTTCTAAGATGAAATCATCCACAATAGGGTAAATATATAAATAAAAAAACACATCCCACCTGTTCTGCAGCATCCTCCCTGGCCTCTTGCTTCGTGAATATATTTTGCAGACACATTCCAATCAGTTTATCATGTTTTGTGTGGTTGCCTTGGAAACAGGGAGCTCTGTCAACTCCGTTTTTTTATACACAGGACTGCAAGCTAGGTAATCACCCTATATGACTAAAGCTTACCACATTGAGATGCCAGCAACAGACACATTAGATCTGTGAGGCCTCAGTTTACACAGAATGAATTCTAATAGACTTCCATTAAAATATGGAGAAGTATTTACTACTCCAGGCTGTCTTCATATAAAATTTAAAGTGCTTCACTTCAAAGATCATGCTACAACACTTATATCTAACTCATATATAGGCAAAACGTATTGGAAATAATCTGATAGATTTGAATTTATTGATGCCATTATTTACTGGCAAACAGTGCTGTGATTGTCAGCATGTGAAACTGAGGTTTTATCAGTTTCTGAAAAATGAGACATTGATTTCACCATCAGCATTTATACCTGTCTGGATAAGTCACTAGAAAAAAAAAAAAAAAGACTTTATCACTTTACATCGTTCTGTCTCACTGCACTTATCTCTTATATAAAACGAATGAGTTTTGACCCATTAATTGTTTTACAAACTAAAAGCATGCATATATATACAACACAACAACTAAGGCTATTTTATTTTGCAACCGGAAGCTAGCAGAGATGCTGTTGTCACAGATGAACAAGGTTGTAACTCTACAGTAACCATGAAATTGAAATGGTCGATTCTTTTGTTAATGGGATATTGCAGTGTTTATTAAAACAGATTTATCAATGCACATCTTTATCGTTTTTAATGCATGTGGCTTTAATTAAAAACATTAACATCCCTTCCCCCTCACAATGACATTTCTTCCTTGATGAATTCCTTGTATATCGACACATGGGTAATAACGCTGTCCAATGGCCAGGGCACCACACTTACTATGAATGCAATCAATTGCTTCACTTTTTTTTTATTACCATTGCACTTGGAAATATGCCACAATAGGGAAGAAAAGTCAGTAGCAATTTTCAGTTCATACTCATTTCAACCAGAAACTGATGCAGACAAATATGATTGAGATGCAGTAAAATAAGAAAACAGATCAATCTGACAAGCAGTGAATGTTATCTATGTTTAAAAAAACAGCATAATCTGGTTAAGCATGTTTTGAAGCATATAGCTGCTGGTTTGTGCTGGTTTAGGCTGATCGCGAGATGGATTAAGCTGGTTAAGTACTGTACTTGAGCTGCTTTAGGGTGGTCAAGTATTAGTCATAAGCTAAGAACAAGCTTAATCCTCTCAAACCAGCAGCTATGCTTTAGAACATGCCTAACCAGCATATATTGTTTTTTTTTACAAAACACATGAACATGATTTATGAGTGATTTTCACATAATACTAAGAACGGTGACCATTTTTAATGGAGAATTTAAATGCCAGCTCTATTTTTCACCTTACTCTTAAGGGCATGTGAGGATCAAGCTTGTTCCTGATTTCAAACGTGCAGGTTTTTGAAAATACTGACCTACACTAAATTCATTCTGGCTAATGTTTATTACGGAAGTTACAATTCTAAAATAGAATCATGGATATTCATGAGTAAACAGAAAAGGCATGGAAAAGAAAAAAGCACATTTATACAGATTGTAGGCAAACAAGGTGAAGAGCGAATTAAGGTCCTGAAAAGAAAAAAAAAGATTGACAGGAGTAGGCGAGCGCTCTTTTAATTCAGCCAAGAAAGTGTTTGATGGGGACATTTTATACACACAAAGTCACCTCACACAGACACACAGGAGGGACTGAAAGAAAGGAGAAATGAGAGTGCAATCACAACCTCTCAATCCACCAATCAATCCCTCCAGAGCCTCCAGTATTTAACCCCTGACTCAGGCAGAGGTACTATTCTGCCGATGAGACTGATATTTCAGAAATGAGGAGCCAGGGCGCATCAGGATATAAAGAGAGATGAGGGGGAGAGCAGAGCTGCAGGGAGGCCTGAGTCAGGGGAAGATCAGACTGCTGCTGTCCAAAGGCAACACATTCAGAACAGCATACTAATGAGAAACACAAAACATTTATGAGGGTTGATTATCCCATGATGCACATAAACATTTAAAAAGGCATGTAGTAAAAGTCATGTGCATCGCGATGTATTAATTTATAATAAAATCTTACCTGACCTCAAACCTTTAAACAGTGGATCAGACTGTGATAGAAAAAAAAATTAAATTTTTTTAATTGGTGTATTTTTGTCTTAAAATACTGAACCCACTGTATAATTTTTAACCAACATTCAATATCAGATTCCTCCAGATTTCAGGAAAACTATCACTTAATCTGGAAATAATTTGACATTTGGATTTGCCTCGGCTATGCTCTTTTAATTCTTAGCAGACCCACGCCTATCAACAATGACATTCCCCTCAGTGACTCATGCATTCTGATCAAACACAGAACAGCATCTTTCAGTGTCCTCTCTGGATCTAAAAAGTATCATCTGTTTTCAGTTTATTCAGATTTTGCTTATTCAGTAGTGCCCGTGGTGGGATTAGAATTTACAATATACTGACAGGCTGGATGGAAGTTTTGTTTACTAACTGCTTCACAGAGGCTTATGTATGCATGTTATGCATTCGTTCATTTAATTGCATTACACTACTAGAATTGCACACTGCCACTTACAGCACACACAATAAAGCATATCAAAATTAAAGATATATAGAAAAAAATATGGGAATGCAGGGCTTGCAAAATTTAGAAATCCCTGGTAGCCCTTTGGGCAGGCACTCTTCAGTTTTTGGTAGCCCAAAATTAATTTATGTAGCCCCAACTACTTTTTGTAGTTAAATGAACAGAAATATATGTGCACCATGTAGAACATGAGTCTGTGTCAGATTCTAAATCTGAAATTTCAACTGAAGTCATGCCTCATAATCAGATTTTTCAGAACTTTTCCGCTTTGTGGTAGTATGCTTTTCCTTGGACCTGTCTTATTTAGCTCAGCAGAACTAAAATGTTTTGACAATAACATACTTTCGAGTGGATCGCTGGACGATATGCCCGCAGCTGTTAGCAATCAGCTAATCAATTTCTTGGTTACGATCACCCAATCAAACAGTTCCAAAGCACTATAAAACCTCAAGCTGTCCCATTCTGTCCCAGCCCGATTCATCCTCATCTCGCTTTTGCAACGAACGCTTTCTGCTTTAAACAATAGCTAAGATGTCCAATACCGAGTCTTCCGACTACCAGCGTGAGGAGCCCGCTCCCCGCCCGGCTAGCGCTAATACCCAGCCTAGCCAGCAAGCCACAGCCCCGCCACCATCTCAACAAGAGTCCGCGGGGCCCGCCAGAGGCCGCAGGCCTACCAGGCTTCCCACCTCACCTAGAAGGCAAGCCCGATCCCGATCAACACCAGCGGCCAGACCTTCTCAACCTTCACCCGCATCCTCCTACGCCTCCACCCGCTCTACTACTAGCAGATGGACCATCATCACACTCAGGCAAACGCTAACCACAGAGGGAGTGTCCTATTCCCACAAAGACAGACCTCCTCAACCTCTTTAACATCTGCCGGACGCCATTCCTCCCACCACTCCATCAAGGAAAAGGTCTCATAAAACAGCCACTCACCCTTCTCCAGCACCGTCATCATCCCTTTGCCGCTCGGATCACCTCAAGTCGTCTACAGATGCCGATCCAGCCACCACCTCTTCTCCACCGCTCCGTCCCAGCCATCCGCTGCAACCCGATCCAGCCCAGCCATCCACCAACCAGCCACAGCCCTCCACCAACCACATCGACCCATCTATCAGCATCTCTGCCTCCCAGCTCCACCAGGCTATCGCCGATATCTTCGCAAGCTGGCCGTCCGCTCCAAATCCAAACTTTCAAAATACTAATAATTTTCCATTTTCTCTCCCCACAGACTTTAATCAGCCCAGGCCCTCCCGCATTGACTTCACCTTCTCTTCCCAGATCCCCTCCCCCTCCTCTTCTGTCCAACCTGCTGCCGCTCTCCCCTTTACCTCTAACCCCTCCCTCCCCCCCTCTGCTTCTCGCTCTCCTTTCTCCCTCTCCAGAGTTAAAATGCCTCCTGTCCCATCCAATGCCTTCGCCTTAGATCCTACCATCATCTCTCCTCTCCTCCGCAGCCAAATCCTCGCCAGTAACAACGTCAATCTTTTTTCTCTCCTTTCCCCTTTTTCCCCTAGCCCTGTAGATCGTCGGTTTATTGCGGCAACTTCACCCTGCTCCTCAAAAATTCCCCATCCCACCACTCACTAGCTCTGTCCTTCCCCGAATTCACCACCGCATTCTCCCGTTACACCAATGTCATCTGTTCTGTTTTCCCCCATAGGAGACGCAAGCTCTATCTATCTCGCTATCATCCATGCATTCCCACCCACTCACATATCTGCCCCAATCTGCTATCTGCTACAACCGAACCTGACACCGTGGACATCCTAATCAAAAAAGAATTAGATGCCACATTCATGATTGGCCCTTTTTCCTCCCCCCCTTCAGCACCTTTCACCTTTTCACCTTTCCATTGCTACCCACAAATACTCCGGCAAAAAGAGGCTAATCATAGATCTCTCCTCCCCGCAGAATTTCCCCAATCCCAGCATTAACAGCTTAATTCCCCTAGAGGAATTCTCCTTCCAATACCATAATGTCGACCAAGCAATCGAAATCATCAAAAAAGTAGGCAGAGGCGCATGGCTACATCTACTCTGCCTTCAAAATCATGCCCATTCACCCTGACTTCTGGCACCTTTTCGGCATAAAATGGCGTAATCTATTGTATTTCGCCGTTCGCTTAACCTTTGGATGCAAAAGCAGTCCCAAAATATTCGACTTGCTCTCCGAAGCAATCTGCTGGATCTTGTCAAATAACTACTAGATTCACCACCTTATCCACCTACTCGATGACTTCCTAGTCATCTCACCTTCCCACGTCCTCCTGCCGCAGACCTGTCCACAGTCCTCAAAGTTTTTAACCACCTCGGCATTCCAAATGCCCACGAAAAGACTCTAGGCCCCAGTACATGTGTCGAATTTCTAGGCATCAATCTTGACTCACAGAAATTCAAAGCCTCCCTCCCAAAAGAGAAATTGGACAGAATCATCAAGATCTCTACCAATTTCCTAGCTCAACCTCAGTGCTCCAAACGTGAACTCCTGTCTATTTTGGGGCATTTAAACTTGCATTGCCATGCATATCATCCCCCAAGGCCGCCCTTTCATTTCCCATCTGCTAAACCTATCCTCCTCCGTCCCTTCCCTCGAAGACAATCTAACCCTACCCAACCCTTGTCTACGAGAACTCCAGCTCTGGATTTCTTTCCTTTCTCAATGGAACGGCCATTCTTTCTTTTACAAAGATTGTCTTGCCGACACCGTAGACATCCAGCTATTCACAGATGCTGCCCCCTCGGTAGGCTTCGGAGGCTTCTATCACAACCAATGGTTCGCCTCCTCATGGCCCCCAGAACAAGCAGAAGTCCTGTCCCACCAAGCTTCAACTGCCCTGTACGAACTATACCCCATAGTCATCGCCGCAGCCCTCTGGGGCAAAGAATGTACTGCTTCTTGCATTCTAGTTCATTGCGACAACGAAGTGACAGTCCACTGCCTAAACAAACACAGCTCCCACTCCCCAACTATCATGCCCTTGCTCAGACGCCTTGTCTGGATTTCTGCCATTAATCAATTCGTCATTACTGCTAAGCATATTCCTGGTAAAGACAATACTATTGCTGACTCCCTCTCTCGCTTTCTGTTACAGAAATTCAGGACACTGGCGCCAGATGCCGACCCCCTGCCAACCCCAGTGCCTCCCTTCTCGCATCAGATATTCCCCTAAATCACCCATTAAGACCACTTTACGATCATTCTCTCAACGGTATGATCCAAGCAGTCGCCCCCAGATCCCTTCAGTCCTACCTCACAGCTTGGAAAGCTTTCAAAACTTTCCACACTTGCTACAACCTCCCCTTCCCACTTTTTTGTTTCCCTACTATGCATCACCTCCTTCATCTCCTACCTCAATTCCTTCGGGTACTTCCAGGCCAGTTCCATCTAAGGCTACCACAGTGGAATTAAATCCAACCTGCTACAAGGTCTTGGTTTCAAAAACACCTCAAAATCATGCTCTCAAAATCCGGAATCTCCGCAGAAAGATACTCCTCTCACTCCTTCCGGATAGGAGCCGCAGTGACTCAACAACCTCTCAGATTTTCATCCATACCCACCTCCGCAGAGGTCAATTCCTAGATATTTCCTTCCCATTTCCGCAGAGACTTAACAACCCCGCAGAGTTTCATCCATACCCACAGAGGTTAAATCCTAGCTACCTCCTCCCAGTCTCCACAGATACCTAGCTACCTCCGCAGAGGCTTCCAGCTACCCAAAATTCCGCAACCACTACCCCGCAGATTGCCCTTTTGGGGGGCGACTCTCTGGCTGCTGTCCTCCCTAAGCTCTTTTGGGGGGCAGCCGGAGTTCGAGCTGGACTCCAAGCTCTTACCCTCGCTAGGGTCCTAATCGCTAGGGTTCGAGCCCGCCGTTCTCCCGGCCCGCTTCCTGAACAGCACGCCAAACCCGCTTATAAACATTTATGAGGAAGTATGAACACTTGTGCCGCTTATTTTTACCCTGCTGAAAAAAAACAGCATATGCTGGTCAGGTATGTTTTGATGATGGGATGCTGGTTTAAGCTGGTCCTTTGCTGATTTATGATTTTTTATTGATTCCCAATAGAATCAACAGCTAAATGATTCTAGAGTAGATATATTTTTTAATAACAAGCAAAATATGTTTGCTGCATAAATCAAATGGATTTATTAAAAATGAAAACTCATTCTCTGCCAACAGGAGGTGCTTTAAGCAAGAGAAATGAGAGGTTTCCCGGTAAGGTACGTAGACAAAGCAGCTCTGAGCTTACAAACACTGCCCTAAACTCAGGATGAAATGAACATGAATTTTACTAAATACAGTCTTCCTTTAGAAAATTCCTACTGTGATATATTTTTTGCTTTTTACTTGCTTGTGTTTATTCAACGAAGCCTTTAGAAAAATCAATCAGTTTTGATATTGTGGCAGGTTGCCACAAATAAATAAATAGAAGTGAAACAGATCCGACAGAACAGTAGCCAATAATTGGCTGCGTTTGTATCTGTCGACACCAACTAGATTGAAAAACAAACACAACAGACTAGTTAAGTTCGGTCCAGACGTGTGCTTCCGATGAAACCGTCTATACACAGTTTGCTCAATCACAAAGTAAAAAAAACAAGCGCGAATTCAAACACACTATCAATACTTAGCCCAATTGACAGGGGCTCCCCAATTGCAGATAATTACATAATTACCTAAATATATTTGTGAATGAAAGCAAAAGCATTGAAATATATTTTTCTTCCCTATATGATAGCCCGACTGGAAGACCCAATAGCCCCGGGACATCGGGCCAGCGATCGGGTTCAGTTGAAGGAAAGATTTGAATGCAGTGGGAAAAGACAGGTATTTATCTTGCTGCATTTTAGTTACACTATGCAGTATGTGTTTAAAACACACTCACACACACACATATATAAGGATACAAGATAGACAGTCTTATGATTCTTTAAAGGTATTATAGTCATCCGTCAATAGCAATATCCACATTACAGTCAATATCAATCTCTTCTCTCTAGCAGATGATATGATCAGGGAATAGTTTTAGCATTACAAAGGCATAGTTCCGGACAATCAAGCATTTGAAAACCATGGACAGTGTAATTCCCAGAATGCTCAAAACAGACACACACACACAAATAAATTTATATATAATAAGAATATAAGGGAAAAAAAAAAAAGAAAAACAACGATTGGACAAAACATTTAAAAAAGAAACAAGGACTGAGGATTGCTCATATCAGAATAAAACCCGTTCGTCACAACAGATCCAGCAAACAGAAAGAAAGCTCCGGTTATTAGCCCACATGTAAAGTGGATTACCTTCGCTGTGGCTTTTCTAAGGCCTTAGTCAGAACACAAATATTGAAATGAGTCATCAGCAGAGAAGAAGAGAATGTGTGTGGGATTTGTTGAGAGTTGACACTTGGGTGTCATGTTATTTCACAAGAGGGAGGGAATGCGTCCTTGGTGGAAATTTAAATTCAGGTGCTCCTTTATGGAAGTGCAACCCCTCCCCTGGGCTGAGTGAAAGCCGCATTCTGTATTCTTTTAGCAGAGAAGACAATCTCCCATCTCATCTGGTTTTGCCTTTAAACCTATGTGAAGGTTAAGGCCAATCCTCAGCTGACTGATAATAATTGCATTATGTCCAACTGTTGATTACGTCTTATGAGGATATTTAAGAACGTGAGGACACAGGAATGAGCTTCTGTGACTTGAGAGGCCACAGCAAAAGGTGTAATAATCACACATCTATGCAGGCTGGGAGTCCTCTGCAGTTGCACTTACACCGAGCCGAGGCCTTGCGAATGCAAAACCTATAATTGCAATGTCAGTCACAAAGGGAAGATCCTGAATAGCACAAAGAGATTCATATACAGAAACACACTCCCAATATAGGTCCAATCTATTCAAAAACCTTCTCAGTTGCACAGTGTCCAGAGTTAAGAGTCACAGTGCCCTCTGCTGGACTTTTTGTCCCTTTCAACCTCTTACGAAAATGGAAGATCTCACAGTGTTCAGAGGTTACGATTATTCTTCTGTCTGCTATATATGTGCCATATCTGTGGTTGTCATTTAACATAAACATAAGCAACTCTAGAATTGTTGATTACTTCCTGACTGATTGCACTAGTTCTGCTACTTAATTGCACAGCATGTATTAGAGACTGTGTCTCTAATAATTCAACAGCAGATATTAAGGGAAAGAAGAGACAAAGTTTCAGAAAAAAGATACTAAAGCAGAAATTATAGAGTTGTATTTTTAACGCGACTAGCCATTTGGACTCTGCTTTCGAATTTAAAGTAATTTTTCACTATGCCGTCACACTTCCCGAAGCACAAACTGAACTCTCTCCTTCTTGGTTCCTGGGTTCAATTTGATTGAACTAGTCCCTGGATTGAACCAGTAACCTAACATCCCTGTTGGCTTTTAATGTTTCTTCTGATAGCTCAACTGGTGCTAGTAATACCAAGGTCATGGATTCAATTTCCACGAAACACGTAATGCATAAATGTATACATTGACATTTATGTATTTGGTGATATACAGTGCATTTCATGTCCTAGTGTACGATTTGATTTTGCTACAGTGAAGAATTGTTGCTCTCACACATAAACTGAAAAGAAATTTGGTGTAGAAACAATTTTCACTCAGAAAATTCTAGTTAATTTCACAATTAGCTACACAGAATTTGCAAGTATCATACTGAATTACACATACAATTTTAAAGTAGAAAGGCTGAAATATTTGCTTGTTGAAATGTACAGTACACCAAATATCTTATATTTTGTTTTATAAATTCAACAAAAAAGCCAAACTAGTTTCGATGTAATGTCTTGGAAATATCAGTCCCATATATTTCAAAAGGTGCATCTGAATTTGCTGGAATAGATTTTGAAATTTGGGATGTTTTGGAACTGAGAACAGACCACAGGGATTTTATTCTCTTCATACAGAATCCTGATTCAGACACACAATGCCCTGCTGGGCCAGTTCCATTACTTTTCTTTGTAGGAGAGAAATCACTGTTTTCTTCTCCATCTCCATAACTGACATCAAACAGCTCCAGGGCCTCTGAAATCCAGTATAACAAATGACAACTCATCAAGATTGAGTGAGAAAGCAAATGTACACCAGAACATGTCAAAATCAATCCATATTTTGCATGCTATATGCAATTTTGCACATTTAGAAAGCTTTCATGGATTAATATTACTATTTAATCTATTCAATTATAAATTGCTAAAGATTTGTGGATAAAGATTTTTGGATACATTTAGCATTTACAGGAAACACACTACGGTTCCTTTCCGCTTTGGCCAGACGTAAACAGCACATCTGTTTAAGGAAAAGTCACAGTGAACCATCTTAGCCCTTTAGCTGTACCTGCTTGAAGAGGCCAATTGAAGAGCAGAGGTTCACCAAACATAGGAATAAGAACAAGGACGATCTCAGACCTTTAAATCATATGACCATTTAAGCGGCATACATCCATTGACCCAATTTCCAGAGGTTGGCTCAATAATGATTCTGTCACCCCACCTGGGTATCGGCAGGTGGAGGAAGGATTATGCCTGAGCTCTCCTGCTGAGTCTGGAAATATATATTCCTTTTGAGTCTTCCCAGTTCCTTCCTACCATTCACCCAATAACCCCAGTGGGCTTTTACCCTCCTAAATCAAACTAAAATTAAATGCAGTCAAAGCAGATTCACCTCCAAAGGAAGAGGTGGATGTAGCCTTCATTATTTCCTCCAAGCTTTCTGCCCGGCATTGTGTAGTGGAGAACAACTGCAAAACGTTGAATTTCATCTTTTTTCTGTAGCACCAAGTGCTGTTAACACAGAATATGTAGTTCAGAAGAGCTCTACTGTGATGTGCACAATAATAAGCTCTTATCTAGCGCTACAAGAATTTCAACTGCTATGTTAGAGCTTTTGAATACAGCACAAGCTGCCATGTAATGGTAAAGACATGATCATTATGGATTTATAACGGGAGTATTTATTCATCTGATTAACTTTCAAGCCATAGCTTGAGAAGATCAAAGCCATTCTGGCACTCCACAGGACACAAAGCTGTCATCTCAGCTTTCTAAGCCAAATTTAAACTCCTCCATTTCACAGTCTCCTCTTCCTAAATGCTTTTACTCTATATCTCCAGAATCTATCAGAATATGCTTCTTCATCATGGTACAGAGATCTTGGTATCTGACTTTAGCTGAAATCAGAACAGTGAGCTTGACTGACATTTAGAGAAGACTTACTGAATGTGTAAAAAAAAAATCCATTTTGGATCATTTTGGCTAAAACAGAAAACTTTTTATTGTTTTCTGTTTGAGTAAGAGGAGTTGGAGCAGAAAACCAAAACAATCAAAGATGATGTGATTGAATTCTGCTGCTATGTGCTTGTGTGCCTCAGCATGCCCGCTCATGCCTGTTTTGAGGATATATAAGGTGATATGGTGTGCAGTGTATAGACAACCACTGGTAGCATGAGTGAGATACATGTATACCAGTTCAGTAAAGAATTTTGTATTTTTTTATTTTGCATTGTTAGAAACAAGAAGGGGGAAAAAAAATCAGAAAATGTATATTTTTATATATTAAACTGAAATAATGCAACCAGGTAACAGGTATTTTTAGGGTTTGGATATATTGTTTGTTCAGTAAAAAATTAATAAAAGTCTATGGAAAGTCCCCACAATTCATGAATGTGTGTATTCATGTGTGTGTGTGAGGGATTTATTAAACCAACACAACTGTGTACAATAAATGCTGCCTTGGTGAGCATATGAAATGAAGCACCACTTGAATATGGCTTATCAATAATACATTCTATTATAATAGTACTCCACTATATTCTAAAAAATAAACAATCAGAAAGGAAAAATTGTTTTGAACTTGTGTTAGCGAACCAGGCACAAAGCTTGGTAGATAGACCAAATAAAATAATTGTACACATATTAGATGAACACAGATATTGAGTAGGCCTACTGAAAACACACTACAGTTTTTTCAACCAATGTATTTCTTCATATTTTATGATTACTCCAACTAATAAGAATGGCAGACATTCTAAATTAATCAACTTATTTCTAGAAAATAGCAGACCCACAGTTGATTAGCAAAACAGCTGGACTGTGTGTATACGTAACACAACACACAAAACTACAAATATTGCATGCTCAACAGTACATTACAGCAACAATTATTAATCATACTTACAGGTTGTGATTCAGAGGAGCAACAGCATTTCCATGGGATGTCCACCAAGGGTATTTATGCACCTTTGTTAACTTGTGATGTAACTTCACAGAAATGGAAATTTAAATGGTTCTCTTTCTAAGAGAGGCAATAACTTTATTTATGATGCATTTTCAGCTTTACAACTTTTCAAACTGTTTACATTCACATACAGCTACATCACTGCATTAAAGGCTATTTCAAAAAAAGTCATAATAGGAGCACTTTAATAAATCTAGGTGTAGCATTAATAAAAAAAAAAATTAGAAAATTACTTGTTTTTGCATTTTTATCTGCTCTGATACTGCTGATAGTGAATATAAGGTAAACAAGACATAGATTAAATGTTCTTTGATGACTAAGACTTGCCATGTTTTCACAGCATTGTTTAAAAATGTCCCTAAATGCATTTGAAAGACATAGAGCAAAATACACTTGGATAACATGTATCCAGTATTTGAAAACTCATAACCTTGGTTTCCTTAGAGTGCTACCACTACACTCAACCTCTGACTTCCATTTTCTTTTGTAGGCTTTTTTTTTCTCTACACTGTCGTCCATCCATCAGATGTCCTTCTTGCAGAAAAGCTGTGTCACTTTTCTAGGTGAGTCTGCCATTTAGAATTCCAGATGGTGTGGGAGATAGAAAGGAAACAAGACAATGTCTATCTCTCTGCTGGGAGAGGAGGGCTGAACAAACAGCGAGCCAAAAAAGGAAATGACAGGCCATGTGTTTTGTTCCGTGGATTGTACATCCTGGTCTTGAATGTAATTTTCAAAGGGCCCAATTACTTGAGACTGTAGATGCAACTATTAATGACTCATCATCCAATTCATTGCATTCCATGATGATTGAATGATTTCTATTGTGAAGTACATTTTCAGAGTTCTAAGAGGTTGTGCGTATTAGTTTAAGAGGCAGGGGGTTTCCGTAGCAACAACTACAGGCTACAGGTTTCTTGTGTCTGACAAAAACATGTCCTAGCAGAATTTACAAATGACTGACCACATCCTAGCAAGTGAAGCTTAAACAAATTTATTTTTGTTTATATATACAGCTTGTTTGGTTGGATGTATAAAAATATGACTTGATTCCACATGATTGGAGGTCTGCAGTAATGGATCTTTCTTTGGAAACCTCTTGGTATCCTATGTAAGTTTTTTTAAGTTGGTGGATCCTTCCAATGGGTGACAAGGTAAACAAACAAATTGTGTGTCCATTATGGCATATTAATTGTGATAAAGCAAATGTGTTTATGGGACTCCAGACACATACCATCAGTTAACTGGATGCGGAAACTTGCTCCCTTTGTCTCAGCACATTTTTCTTCTTACATATGTAGCGAGCAAAAAATAAATAGAAGCACCATCGGGGGAGTAAAGTAATTTCCTGGAAATTATAGAAGTGGAATGAATCTTCCTGTGCCTACCATATTCACCATTTCAGTGGTCATCAACATGCTCATCTCATACCTTTCAAAGTTGGTTAGAAAAGGAAAATAAAAAATGAAATAAGTGAAATGACTACATGAGATGTAGCAGCACTACTTGACGCTCCCCCCACAAACACACACACACTCGCTCCACTCTCCTGAGCATTACAAACCTATCTGTGGGATGACAACCTCACTGCCACAACAAGCCCCTCTCCTCTCAGCTTTAGTTAAGGGATGTCTGCCATGATAACCAATGCCTTCACATCGTATGTGCTGTAAAACCACTCAAGCTCTGGCTCAATTCCCAACACAATAAGACCTGTGTGCTCCTCTCTGCTCCTCTTGGTTGAACTTCACAGGACTGAATTTTTAAGTTTCTTTGCAGGGCATCTGCAGGTTATTTGGCTAGATTGTAACATGGTGTAGGGTCTTGTGTGCCCGCCCCTTTCTCTCCCAAATGGTGCACATATCAAACAGAAAGCTGATTAAACAAACACATTGCCTCTGCATTCCTCCGTAGGCTACAGTGGATGAATTTAAAAGCACTGTTGTTCAAAGGCATGTTGTCAAAGATCAACAAATGAGTGGGGGAGAACTTTACAGAGCCTTGGTGTTCATTTATCATGATCCAAGTACGATTTGCTTTGTTGCCACTGATGGGCAAGTTTCAAAACTAATTACATCTTGCTTTATTTGAGTTTTCTCTCAATCCCACTGTGTTGTGCTTGTCAGTATTGAGTTAACACCAATTATTCCCTCTACTCCTGCTGCCCACTGCTGAATCGATACCAAAAGTTTGGCTTCAGTATGATATCAAGCACCAGAAACTTAGTTTAAAATAAATAAATAAATAAAATAAAATAAAATAAAATAAAATAAAATAAAGCTAAAAATCAATATTGTAGACAACAAATGAACTGCCTAAGATGACTGATGATATAAAACTAAATTATTATGAAGTTTGCTGGTACAAAGACATTTGGGAAGAGTGGGATTTTTTTTTACTTTGTTAGTTCAGAAGACTTTAGTTCTCCTGTGTTGACAAGTAGTGAGTGTAAAGCCCTGTTTATACCAAAAACAATAACTACAAAAATAACAATATTAGTATCCACACCGGTGAAAAAATATTGTCACTTTATTCTAAGCACAAATGCTTCTTGTTATAGCAGGATGGATTCAGATTGGTTGTCAATGTTTGTATCATTTATCAGCACGAAATGTTCTGAAAGTGATTCCAACGATATTGTTTCTCTGTGCTTTTATCATTATAGTTGTGGTGTGGTCTCCACAATTATAGACTTTAAAAAGCAGGGCTTTCGTGAAGTGTTCGGGGGTAAAGGGTCCAGGTAGGAAACTAAATCTCAGGTGAAGGTTCCCGCTGATGGCGGTCAGTTTTAACAGAGAGACATGGAATGTGGGTGAGATACGGTATTAATCAGGTATGGCAAGTCGGTATGACACTGGTGTGGGGAACCAACCACGTAGAATATGCAGAATCACACATTAAATTTCCTCACTGAGACTGGAATCAACGCTAGCCA
>JAUYWG010000040.1:18155393-18165979 GCA_034779775.1 Enteromius afrohamiltoni
GTATCCTTGTACGCCATTGTTGACCATCGCCTGTTGTACTCTCCTTTGCCTGCCAATAAACACTTTGCGTGTGGATCTGACTGCCTCCCGAGCTCGTTCATAACATTTACACAGTAAGAAATAGTACTTAACAAAAATTAAATCAAAGGGGAAAAAAATTACAAACACAAAGCTGTTTCAATTGTAGAAATGTTACAAAGGAATGGCTGACGGTTCACGTTTTTCTAATTCCCTTAATAAACATCTCAGTGCATAACTCAGTTTTCTGTTGGCAGAGTTCTCTTATGACGCAGACGATACTATTACTGTGAGCGAAATGGGTCGGCAGTCTCCACTGACCCAGAAAGCTTGGTAATATGACATCAGTTTCCTCTATTACTGTTTTGTCATCCTCTGTCCAAACGATCACCAGCCATTAATTTATCTCTCTGTTTGACACATAACTCTACCTGTGGACAGATTACAAAAGAGAATCTACTGGCTGTGTCATTTCTCATGAGCTACAATTATGACGCAGACTATTGATTCAGATATACTGCTGCACCTTTGCCCTGCACTGTATGGCTTATACACACACTCACAGACACCACCACTACCAATAGCCTATCACACCAAAAGGTAAGGTTTTTAAAAATAGTCACCACATAACAAATAATAATACTTCAAAAGTGTAAAACCATACAATTTACTCCACATGTTGCATTTTTAAATGTATGTTTATTTAATAAAGATGTAATGTAATGCTTTAATGTATCAATCGGCTGTTGGTTTCCCGTGATGTGAAATTTCATCAAATTTGACATTTGTAATACAGCGAAATGCAAAACTTTTCGTACTATTTTGTATATTATTTGAATGAATAGAAGTCAATGGAACAAAAAATGTTGTGTGACTGCCTGATTACTTGTTAAAATGCCCATATCATGCCTTTTCAAATATGATCATGGAGCTGTATGTGAACATAAACCACCAAGAAGACGATGTGAGAGTAAATTATTTTATATGCCTTTCCGAAAGATGAATCTACAAAGACTGAGTGGTTAACATTCATTTTTTCAACAACACCTCAGCAGTACAATCTCTTGTTGTGTTCGGGTCATTTTACTGATGACTGCTTTTCCAATCTTACAACAGAATATTCACCAAATGCTTGGTCTATAAAGATGGATCAGTGCCCAGTTTATTTGGACCGGCTTGCTCCTCTGAACTTATACCTGTAAGTATAATTAATAATTGATGATTGTATTTTCTACCGATTGTTCAAAATATGTATTTGTGTACGTTATATTGTGTAACAACCCTGCACATGTGTTGGTAACCGGCTAACTTGTGTTTCTGTAGTTCTGTTGTTCACATGTGGGCCTGATGTAGTCTAAACATTGTGATTGATGAAACTTGACTGTCTGTCTGTCTCATTAGTTTAAGGCAGTGTTATGCATTATACAACATTGAAGTTCACAAAGTAGAGGTGTGCCCAATTCGCTTACAAAAGCAAATTGCGAGCACATTCTACGGCAGTCCTTGCTAATAGTCGGCGTATTACCTCTCAAAATGTCAGAAAGTATAGTTTTGTTCAGTGGACCACTGGAGCGGTAGACCAATCATAAAGGAATGTGCCATCTGACCAATCACAGCAGTGAGGGCTCATGGGAAGGCGGGGTTTAGACAGACTGATTCTTTGATCTGCTTCACACTAGTCATTTACGAATCATTTAGAAATGGGGTCAAATTAAATCTATTTTTGGAGAAAACTAAAGTGTTTTTTGACCTTGCATACATGCAAACCTCATAAGAGACTCATAAAACAATATTGGCAACCTTTAAAATGGCATAATAGGGGCACTTTAACAAAACAAAAAAATAAAATATAGCTGCAAGCAGCGATTACAGTGGTTCAAGCACTAAAAGCATCTAAACAGCTATGAAATAAGACATCACAATTTTTTTTGCAAGCCTGTCACCAGTTAAATCAATGATTTAAAAAAGCATTTTTGGCATCAGGTAATTTCCAGAAAATGTTGCATGCTTGTTTAGAATCATTAGAATCAGAGAATTGCAGTGTAGTGTTTGTTTCTGTTTGTTTTTCCCAATGGCCGATTTCTTTTAATTTTATCACAAACATGAGTCAAACATGCCCAGAGTTTCATTCTGATCAGCCTCTGTTAACCTTGTCTACTAAGTGCTTAAATTTCATCTGGAAATAGTGGCCATGTTTTTTTGTTGTTGTTGTTGTTTTTTTTTAAGAAACGCAAATGTCCCCATAAACACTTGTGGAACTTTGGACCAAGATTTGGATTAACATTTTTATGTTGATAGGACAAATGGTTGCCTTGTTATAGGGGGTCATTTGCCATTAGTGTCACCAAGTGGCAAATCTACATGATTTTTTCTTTTGTCCTCAGCTTGAGTTCTTTCATAAGTGTTCTGAGATTGGCGAAGATATCTCATTTTGTTCAGGACTTTTTTTTGTTCAGGCATTTTACTAAAAGTGGCACTGCCCCCTTCAAACTGTTTGGCGTCCCTTTGCGATGGTGAAAGTTTAACTTTTTCATAGATATTTACTTTCCAGAGAAAACTTCTCTAGTATTCTAGAATTCTCTAGGATTTCTCTCTAATACTACTCTTTTGCCATACTGTCACATAGTATAGAAGTAAGAATATGCAGATATAATATTTCTTGTGTTCTTGATATTTGTTTGTGAATGATGTTGGTACTGTATATCCTGCTCTGTTCCTCATCTTTGTTCACATTTTTGTTATTTTATAATTATTATAACTATCTGCCTTTGGCTGGTTTGTAAATTTTGAATACCTGACAAAAATACAGTTAGCAGAATAAGACAACAAACATATAAAATCAAAAGAAAATGTTAAGAAACAACATCACAGATTTAAAGCTTAAGAGAATAGTATGACAGACAGGGAAAAACTATTATTTGCATCTACAGGTTCATAGTCAATAATTGTAATTTAAGATGGTCTTAAGGCCGACTCTATCCTTTAAACTGTCAGACTGAAAATCGTCTAAAATACTTTCAAACAAAAAACAAAAAAATTTGAGAAAAACAACTTGAGATTAAAATAAAGGAATCCAAACAGACTTGTAGGAGCTACTCCTCTAGGGAACATGTAGCATGTGATTTCTAAAATATACCAATACAGCCTGAAATTTGACAGTCATTCATCCCAATCCAAATTATATTCTTTTTCGACCCATACAGCTACTATTTTACCTGCTAACGCTGAGCCAACAAATGTTGAATGTATGGATAGTGGTACTCTGCTATCAGACTCCAACAGTGTGGTACTAAATTAATATATCAGGACATAAGGTTACATTTTCTATCTATGTACCAGTTAATAAAACACCTGCTGTCTAGTCTTCTACTTTTACTTATCTCATCTGCTCAATGCAAACCACCTGCATACAGGTTGTTGTACTGACAAAAATGGCCCACAGTAAACCACATAACAGATTCAGTCATAAATCAACTCTATAGGCCAGCTGGTCATAATGACAGGCCTTGGCTTCGGCAAGAGGGAGAGATAGGAAAGAACATTGGCTAAGTAATGTTTTGATACTTTGCAGAACAGATGTTTTACTATTTTTCCCTCCAAAACTGAACATTATTCCCACTTGTGCTAGCATAAAAACATCTCAAACCATAAATGTACACTTGACGGCCTTGATGGTGAAGAGCTGCCTGGAGAAGCCATTGACAGCTTTTTCAGCTCTATCAAATATTCTAAGTAAATGACAGAAAATGGCTGATAATCACACTGTTTGGTGGAACTCTCTATTCACATATGGCTCATGCATAACATAATAGCACAAGCATGTCAAGATTATAAGATGTTTAACTAAGAGCCATGAACTATCCTGTGCAAACAAACTGGGGTTGGAATATAGCAATAAAACACAGTTGACAACCATTAAAGGTTCAAAAGTAGGGCAGAATACCTAATGGACACAGCTTTAGGCTTATCACACAGTAAACAGTAGTAGACATTTCATTAATGGAGAAGGCAATGTGGTGCTATGATAATAACCTTCTGCTTTCTGTGAGACAAAGCAGCCAAACAATAATTGCTCAGTCATTGCACAGAACTTCTTTTAATTGTCAGGTCATTATGAAGGAATGAATCTCTCTGGTCATGGCAACATAACATCAGGACGGTCAGAACAATGTCCTGCACAGTTAAATATCAAACATGGTCATGTCTATTTATACTAATCATTTCCTAAATGGAGTAGGAAAATCCTTAATGTGATCATTAAAGGGGGTCATTTGCATTCAACTAAAAGTAGCACCCTATTGCAAGCTGTAGCTTGACATAAAAGAAGCAGTGGCCCTGTAATAAAGTCAAGTCAAATCCTGCAGTCCAGGATGCATAAAGAAATGATCATGCCACATCATCTCATAAATTACATCTTGCAGCATTCATCAGCTGCTCTGGGCTGCCAGACCACCACACATATCTCATGGGTTGCTAATTAAAGTGACCTGTATTGTGCATGAGGTAATTACACAGTTCACCAATTCATTACTCTCTTTGGGTGAATGACCGCCTAATGTGAGGCTGTGAGGTTTAGACAACGGCAGCAGGGGAAATAGAGAATTTGGAATAATGGGACCACAGGCTCAGAGCATCACTCTAATAGAAGCACAGAAAAGAGGTGAGGAGAGAGGAAGAACATTAGTCTAACCAAGTCAAAGGTTTAAATTGTTCCATTTTAACATTGTTATCCTCTGAGATCATCAGGGCAGATTCCTCTCACAGCTCTTTAAGGGATAGTTCACCCAAAAATGTCAGTCGGCTTTTACGCACAATTATGTCGAAAGAAGATTTTTTTGGAAAAAAAGTTAAGTTTAAGTTTCAGTTAGTGAGGCCCAATGAATCCAACTGTCTTGGACAAAAATAAAAAATAAAATAAAAATCTAAATGTTTACTTTTTTACACCACAGAAAAAGTAAATGAATAGACTGTTATGCAGGTTTGTAATGCCATGGTCAGTAAATGATGAGTACAAATCACTACCATGTTTCCACCATCCAGAGGGAAAAAAAAGTGTACATTTTGAGCCCACACGGCATAAAATGCTTTAGATCAGTGGTTCTCAACTAGTTTGGCCTTGGGACCCATGTAAACAGCCCAAACTAGTTTTTGTTAATACAGTTGGTTTAAGCCACCACAGTCATAAACATATACAAAAATGTCACAAAGTAAAAAAAAAACATGGTATTTTTGGGTTATGGAAACAACAGTTACAATTTTAAATACACAACACAAACATGAATTGTTAATGAAATGTGGAAACTGCCCCTGAATATAATGAATAGCATACCCTCATGCAAATCCTTCCCAGCTAACTCATAAGTTATGTGATTTATCAGGTGGCTTCTGTACTTTTGTTTCACATGTTGCCTGCTTGTAGTTTCTGCACTTTAGTGAAATTAAATGAAGTCATGTGAAGTGTTGCAGCTTTCACGCGTCTCGCATTAGAACAAAAAAAACTAAAACAAAGAATTAAGTTGTTGTTGTTGATGTCTTTTCTTTGGCTACACATTCCCACCAGTTGAGAAACAGTGCTTTAGATCACATTATCATACCCATTGAAGCCTTCCAACTCTTTTCTGTTATGTGTAAATCTAAAAAGAATAGCTTTTGTGTTAATCTGTTGATGTGATATGGTCATGTTATAAAAATATGTGGATATATGCAGCATGTGGTTATCACTGCAATCAAAGTTTTTCTACAAATATCATTGGATTTTTATTATACATGGTTTGTTACTAAACCAATGTCCTTTACATGATGATGAAAGAAACATAAACATTGAAAACACCAACTGAGATGTAGAGCATATGTATAACGGCTTATACTTACAAACTATTAATTCCATGCACTTTGGATTAAAAAACATAGGCAGCATAGACTGTTACACAATCCTGCACAGATAAAAACATATACATTTTCCCAGTTGGACAGATTGCAACTGGACATCTCGCCCTCACAGCATCGTTACAGATGGCTAAACTAAAACCCATCCGGCTCAAGAGCATAATGGCTTGTGCTTTTAAACCTCTTTTACCTTGTTTACCTACTGTATTCACCATTTCAAGCTCCACACTCCAGCGGATGTGAGACTGATCAGTCAGTCTAGAGAATACCTGTGAACATATGGTGGTAGGAAAATGTTGCACTTGGTATAAAAATGTTTTGTTCACTTGGGCTTGGTAAATATATTTGAAAGATGAGCCCGCGCATGAATTATACAGTCTCAGTGCATGTCTTCATCGATGAGAGAACCACCTGTCTCCAAATGCCTGTGACTTTTCACAACAGGGGAAAACAATGACAAATGGTTTAGGGCATAGCTTTTAAAGCTGAAGAATCTATTATCATTTTGAGCTCAGGCAGGTGTGTGAGAGATTCAGATTGAGCTATAAAATGCAAAACAGCACGTTACTGTTGTCCTCCTCCAATTATACAATAATAATATTTTCTCTAAATCATGTCACATGAATGCACTTGTCAGATGAAACAAAGACTGATATTATAAACCAGCTGGATCTGGATTAACCCACTGGGGTCTGAGGTGATTTTGGGGCCCTTGAGATGTACTGCATATGCTTCAGAAGTCCTTAACACCTTTAAAAAAAGTATATAAATGGTAAGTCCAATCACCCCTACCACTCCAACAAGCCTGATGAGAATATGCTGTGCCTTTGAGCTCACCAAGGCCGGACATGGGGTTTATGAGAAGCAGGGCTCTTAATCATGAGAGGTAATTCTTTAAGTCGATGCTGCTTTTTCAAGGCATTCCAATTAATTACACCTCACACTGCTTCTCTCAGCAAATAGGTCACAGAAGTGCGTTCAAGTACATACTTGCAACTTCAAACTACCAAATTTGAAGAGCCTCTACAATTCATTGCATTTTGTATCTCCTACAGGCAAAACAAAATCATTAATAACAAGCAATAGTGAGGAAAAAAGTGCAAGCAAGTGAGAAAAATATGTAAATAATGTAAAACAGTACACCGAAGAAGCATACATATATATATATATAACAATATTTATATTGGCCATTTTAATACTGCTGACGAATTTTGCAAAAACCCTACCCCTGAAAAAGTGTTGTATAATTGGTTTCAACTAAATGAACCTACTTTGAGAAAGGAGGGGTGGATGAAATATGCTAACATGTATGGTAATAAGCTGTCAAAAATAATTGATTTCATTTTGAAAAGTATTCTTCTGCATAGGAAGTGTGTGAGAGAGGACATACGGAGGCGTGGCAGTGATGTGACCCAGAAACACAGAATCCCGGCAGCACTATCGATTAGACCAGCGAGGCGTGGTTGTCCAACAATTCCTATTGCTATCGGGAAACAAGACCTGTGACATAACCTTAAAAAGATAATAATTAACATGTTTTTCTTTACCCTAAAACTTAAAAGAGTAAAAACTTGTGCACTCTTTGTAGCATTACATAGCTCAACACAGGAAAATGTAATCAGACATTTACACTAAATATGAATGGAATTATCTGTAAGAAAAAAAAAGAAAAAAAAAAACTACAATGTCAGTGTAACATCCCCATGTTTGTTTATGTTCCATGTTTACATCCGGTTCCCCATGTGCTTTCCCAATGACCTAGTTTCTGTTGATTATGTATTCTGTTCAGGTGTGTCTCCCCATTTACGTTGATTGTCTCCCTTACTTAATCTAGCCCTGTGTGTCTATCTGTGTCGGTCAATGTCGTTCGTATAGTGTGTATTTTTGATATCTCCTTGCTCATGTTGGAATCTAAGTAAAGATGTTTTTGTTTGAATCAAGCTACGAGACCCATCGTGTCTTCCTTGAGCACAACCGTGACAGTCAGCGCACAGCACTGGCAAGGGACCATCAGTGCATCTTGGTTTTTGTGGTGCATTGTCGGATTGTTCAGCAAGTGAACATTCTAGTGCACCGGATGAATTTTAGAATTTGAAACAGCTCTTAAAATGGCAGATTCACTGAACTAGGGATTCGACTGACAAAAGGGTTGAATACATACATGAAGCTCTCAATTTTTCAAACCGTTATACAAATAATTGTCTCCTTGGTAGCTTTTTGTTAATCCCTGATTTAGATTTTTTTTCTAAATAACTACAAAGAGACTTTATGAATTTGCTTTGCATATTTCAAATTAGAAGTTGCACTAATTACCATTAACAGTTTCATGAGGCAATATAAATTTGAAACATTCAGATTAAAAACTAGATTTACTGTGCAAGTAATGTAATTCAAAGCTAAATTCATCAAACCTGTACTGGGAACATGGCTGTGAGTTTTGAATAACACTGGCCTCAAGCACCCCAACACACTAACATGATAATATGGGGTTTCTGAAAACTGCTGACAAATTGCCTAAAATCAGAGGTAAATCTGTTATCAAAGATGCTAACTAAGAGAAGCACCAGTGTTTTGCCCATGACCGAGAAATATTTAGCAGGGTGCAATTTTGGAGGAATTTCAGTCTCATTTCAGTCTTTATTGTTTTCAACACATCTACAGTAGCAATAAATGAAGAATGATTAATAACACATCCAAAAAAGACAAGACTTGTCTGAGATACTTTATAGTAAATTACTACTATGTTATGTGTGACCCCCCAGCTATCGACACATCAAGTGCAAACCACAACTTTATGATACTTAAAACAGCTGTGTACTGTGAAAGCAACAGCGATCCGATGACTTTAAAATAAGGTTTCATGTTGTCATCACAAACTGAAACTACAGTAAACAGTATTTTATTTCTATGCAAGATCAGATCTGCAGCCTTTCTTATAATAATGATGATACACTGGTAAAGAAAGCTAGTGCAATCCAATCAGTTTGGAATGACTCCTGAGAGCTGTCCATTGGGTCTTCAGCTTTAAGAGGATGCATTTCAACATTAAAGATCAACATAGTCATCAAAATATCACCAAGTCATCAATATTCCGCAATCTGCTACTCTCAGTCTTTTAAAAATCTACATTAAAACTTCTCTAAAGTCACATGCACATGCAAAAAATAGTATATTGAATGAATGTGTGTAGTAAGAAGTATATACACATTTTTAATAAGAGCTTTTGCGAGTTTTGTTTTACATTTTATAGATATAATTTGCAATTACATGACTAACAAGTTTCCATTTAATATCTCCATGGCTGTGCCAAATTGAAATCTATATTTATGGATTTGGATCTCGTCTTTTTCATTATCTAAATGGACAGATCAGAATTTATCACAAAGCAGACAATATTTTTATGGTGAATCTTTCAGTCAATAAACAGTTCATTGAAATCATACTCCGTAAAAGCTTAGCAGACAGCCATCTTAATAAGACAATGAAAGTTAATAACCCTTCGGACATAATTTTTCCCCCCTTGCTTGTCACTTTCATCTTGACAGAAATATGAAAATTCTTGAGAGGAGGACAATCGCTCTCAAAGTTTACATGCACATGTGCCACTACTGCAATGTTCTGCACAATCCATTCAGGATAAAGCATACAGTGCATTATGAAATATGAGCAAAATGGAAATAGCGCTCGCGTGATGAATTTTAGAGTCAAGGTGAATAGCACAATTAAGATTCATCCATAATTAGCCATAATCAATCGCTGTTATAAAAATCATCACGGTGACATTTAAAACACACACAAAAAAGCGACCCTGGAAGCTGTTGTCCTTGACAACAATGTGAAATGAATCGCCATCCCTGTGTCCTCACTCCAGGCATCATTGCTCAGTTTAAAGACACCTGTCCTCTCTAGTCAGAGTGCTCTTCAGTCACTCTCCATACAGCCCTGCTGAAAGAATGACAGGAGCTGAGTGAGTGTAAGAGTGAGACACCAACAAAGCTTAATCTCATTCCTTGCCCCAGGGTCATACACGTTATCACTGGGTGACAACTTAATGGGCCCTCATTATAAAAACAGCAGTATAGCAATTAAAGGAAATCTGATGGATTAACTCAACCCATCATGCTTGTTGCCGCTGCAGGTTAGGAATTTGTGACACGTTGATTGTTCACACCTCACAAACCTCAAACTTTGTACTTCTCTCCTCATGCTAATACCTGCTGTTACTGAGAGTGAGCTTTCAAACTGGTATTTAAATCTAGCATGTCACAGTATTTTGTAATGTTACTGTTTATTTTTGTTTTATAAGGGTGGTGTGAAATCATTAGATTAATTGTGTTTTATTTTATGCTATTGATAGCAACAGTTTAAATGAGAAAAACAGATTAATTAATTTGTAAAAAAAAATAAATAATAATAATATATATATATATATATATATATATATATATATTAAAAAAACTAAGATAAATAATGAATTAGTTCATTAATTAATACATAATTGTTGGTGTTTTAACAAAAATACAGTGACAAAAACAGTAAAAATACAGTATTTTTTACTATTTTAATACATTTTAAATGCAATTTATACCCTGTTAATTAATTTCCCTCAAAAAAACTTTTAATATGCTGATTTTGAACAAAAAACAAAATACAGTAAAAAACTAAAATAAAATTGAGATCGG
>JAUYWG010000040.1:18179491-18230965 GCA_034779775.1 Enteromius afrohamiltoni
TGATGACCCTTACTGTCTGTCTACGCTCTGTGTGTAAATAAAACAGCTTGCACTTAAATCCGAATGCTTCCTCGCCTTCTCCCTCGTGACAGTTGTTATTGATTCTATTGGGACGTCTACCAAAGGTTAGGGCCACCAAAGTACGTTTGTTTATGTTGTCGTTGAAACCATCTTCCATCAGCGTCTACCTCATGAAGACCAACGATCGGAAAAAAATCTTCCAAACTTGTACGAACACGGAAGTAAGATTTTTGGCACAGAAATATTCGGTCATACATCCAAACTATGCCCATGCTTATTAAATATAAAACTTTATAACAGTTAAATACATTTATTGCCTATGTACTGTTTTTAATCTTTGTTTTCAAGATCTTAATGCTGTATCTTTACATTTAAATGATCAATGTTCAAATGTTGTTGCTAAATAATGTATCCCTGAACGTCCTTTTAAGAGTATCTTCTTAACCCTACACATGATAACAATCACTTGGGGCCTTGTAGATGCATTAACATGTAGAGCTGCACCAGCTGATGATCAGAAAGAAAAAAGGCAGGGGGATAAACGCTCCCTGTTGTCCAAGCCTGCTCCTCATCAATCTCTCGCATCCCAGCAAGATCACGTGAGCATCAGAGTTGAGCCCCTGCAGTGACACTATCTTCCTGTAGGCAGAAACCAATTTCTGTTCAGAGCTGAGCAAACCCAGATGCAATTTGAAGATGGAAAGATTTCTTGGAGTGGGCACGACCAAATACTTTCCATTTCTCAAATTACAAGTTTGACATTTGAGAGATTTACTAACAGTGCGTTCTCTCACTTTTCTCCTCCTGTTTTTATCAGACACTTTTTTGACATGCTTAATGGATGCCGCTAGCAATTCCCAACAAGAGGAAAAAAACACCTCTCCTCCAAAAACCCTAACCTCTTGCCGTCTTGTTCGCTCTCTGAAGACGTGCATTCAAAAATTTCATGTGTGAAAACATCTCCAAAGGAGATCGCTGAGAATACATAAGCTGACAATATGAAAAAAAAAAAAAAAAAAAAAAAAGAGAAGAGTCAGAGGCCTTGGGTTTTCATATTTGCTGAAAATGGGGCTGGATAGTGGTCTAACCCTTCACGCTACACTGGCATTTTGAAAAATGCATTGAAACCTGCAGGCCAAAGGCCCTTTTTTCTACTTTTGATGTATGATAAATGGATTCCACTAAGAAATTTTTGCATCTATTTTCACATTACATCCCAACCTTTCCACAACACTCTCGTCTCATCAACTTCGCAGCCACTGGTGTAAAAGACAATCGGAAAGTGCATCAGAAAGAAAGCTTCCCTCATTCCGATATGCAGAGGGGGGAACATGATTTGCCCTGACCTCTCTATGTTCTGAGTTTGTGTGAACCCTTGTGACTACAAATGTAAGGGAACTGTGCTGGAAGCCCAGTGATTTTCTGTGCTTGCCGTCACACTGTAATTTATCTTTGCTCAGTGCAGAGAAGGCAGTCATTATCCAGAGACCACCAGCATTGACCAGAAACTTTTTCTTCATCATTGCAGACTAGCCTTTTGCTGAAGGGAAAAATGCACAATGAACTTACAAAGGATATATCTATATAGAACAAAGGTTATGAACAGCAGCTTAAAAAAGATGTTGTTGCTTATGTTTTTTTTGGGGGATATTTTCTGAGATCGGAAATAACTGAGGAACAAGTAACAGAGCATGACTTTCTCTCATACTTTGGCCTACAGCAGTATCTATAACATCTTGCCGTTTTAATGGGTTTTGCAGTCTAAGTGATTATTGCTTTCTCCTTTTACTTCTAGCAATTTACAAGCCCAGATGGGTGAGGAATTACCTGAAATGCGTAAAATGCAAAGTCTGCTTATGTTTAATTGAACATGATTTCATTTTTCATTCCACCAAATGTAAAGTACAATAACACTAGCTTGGCTCTGTGAAATTGCTTAATGACCTCTGCTTTTGTACCCTGTATAACCGTGGAAATGACTTATGAGTACATAATTGCTTTTTTTGGTTGAAAGAACATTAATGTGGGAGAAAAAGACACAAAGACGCTCACAGCCATATCCAAACATAAACAAGGGGCACTCTCTATTTCTTTATTTTACATATTTCATTTAATCAGTTTGATTTTGGCTTAGTGATAAGACATCATTGCTAAAAATACACTAAAATACACTAACAATTTAATTGAGGATTAAACAAATTTCGTAAATCATCAGAAGGTTTAGATGGGACTTTAGCATTCGTCTTATATGCAATTGTGTGCAAAATCAGACGTTTAGTATTAATGGAATTTTTACAACATTTAAGACTTACACCCATTAACATCATTAACAAAACCAGTCTGTTTATGAAAAGTTTGCATACTGTGCACAGAACTGGCAGGCACAAGTAGTTGGCAATTGGAATTAACCAACTATGGTTTTGTTTAGAAAGTAGCCTACATAGTTACAACAATTATTTCAGCATAACCATATTACCACAATACCGTACTCTTCCAGCACAGTTAGCACAAATATAAACATTATTAATGAAATGCATTTATAAATATAATAAAAACTGCAGTATGTTCATAAATAGATTGGAATGGAATGTATAGATGACTGAGCGAATGAACCCAGTACCATTTGCTGTAACCTACATATCAAGTTCCATTTGCTTCTGAAAAACCAATGGTTTGCAAAATGGTGCCATGGGGTGAAGTAATTTGAGATCTTTGGAGTACAAGTGAGACTATTTGAAACTGAGTTCAACAGTTCGTAAAGCAGGTTGTTTTAAATGCCTTACATATAAGTTTTGCTCTTGTCTGACAGACAGCAAATAAATGCTAACCCTCAGCGACTGGCTGTAAAATCTCAAGGTTATGTTATTCAGTCTTTGTGTTTGACCGTGGAAACTGTGAAACTGTTTTCAGGTTGATTCAATCAACCAGGGAGTAACAGAAACTCAATTTGCTGTGGTGCTATTAAACTGCTGACGTGAGACAGGGGAATTGTCCTATCTGCTTTTACAGAATGAGATGTTTAACGGTGGGTAGAATTTCTCCTCCAACTTTCTCCAGTAAACATGACTGGGCAAAACAAATGTATAAAAACCATATAGAAGTAGTTGACAATAAATTACCATCTCTCTCTCTCTCTTGAAATGAAGTAACTTACACACGCATTCTCTCAAAAACCATTGCTTATGTTACTCTTTTTAAAAAAAGATGGGACGTCCTTTCTTAACAAATTTATTTTCTGTTTGGAAAAGATAAACAAAAACAGAGGTCAAACACGGCATGCATCTGTTGCATCTATTGCGCAGTTCATAATGCACTGGGCTGCGTTTTCCAAAACCACCTTAACGCTACGTCATTCTTGTTGTACCTTAAGACGTACCTTATCTTTGGTCCCTGTTTTCCAAAACCTTCTTAGTTAAGTATACCTTCTGTAAGTCATTAGTTCGTAAGGTTGGTCTTGTGCACTGGAGCTATACCTTATCACTGCTGACCACCAATACGCAAAAAGCTTTTTTACATCGCAGTTTAACATAACAGTTTAAATGAACATTTAATATAACATCTGATTTAGTATCAAATTTACATTTTTACACATAAAATACTTTAGTTGTTATAGCCTACACCCAGTGAAGTGTTTTCATTGATAAAGTTTCCATACATTAATGATTGTTAGCTTTTTTCATTACTATCCTAAAGCACATCAGCTGGCGAACCACTTGACAGAAAAGGCTTAAGAGTCTATATAAAGAAAGATGAATTTACACAAACTTTAAAGCTATAGCAGCGCTTGCAAAATTGTGCCATTTTTTGGAGACCGTTAAGCAGACACTCGCAGCGGGGGTTCTACATTGAATTACTCGCTGGGCGAGAACCCCACTTAGCCCCTTTTATAATTTCAAATAACACAAATAACATCAGAAAAGCATTTATTTTGAATAAAAATGAAAGAAATAATAAAAAAAAGTTGAAAAAAAAAAAGCATTGGGAAGGGTTAGGACTTTATTTTCCCAATAAAGGTGTAAACCATGCCATCTATTTAATGATGTGAATAAAAAAAAAAAAAAACATTTACACTCAATAAGTTGCCTTCTGTTTTATCGGCTAATGCACTTCAATCGAGGTCGAGGCTATACGGCTGGTGGGTCGGCACACGGAGAACATTAACACAATTATGGCAATGAGGGTGTGGGATTGCGGACTTGCTAAATTATAAACACATAAACATATTTATTTCTGCATGTTCATATTTAAATTAGCCCCGATAAATGCAATTCGTACTATTTCCAAAACACTGCTTTATAAAGAACATTGTTTTCTCAATACTTTACTATACTGCTGTGAAGGAAAGAGCATCGAGGCATCGATATCAATGGACAGCACCTGCTAAGGTCGCACTTAAGAAGGTTTACCTTAAGCACCATCCTAAGGTATAGTTAGGAGAACACACGTAGGAAAGGTATTACTCTAGTTAAGGTATACCTTTTGAATCTTCGTAGCGCGCTAAGAGACAACGTTATCGGAGAATGCAGCCTTGATCTCCGCTTCACTATTAAACTGCTAACCAGGATTATAATAAAACATGTCTCATAATTGAAATGTTTATGCAGATATGACATTGGATATTTAACTCTTTAAACCAAATCCATACACATTGGCTCTCAATTGACAGACATTCGCATCAAAGAGATTTGAATGTGCACCGTGCACACTTTCACATAGCTTAAAGAAAAAGCATTACAATAACCAAAAAGCATTAAAATAACCATTTAAACATTTTAACACAGTGAGTAACATTACCTCATTAATCACAAAAATGACTATTTTAGTGTACTTTCTCATCACTTCAATGATAACTACTTGAAACTGTTTTAATCTTATATGAAATGTACTAATGAACTGTCTTCATCTCAGTAACTAGATTTGAACTGACCACAGGGTTTTCCTGAAACTCACAAAATGAAAAATAAAAGCAGTTTACAACTGAATCTGACTGATTTTCTGATTAATTAAATCTTATTAAAGTATTCCACGGATGTTCCGTTTCATCATAATGGCTGACAGAGCCAGGCTAAATGAGGTCTCCACCTGTTAATATGCAATCACAAACATACTCTTACTACCCGTCTCTATAACTAAGACGTGTCTGTAAAAGTCTAAAACAGATTATCATCGTGCCTAACCCTGCATGCTTTTCTCAACCATTTGTAAACCGATCACGTTGAAAGTTACTCTTTTATTATACTCATACTCATTCGCCATTTTGGATCTAACACTCCTAATCACAGCCAAACTAAACATTTCTAACAGCTCAGTTCGGAACTTCAACTCTATAGAAATGCTATTTACTGTTTAGTGTGATTTAAGAAATAATAATTAGCTTACCTGTTTGGAAAAGATAAACAAAAACAGAGGTCAAACACGGCACGCATCTGTTGCATCTATTGCACAGTTCATAATGCTTTTCCACAATCTCGGCACATCTATATCAGTGCAATTTGGCTGTATTGTGAGTGTCCCGTTGAAAAATGGCTTGTGAGAAATTATGTTTCTCTCCATCCATACTGTTTAAATGAAATTTATGCCCTTTCTCTCGAGTTGTCCATTTTTTGGCTTATGGGACTATCGTGAACAACTCAAACCCAAAGACTTCTTCCAGTAAGAAGAGATACTTGGACTTAAAGTGACTTGCTTTACTTGCACTAAAATTATTGAATTTGTTTTCATGTCTTATCCGAGATATTTGAATACTTTAAAAGGTAATTTTGTTGCTCTTGTTACACTAAATACTGTGATTTATGTTATTCCTTTTGAAGATATATGTTGGTGATTTAAATGTGGTTTTTAAACACATTTTTAATGTGTTTTTGACTTAAATAAACTTGATCCACTGAGACTTTGTATCCATATGCAGTCTGCATTGTTTGTCATGCTCTGTAAATTCAATTTGGCATAGACTTAAACTTGCTACAGGTTTAACTTTCTAATCCAGATATCAGGTTCAAGTCTATCACACATCAGCTTTCATTTCATTTTTAATAGGACAATGTAAAAATGTGCACCCTGGTGTATACACCGAATAAGAATAGCGTTCCTTAAATCTACAAAAACCATGCTAGGATGCTGGCTTAGTATTGCCACCCCTCATAATTTTTATGCCACCCCATGAGTAATTTTCTAGATCCACCCCTGCTTCCATTCACTGGGTGTAGGCTATAACAACTTACGCATTTTATGTGTAAAAATTTAAAGTAAGGTAAAAATGTAAATTTAATACTAAATCAGATTTTATATTAAATGCTCATTTAAAATGTTATGTTAAACTGCGATGTAAAAAAGCTTTTTGCATATTAGTGTGTCAGCAGCGATAAGGTACAGCTAAGAGCACTCCAGGCTAACCTCACGAACGAATGAGTTGCAGAAGGTATACTTAACTAAGAAGGTTTTGGAAAACAGGCGCTAAAGATGAGGTACGTCTTAAGGTACAACTTAAGAGCGACATAGCGTTAAGGTGGTTTCGGAGAACACAGCCGTGATCTCTACTTCATAATTAAACTGCTGATGCCTAACGCCAAGTGTGGGTGCCCCGTGCTGACCAATCCCAGTCCAACAGCAAATAATTTCACTCCGCACAAATAAACTGTCACAGGAACTGACGCTTCAAAATTAGATAAATTTCAACATTCAAATGGGGGCAGTTTTTATTAGTCGGTCCTGGTTATTTAGGGCTACACTTACTGTGTATAATAATTTAATTGTGGAACCTATTATAATGGCTTTTTCTGATTATGGTTTACAGCAGTGCAATGCCACAGTCAGACCAATGCCATAACACTTTAAACAAAAGGGTGAAATATCACATTTTAAGCTACTGTATGTGCTGAGTGGCAGGAGTCCCACAGAGCTTCATTGTCCTGACTGTAAATGGAGCTGGCAAAATGGAAGTGTGGTCACTGTTTCAATGTCCAGGGAGCTTCGGCCTAGACTTGAATCTCTTTGAGTTCATGCTGGGCAATGAGACAGCATGGATTACAGCTGTTATTAGAGACACCTCTTTTATTTCATCAGGAGCATGGCAGGGGGCCTTAATTTCTTAGTGCCAGGCTCTGCCTACTGTGTAAGGTGAACAATATTGTTAAGCCAGCTGTACAGCTCATATAAGCATCTTCCTTCAAAACAGATATTACATTTAAAAAAAGCTACACATGAAATCGCAAACGGGTCATAAACATATACAAAACAAGTAACTGGGGAAATGCTTTTTGTGGCATTCTTTCAGCCTTTTCTGTGCAATATACATTCAATACTGAATTAGAATTTTGCCAAAAAGACAACATACAACACCAATTCCTTTTGCACCATTAATCTTTATTGTTGTCAAATGTTGACACATAATGCTTTGGAATTGTAGATAAACTGCATATTTTTTCTGTATTTATAATGATACATGTTTATAATTCTCTAGAGTAGCCAGTTGAAGTGACAGGGAGCCAAAGTTGCCAATAACACAATCAGATCAGCAATGAAATTACCCTTTAAGTCGAATCACTTCGACGTTACATATGGGAACTCGCCAGAGAGACCAATTACCTTTGAGCTTTATACAAAAGGCCAATGAATATTGGCGTGCACTTGATTGTGCTCAGGTGCACCACATCACTGTGTGAGTATAAGAGGGCACGAGTGCAGTGCACATGCAGATTTTCAGTTCACTGCCTTCGCCGTTCGGAGCTGGAGATCCCCTTGGCTGCATTGAAGTTGACGGTTGATCTACTGAAAAGAGTTCCTGCATTCTTTTGCTCAGACCGCTTCAGCAATGGTTACACGATCGAGTCTCGAGATGGGCATGGCACCGTGGCACACTCCAGATTGGCGTTTCCCCGCAGTGTCACTGCCTATTCACCCCGTGGACCAACCCTGCTTTTCTCCCGGTCGGAGTACGCCTGGGTCAGGTGTCCCGGCATGTCGTGGTTAACACAAATGCCTCTTCCACGGGTTGGGGTGCTGTATGCAATGGAAAGAAACCAATATTTTTAATGTGTTTTTGACTTAAAGAAACTTGATCCACTGATTGTACGGGACACGTCAGACATTTCCTGCCTATCAAGCGCTGTGATAAAGACCCCAAGCAAGAGCTCCCTCTATGAGGCAGGCTTACGCTCTGAGATGGGGCATGTTCGTCAACTAGTGCTCCTCTCGTGGAGAGGACCCACAGAGATGTACGATCGCAGTTGTGCTTTCTTTCCTGCAAGAGAAGTAGGATCCAGGCTGACCCCTTCGACTCTCAAAGTGAATGTCGCTGCCATAGCTGCATACCATGATGCAGTGGAGGGTGCATCCCTCGGGAAGCACCAACTCATTGTCCGGTTCCTCAGAGGTGCGGGTCGGGTTAATCCCCCGAGACCACACCTAGTACACTCTTGGGACCTTGCCGTCGCCTTACATGGCCTGCGGCAGGCTCCCTTCAAGCCCCTCCAGACAGGCAGATCTTAAGTATCTGATGCTGAAAACAGTGCTTCTGACTGCACTGGCCTCCATTAAGATGACAGGGACCTACAAGCCTTCTCTGTCGACAAAGAGTGCCTAGAGATCGGCCCGGCTGATTCTCGGCTACGTGCCCAAGGTTCCTACCACACCCTTCCGCGATCAGGTAGTGAACCTGCAAGCTCTGCCCTGGGAGGAGCAGACCCAGCCTTTAAGTTGTTGTGTCTTGTATGCGCATTGCACCTCTACACTGACCACACTTGGAGCATCAGACGCTCTCAGCAGCTCTTTATTTGCTATGGTGGACAGCAGAAAGGTAATGCTGTCTCCAAACAGAGGTTGGCTCATTGGGTAGTTGAAGCCATCTCCCTGGCCTATCTATACCAGGGAGAGCCTTGCCCCTTAGGACTGAGAGCTCATTCAACAAGGAGTGTCTCTTCGTCCTATGCGTTGGCTCATGGTGCCTCTCTAGCAGATATCTGTAGGTCTGTGGGCTGGGTGACACATCAAACACCTTTGCCAGGTTCTACGACCTCCGAGTAGAGGCTGTGTCCTCCTGTGTCTTCACTGAAGACAGCAGGTGAGCTAGAGGCCAGCTGGTGTCGGCTTGCTGCACCACTCCCACGGGATCCGTGCGCCATTTTTCTCAGTGTTCCCTTGTAATAGCTGAACCTATGTCCTCCCTGCCCCACAGTTTCCCTTCAATTATATCCATAATCTTATCGATATATAGCATTTCTTAATTTCCACATGCAGAAACAATGTGTTTAGTCGTGCTCCGTCGAAGTGATTCGACTGAAAGGGTAACGTCTAGGTTACAAACGTAACCCATGTTCCCTGAAGGAGGGAACTGAGACGTTACACTTTCACCTGCCATGGCTATGAGGTTGCGCTGACGCCGGCTCAGCTCTTCAGCGAAAACTTGCATGTACACTCTGCTCGTGCCCTCTTATACTCATGCAGTAATGAGGTGCACCTGAGCGCAATCAAGTGCACGCCAATATTCATTGGCCTTTTATATAAAGCTCAAAGGCAATTGATCTCTCTGGTGAATTCCTATATGTAACGTCTCCGTTCCCTCCTTCAGGGAACGTGTGTTACATTCGTAACCTAGATGTCTCTCTCGCTCTCTTTCTCTCTCTCTCTCTCTCTCAGCTCAAGCTTACTATGTACTGAAATAATTATCCTATTCTGCAGAATTCTCAATATCCAACAGAGTTTAATCTCACCGGATTCTGCTGCAGTATTCCATCAAATCCAAAGAATTTCTTTAGGACACTTGTAGTATTTCTCTTAACAGTATCAATTTCAAGCAGGCTTTATGCTATACCTTTTTACTCTTTCTTTAATAAAGGACTGCAGTGGTATGCATCTGACAGAAATGGAAAAATGTATGAAAAACAATATTCTCTAATCAGCTAAACCTAATTTAGTTGTCTTAGTTTCGTATAACATTGAGGGGTTTATATATTATTATTTATTTTCTTTCTTTTTTTATTTTAAGTCTTTTCTAATTACTAATGATGAGTAAATTTCACGTTAACAAACAGTTACAACTCTTTATTGGCTTTATAAAGCATATGGTGTAGTCACAAACTCCACAACAAATGAACAAATTCCAGCTTCTTCAGTAGGAGTTCTTTTAATTGTCAAAATCCAAGAAAAGTTTCATGGGTACATCAATGTATTGATCTTTTTACTTCTACATTATTTTTACTCTACAGTACTCTTAAAACAACTGTTAAAATATATTTCTGAATTTAGAGAGTACCTATGTTGATTAGATGCATTTATAAACAGAAGACAACACAGTCAATTCAGGGTCACTTTCCTCCTCATTTTACATCTTCAAACAGTCTGAACGGAAAATTAATGACAGAAGAAAACACTCTTGGCAAATAAAAGAATGTGCTTTGCCTGGTGAAACTCTTATCTAAATATGATTAACTTTGCTCTACTGCTGTGGTTGGCAATGAATGTCAGCCCACTGATTAAAGGGGACACACATAAAACAGCTCTGCTACCAGGTAGGATGTAGGCAAAGGCTGTTTTTCTCTTTTCTTTTTCATCTGTACGGTGGACGAGCTCTTCATTACTTCCCAGACCATGAAGACAGAGTGCTCACCTTTTAACAAGCCCCTGTAAATGTCAAGCTTCAATTTGAGAGGAATACTCTTCAGACAGGGGTGATTCTGCAAGGCACTCACAAAATCAGACTGCAAATCATTCTTTTAATGCTCTCCATTTCAAATGTGAGGAGGAAAAAGCATGAGAGCATTTCAAATTATAAAGATGCCATCCATTGGCTAAAACTCCATCGGTTGACCCTTCGCTGTGACTGTTCTTAAATAAGAACATTGATCCAGAGAAAGCATGTCATGCACTGCTACGGTGAGATGCTGGAGATGGGGGATGATTGAAACCAGAAGCTAGTATATGCCATGCTTCTTAATATTAAAGCCCAGACAGCTTTCCAGAGAGGATTACAATTACTTTCAAACTCAGGTGTGCTTTTAAATTTTATACAAACAGAGGGACATGGGTAATGCAAACAAATAAAGGTGGGATTTTCAGTTGTTTAAACAAGAGTTTTGTTTTGTTTGTATTTTTCTTTATAAATCTTTGTATATGGCTTGGTAACGCTGTTGCGTGTGGCAAGGCATGGGGACAGACCCAGGAGTGTGACAGACCCTGGAATAATCCAACAAAGTCACAGGGAAGACAAGGCAGGTTCACGCACACAGGAAATAACCTTAATACTGGACAGCACGACCGACATGGACTGACTCATGTGGGAAAAGAAAAGTATCTTGCAAGAAAGTTTTTTTATTTATTTATTATTTTTGTATTGCTAAATTCAAAAACATACAGATAGCACAAAAAAAACACAAAACTGACATTTGAACAGAATAACAACAAAACAAAAAACTCTTTAAAGAAAGAAAAGGAAGGGAAAAAAGGGGGGGGGAAAAAAATTAAGGATAGCCTACACAAAAAGTTTAAGTGCAGAGCAAATACCACAGTTTTCTTAGCTTTCTTATTAGCAGATTCAGAAAGCAGATTAAAGTGATTCTCCATGTCACTATTTATTAATAGTAATAATAAAAGTACTTTGGCCAGGAAGTATAAAGCACGTGGAATGTGACCGGCATTCAGCTCCTTGTCATGAAGCAAACCCGACAGGGATGCTGGAAGTGAGGCAACGAGACGCTGTGTCTCGTTCCTTCGAGGAACAAGGACCCTGCAGCCCCACAGATCTCCTCCAATGAAGCCCCTGAAAGCAGGGCCTTGGAGGATCCACCTGCTCAAGGTCTGTTTGGTCGCTGGACAGCCCCTCTTAGGTGGACCAAAACAGACCAAGAGCTGCTCGGATCTGCGCCACAGGGCAGCTCTGTGGACATAAGTGCAAGTGTGCTCACATTGGACACATGCAGTTCCATTCCTGTTGCCGAGCTTCGTGAACAGAGGCGGGTTGAAAGACTGCAGTACGACTTGAAGGTGGTGGCCGAGCACGCAGGAAGCATTTATCGAGTTTGCAGCTGCGTGGCTCAGTCTTTACCCCGTCTGGCTACTCTAGATTTAATTTGGCAACAGCCCGAGTCACCACCTCCAAGAGCTCCTCATACTTGGGGGAAGAGAAAACTGCAGTCTCCTCAGCACTGTGCATCTATCCACCCTTGCACCTTTCAATCTTTTTGCTTGCTTTTGACATTTTTTTATTTGTTTTAAACAAAGAACAGGAGACACTTTGCTTTTTTTCGCACACACACAGAGCTTTGCTGAATGACAAAAAGCTGTATGCCGGTCACATTTCACGTGCTTTATACTTACTGGCCGATGACGTCACCTGTCTATGACATCTCTGCATTTCATTGGTCTGATTGCACACAGAATTCAGAGCCATCATGCTGAAGGTGTTCCCCATAGCGTTTCATTGACGCAGCTCGAGTTCCTGAAGCGGAACTAACCTTTATGCCTTCGGGGGTTATCACATGTCCTCTGAAGCAGACTTATGGGTTTTTGTAACAAAAATATTTCTAGTTTTAAAACTTTAACGTAAGTTACTGACTGACTGACTGAGCGCAGAGTTCCGGCTTCTTGGCTGACCTATGACATCATACGTTGAGTCAGAAATCAGCCCAGAAAGTGGAAACTCTGTGTTCAGTCAGTCAGTTATTTACGTTATAATTTAGAAATATTGCTTCAGAGGACACGTGTTAACCACACTGAAGGCATTTAGGTTAGTTTTATGTTGCAATAAACTTGTGGATATATCTGATTTACGGAGATTCAAAATAATGTCCACTATACACCAGCATTACCAAGCTTGGAAGAGCCAGGCTAAATAAAAAAAAATAAAAAATTGGATCGTGTTCATCTGAAAGAAGTCATATACACCTCGGATGGCTTGGGGGTGAGGAGTTCATGATTTAATTCTCATTTTTGGGTTAACTATTCCTGTTGATGAACTGAGCCTCATTTTATTGTCAGTAACGGTAATGGCATTGTAACAGGGGAAAAGAGTAATTTGTTTGATTCTTTGTTACGAGACAAATCATATCTTGTTATTGGTCCGGTTTCTGAAGAATGCATATATATTTAAGGAGAAACTTAAATGACAAGGAACAAAATTTTTTAAGTGATCAGGTGCGATATCCGTTGCAGCACCATTCTTCAGTGACATCATTGCACTAATCAGCATACTACAGAACGCTGTTGTACTGAAAACACTCCAGACTGATGTAAAGATGCAACAGGGAGAGAAGTCAAGAAAAAGCAGAGAGGCTAAATTCCCCCATTTTCTGCAAACTTCTACCAAGAACCCTGCTGTCTAGTCAGAATGATTTGTTATCCGATCACTGTTTGACTACATGAGAACAAAATAAAAAAAGAGTATATAAAGACTCCTTAGACCCTTATATGTCTCCCTAGCTTTCCCACATACTGTACATTAAATCTGTAACTCTGTTCACTGTTTACTAGATCTACAAAAGTAAAATAAAAACAGTTTTGCTTTGTCCACTTTTATTATTTTTTGAGAGAGACATCCATAGGTCTTAGACTTTTAATTGTAAAAATGTTTTGATGGTTCTGGAGAAATCAGGACCAAATGTTGAACCTCACGTTCTGAATCCCACTAGTACAAGAGCTTCAGAATGGAATAATAGCATGCTGTGTACTACATACTATGCAAAACATACTTTGCACTGCTTGCTATTTTAAAATAATATGTAAAACAGTAGGCGTTCTGCAAAGACGAACTGTTCAAAGTGATGTATACTACATTGTTGGCACATCTGCATTGTATATTGCATGTTATTATTTTTTTTTTTTTTCATTTTAATATCAAAATATTTAAGCCTTTTTTCTTTTTAAAATATCACAATATTTAACCTTTATTTTGTTTCCAAACTGATGATTTTAGTTTTATGCAAAGACTACTTCAACATTAAGCAATCATTTATATTTTATTAAAGAATTTTGACCTAAACACTTGACCTAAACACAAAGTCAAAACAGAACCATTTTAAAACAATGCAAAACACAGTTGTTCCATAATGATATTAGAATTATTTGAGTAAACGATTCAATAAATGTATAATTCTCACCCTTAACACACAGTTTATCTGGATATATGACAGAAATGATTAGCCAACAAATGATTTTAATCAGTTTTCAAATTACAAGATTTGCAAACAGTACACTCAAAAAAAAAAAAGTTGTTGAATGAACGTAACTAAATTATGGAAAACTTTTCCATCCAATTGAATTGCGTTTTTCTAACAAAATCTAACCAGTTTGAAATTATTTGTTGTAATCTTGTTATATGAACATACATTTATTTAATCAAAACAAAAAACTAAAATTTGGTCATTCCTACTTGATAATGTTTTGCCATGCCTAATAGAGAAATTCTGGTCAGATTAACTACATTTAATTTTGCCATGCAAAATTTTTAATTTCATTATTAATAATGAACCTAATATGCCTTTGTGCAGAGTGAACATGGAAAGGCCTGGTAGGGTTTAAGCTTTTAATGTTTAGTTATTCTGAACATTTAAAAGAGTTGGTATTTGGTTACCATGGTGGTGAAGAGTGGAGCTTGTGCTTAGGTTGTCAGTATCTGTCACACTCACACACTATCATTTGACTGAAGAGTAGAAACTCTGACCATGTAGACTATGTAAATCATATACTTAACTGATTTAGTTATCTGTCATATGTAAACATAGTAGACATCTTAATACTTGATCACATACTAAACACTACATCTGCAGCTCACATGTAATGATCAATCAAAAATGTTTTCATCACTGGCATTAGCACCTTAACGCAAAGTTCATGTAGCCATAGTTTAACAACAAGGTCTACACTTCACCATGATGGTAACCTCAAAAATCAACATTAACATGAACTCATTTAAATGTGAAATATAACTGAACTATAAAAGGTCTTTCTTTTACTAAAAACACATGAAACAGCGTTTAATTTCAACATTTATTCTCATGATCTATCCATATGCAAAGCATGCTGGGAACTAGAAATCCACTGCTCAGTTTCAATCAGAGCAACAAATTATTTTTGCAGGCCCAACACAAATGGTTTAAGTTAACATAATTTTTTACAAATGTGATTTCATTTAACATAGTAAAATTGAGTGCAAATGACAACTGTGTAAAAAACTAAAGATTTGTGTTGGTTTAGCTTATTTTATTCAAGTAAACTGAGCAAACAGCTAGAATCTTTTTTGTGTGTGTGTAATAAGTGTCCACAATGGCATTCCAATTTAAAGTTTATGCGGAATTTTAGCTGTAGAAAAGAGAAAAAAAAGAAGTCATTGATGGACTCTGGACAGACTGGATGGGTTAGGAGGAATGTACAGAACTGTGCATCATCATTGTGAAGTCAGTCAATATGCTGGGCAAGTGTTCCTCTACTCAATTTCTGCAACACTTTTGCCACATCATGTTATGAATAATACATGGCTGTATATTTGGGCTGAAGAAAATCCAGAAAAGTAAATCTCTGCAGGGAGAGGCGCTATCGGTTTTTCAGTTGCAACACTTTATCATTGCAACTGCTGACTGAGCATACTGCAAAAAAAAATTGTATTATGCACATGTAAACAAATGAGGTGGCAAAAATTAAATGATCAAAATAAAGTACCTTTTGTCATAATCAAAATTACTACCTAAAGATATTTTTAACAGTCTAGCAAAATAAACATTCTATTGGCCACCAAACTACTTTTCAAAACCATTAGCTGTTAAATTGTGCATTTGAGTCTGCAAGTTAAAGTCACAGAGAAGGCAGGTTCAGAAACTAATTTGTTGAGCAGCAAAATGTCACATTGGATAACAGGTCAATTGCTGCTTTTATCTAGTTTAGTAAGTCCTGCATTAGCAGTTCTGCACTAAAAGGCATTTATATTAAAAAGGTCAAAAGGTTTTCAGTCCCTATAAATAGAACATCAATGTCTACATTTGCTGTGTTAGACAGCAATACACTTCAGCTGTGATTTTATTCTGATGAGAGTAGTTGAACTCTTTAACCTGAAAGCATTGAATATCACAATAAATACTGTACAGACCAACATAATCAAGCATAGGAATTTGTTATGCATTGTCAGTTATGTGTAGAATCTCTTCTTTAATCGATTAAAATGAAGAGTTAAAATCCAAGTATAGCATTTCACAATAATGAATATTTATATATTTACTTATTTAAATGTTTTCCTATTGCTATATTATGTTGTTCTGACCTCAAAACACTGTTATCACGGTACACTGAAATAATAAACTAGTGACTTATTTATTGAGATATTTGCCTTGTAGCTCTGTGTATCGCTCTTCAGATGTAGTAAGCTTGCTAATTAACTGACCAGGGGCACGAGTCCCATGAAACAAAGTTCATGATGAAAGACCAGCAAAGCAAAACTGGCAAGGATGTTTCAGCAGATGTATATTTATGTAATTTTTAGGTTTTAAGTTTCAGGGTTTAGCGTAGGTGGCACATTATCATCAACATTTTAGGGCAACTCACAAGACATTTCATTTCTGAACTGCGGCAAAACATTACCACCAACATAAAAATCATTGCCAGATTCACACTCATCAGATTTGGACAAAACTTTACAAGTTTTTGCATCACTTACTCACTCACTTAATATCATTTAGCAATGCCAATTGCCACCGACAATGATTAAATTTAGCTTTTTCCTAGAGCTACATGAAAAGCTACATTTTTTTTAATGAAATTATTATTATTATTCATTTTTTTATTTTTTAAACAATCCCTTTTTGAATATAATACAAAGTACAGAACATTTTGTTCTTACTTGCATAAAAGCTCATTAAAAAGCCTTTACTTCTTGAAACACTCTATAAAAGAACACACACACACACACACATATATAAATATATTGTTTTAAATGAACAACCAGCAGGACCAGGCAGGCTCTTAGTGTTTCAAAGCCCTTGATCTCATTATTCAAAAGGTTAATTCCTGTCTCATCCAGATACTGCAGTCACACTCTTAAGCAGTCCCTTGTTTCTTTGGCTGCCTCAGTATCCACTGAGCCATTGTTTACAGAAGAGATTATATTTTGTCTTGTTTCCCTGTGTTTATCTCGCCGTCTCACTGTTTGTCTTTTTAGGCACGGACGTGACTATGAATTACCTTGAGGAGCAACAGAGAGAAATAAACAGCCATTTTTATGTTATGACATGAGATGTGAGCATTATGTCCGCTCTAGAAACACTGGCATCACTTCAAACTCTCACACTCCCCAAACACACGCAAAACAAACTCCCGCGAGGATAGTTTCTGTGCTGAGACAAAGCGAAATACGAGCTCTCAGGCAGCACAGCTGTACTGCAGCCACATGTATACGACATATGGTAATAAAATGTAGGAGCCTTGTGAGTGCAGATACTATAACTGGCATGCATAATTTGTATGAATGGTTTTAATTTATCCAGGTTAGGATTAATAGGAGGGAAAAAATGACTCAACTGAGTTCTAAATCAAACACCATATGGTTTGTTGGGCTCTCTTAGACATTTTGTTATCATACTCAAAATTAAAATTGGTACAGTAGCTCACGGAGTACAGAGACAAAGCAAGTCGCTCCGTTTAGAATCTTGTGTAACTACAGTTCGACATTTCAATTCTGAACTGCCGCAATACATATCTATATATCAACGTAATAAAAAGACCAGGTTGCTAGTATTCATGGAAGGAAGTATTGTTTAGGCTCTTTTGCATCAAATTAGGTTATTGAGTGCAATTTTGATTTTAAACATTAGATATATCGGCTATATTTGATGTGAAAGACCTTAAGCAGACCGTATAGTCTGCTTCACCATAATGCAGCGTTGTTTAGCTGCAGTGGCTCTTAGATTGCAGGGTGCTAATACTTCATGTCAAAGGAGCCCGCCTCCTCCTATACTTTTCCCACCTCTACGCCTCAACACAGATGTGATTACAGCCTTTTGTGATCCTCGTGTCTATAACATTCAGTCATTCGCCTCCCCCTGTAGACAGTAGTTGTGTGATTCAGTAGAGCATCCTCTGAACTCCAGCCTACATCACCTAATGACATTTTAATGACTATATGCGTCTTTGTATCTCTTTGAAAATGCAGAGAACAGCATATAGCGTCACGTGTCACCCCACTCAGATCCAAAATGTTGAAGCAAGGTGTGCTATTAAACTATGTGCACCTCTCATCTCATACTTGGCTGTGCTCTTGTGGAAGAGGTCTGCTGAAAATAAGTGTTCTTCAAGACCTAGCTGTTATAAGTAGTGTGAGAAGCTAAAAGTCTATGAGAGAAGCAATATGTGGAGGGCTCTGCAGTGGAATTTTCCAGTGTCAATGAAGCAGACATCTCTGGAGTATGCTGTCGCTGTCACCTTACAGGTCAATGGCCTGGGGCACATTAACACGGACAGAAACACTCAGAGAAAGCTCATCGATTTCCAGGTGATGTTTCAGGACATTGATCCAGGCAGAGTGGGCTGCATTTGTGTCCCTGCAGACTGTGAGGAGTGTGAAGACAAGCGTACTAGCTGTTGGAGCTTTTAAAATGACTGTATGTAATCGTTAGTTCCGGTACTCTGGTTGATAGGAACAGTAGAATTTCTGATATTAAGTTACTATCTATTGCACTGTTTGTAACATTCTGCTTTTCGGTGTTTGATCTTTAAAGTGGCAAGAATTTCTTTCTGCAAGTCTTTCTGCAGATTATATTGTTACACCAGTAGGTGGTGACAAGTGAACATCTTTTTGAGGAAGTCCCTGAATCATTCATTCAACTAATTCATAAAAAAAATGCTGATGCATTGAGGACCAGACAAATGACTGTTGTTGCATCAGAAATGTTATATTTGCCTACTACAAAAGATTATATCAAAATAGTATATATCCAAATTTACACTATTAATGACAGTCTGCAAAATACATGGATAGCATACTCTTTGAGCCAGTCCTCCAACAAAAAAATGACTCTATGGTCAAGTTTCACAAACGGTGCTTAGCTTAAGCCAGGATTAGGCATTCGTTTAATTAAGATATTTAAGCAACTTTTACAAAAATGACTTTTTGTAAAAAAGAAAATATTACAGGTGTGTATCTTAACACAGAACAATGACACTGACATGTTTTAAGATTTGTCAGAGCAAATTATTTTCATTTTGAGACAACTCAAACATGCAATTTAGTCTGGGCCTAGCTTAAGCCTTGTCTGTGAAACTGGGGGTATAGGTAATTTGTGCAAGCCTTCTTTGTTCTTCTGTGTTTTCCTGTTCGATGTTCTTGACCTAGCCTGCCCCGCCTAGCCCGATCGCCTGGCCTCTGCTACGGATTTTGGATTATTCTGATGTCTTTGCCTCTTATGTCCCTGTTTGCTGTTATCGACCCTGCTTGTTAAGACCCTGTCTGTGTTCTTAACAAATAGTTTGCTTTTGAATCCGAACGCCTCAGTTTTCGCCATGACAAAAACGTACTAACTGATAGTTCACATGACAATGACATGGCAAATGTCCATTATAACGTCTGGATCAAATACTTCACGTCGCACTAATGTATAATCTGAAAAATATAAGATATGAAATTCAATACGATGAAAATGACTGCAGATATGAGCAACTGGTGAGTTGCAGAGTTTTTCTGGTGAAACATCAAATCAGTTGACTCATTCCCTATTTTTCATATGGCTGAATACTTTACAGACAGAAAAAGAAAAGAACATAATTTCTATTTATTCAGAAGAAGTACAGTACCTAGTCTGAGAACATGTGATTTAAGATGCACCTGATAGATAATACTCTATCTAAAACAAGAATCACTCTGTATTCATTTCTCAAAATTTCTTGAAATATTTGAAAAGCAGTGTTGGGGGTAACGCATTACAAATAACACGACTTACGTAATAATATGACTTTTTCCAAGTAACTAGTAAAGTAACACATTACTTTTTAATTTTAGAATAATATAACTGAGTTACTTTAAAAAAAAAAAAAACGCAAGTTACTTTGTTTTCCTATATATTTTCTGACAAGTGCATTAATTCATCTCACTCTCAAAAATACCGATTAAGTATTCATCAAAATGAATTAAAATAAACTCAGAAAATGATGCAATAATTAAATTACACAAATGCATCACTATCTTATGTGCTTATTTGTTTTTATTGCTGAAGAGTATTTTTACAGATGTGAATTTACTTTTTCTTCACTTTTCGTGACACTTTTTGGTATTTGCTATAAATAGAACTTCTTATATTAAAAACAAACATTCAAGCTCTGCCCATTTTTAAAATGTAACGTGAAAGTAACATAATGCATTACTTTCCATAAAATGTGACTAAGTAACGTCATTAGGGAGTAATGCAATATTGTAATGCATTACTTTTAAAAGTAACTTTCCCCAACACTGTTAAAAAGCATGTCATATAATTGTGCTGCAGGTCTGAATTTCAACACAACATCACATTTGCAGGTGATATTGGTTAAATCTAGAATTATTTAATGATCCTTAAATTTCTCATGGATGAGCTGCTTGCATTGTTAAATGCTTTACTAACTGTGTTCTAAATGAGAATGTTTATTTCACAAGCTTTCTTTTCACAGTCTCTCAGCAACTGAAATTGAAGTTAAATGTTGCATATGCATATGTTCACATGCATATGTGACTCTTGAGAATCTTGAGAAAAAGAACAGGCTCCCACAGAAGCACTAAAGCTTCATCCTCTTTAACATCAAGGTGATAAAATTGTTGCTTGCATCTCCACTGAGTTTATGTGTCCATTGAGTGAACAAACCTTTCTTTGTTAACCTGTGGCCCTTTAATCATATAGGTATACATCCTTAAATGTAGTATTTTTAAAATAAGCATGTGAACAAAAGCAAAGTCTCAGCACAAACAAGCAGAGTATCTCTTCTGTTTCCCTTCCACTTGAAGCTTTGAAGCACTTTTAGCTGATTCCTACTGACTGATTCATCATATATTGTGCTTTACTTAATTGCCATAGCTGCAAAGGACAGAGGGGACACTGGCCACATTGGCCTCTTATTAAATTATATTTTGTGTCCTCTACCAGTTAGCCACATCCTTTTACAATTTGGCTTTCATGATGCTGTTTGCCGGAATGATAGTCTGTCCTCCTGCACAAGATAGAATTTTCTGTGGGACACTGGCAAAAAATGAAACAAATCACTTCATTTTCCCTGTAATAGACACGCCCCATACCATAAAAGTATCTCTCATGGAGAACAAAACGTATTATATTTGATTCTCTGAGTGCTGAGCTGGGAATATTTGCATTATGGTGAAGAGTGCAGCAAACCAGGTTTCCTTGAATGAACTCAGATCAGATTTAGGACTGTGGACATTAAAACTGAGACCCAGGACATGAGGACAAAGGTATAAGAGTGTAATCTTCAGATTGAATGCTCTTCTATTTCCTTAATGGATTTACAAGTGACTTTGAAAATTACATTAGTTGTTGGTCCGGAGTATGTTTGACTAGTTTTCTGTATGGGTGACATCCTGCGGATTATAAGCAAATCCTTTTCTGCCTGATTAATTCTGGTGGGACCTTATGACAGGGCTGCAAACCTGAAAATAAATAATTCTGAAAGACTTAATAGCATCAAGCACCCTGATTATTAAAAACAATGCACTGATGCCATTACTTGGTGAGGAAGAAAAATAAGACAAAATGATGAGTTTGTAAACTGCAAAATAAATTGACTTTGAGAATTAGCAGATGCATTTTTGGAGTCTATTTTTGTTCTTCCAGGTATATGCTGTGTCCCAAATTCACCTTTTGTTTCTATGCCCTAAAAAAAGAAAAGGTACATATTTGTAACGGAGCGGACAGACAACTGGAGATGTGGTAAGTATCTGCAATCTTTATTAAACAGGATATGCAGAGCTGACACATGACACATACATCCTGGCCACAGGATCCAGTCAGAGTGCAGATTGGGCCGCATTTTTCCTTTATGAGCCTGGCCCGTGTCCGACAGAGCAGTAACCAAACTTGACCCGAGCCCGACAGGCATTAAGATATTTATGTCCGAGCCTGATCCCAGCCTGATCTAATTTTTTTGTCTGGGAAGCCCGCTTTTATTAAGCAGCTATAGGAAGGCTTTTGGAAATGTCAACAGATGAAAGCATCAGCGCACACGGGGCAAAAAGCGCCGTTGTAACACAGGCGAACCCGAGCATCCTTTCTAAAAAACTGTCCGAACGCGGCCCAACCTGTCAGGTACCATCAGGTACCGTCGGGCTTGAGTCAGGTATCCATCTTCTAGATCCAGTTATCCAGTTCACCCATTCACTTTCATCTGCTCAACCTCAGCACCTGAATAAAATCTCAGATCTTACAATCAGATGCAAAGAAACTCAAACAAAAAGGATAGTTCTCTGAAAAATGCTGTCATCATTTAATCACAATCATGTCATCTTCACTTACGACTTTTTCTTTCATCTGTGAAACACAACAGAAGATACTTTTAATAATGTTAAAATTTTTTCATCTATAGGATGAAAGTCTGTGGTCTCCATGCCCAGAGAGACCAAATTGACTCCCACTGTATGAATCACAATGTTGTGATTGTCTGGTTGCATTCTGGTCGAAGCATTTAGGAGCACAGAAATGCTCTGTTATGATTTCTCTAGACCTTACCAGTGAATACAAAAAAGTGCTGTTCACACTGATATATTACACAATGATATTTCATCTTTTTACTGGTAAAGCATCATTCACACATCAGTTTTAAAATAACAGTACATTTTGTGACATCATTTGTAAACATGCACAGAACAGAGTAAATGTATCATCTACATCAGAATGTTACAACGCCCAGACTAGATATCTTATGTCAGTGCGTTCTGAGATCATGCTCATACCAGTATCTTGTCCTGTGTTCAAACAGAGCATATTACCAGTCATTTACTGGTAATGCTACAATTTCTCATACTGGTTAATAGCAGAATAAATTCAATGGTATTTTTGAGAAATCCTGTTCACACACAATCTCTTAAAAGTAATTTATTGGTAATTTACCAGTAAAGACTGTCGGAAAGGACACTGGATAGCAGTTGTAATATGACATCATGCTCTCTTGCAATTTTACAAATAATACATATAACATACAGTATGCAACACGTATCTACTTAAATTTGCTGCAACACTCAAATCCTGCAGATTGAAAGCTTGCATTCTTTTTTTCAATATTCTACTGGCCACACATCTTCATGTGATACCAACTCACAAAACACGAAAGTGGAAAAAAACATTGTGGAATTCGTTTTTCGAATTCGAGTTTGTGTTTCCTTTCTGCCACATTTGATCGGCACTTTAGTAGACACATCCATGTTGGTTTCCATGTTTTATGAGGACATTCTTACTTTTTATACTGTACAAACAGAATTTTCTATACCCTTACCCCATCACCATACCTAAAGCTACACCTCACATAAAACATTCGTTCTGTTTTTAAGCTGTTTTCCTCACAAGGACAAAAAGGGAAAAAAAGGCCCACCAAGGACAGATTTATGATATTGTACTCCTGAACCACACATACACACTCTTTTTTCTCTCTTGGTAATTAATTAAAATATCAACTAAAATATTATACCACACCACTTTATCTGTCTTACTTGAAACAGGCAGAATGCTATAGCTAATGAGCTATAACTGACGAAAATAACCATAATTTTACCCTTCTCAGAATTTGCACTGCACAGCAGTAGTTGCTCTTCATCTAGTCGCATTGGAGGTTCAGTCTCAGTGCTCCAAAATAATCTCAACACATACACTTTTGTAGTAATAAAGCATCTGTGAAAAACACAAATGTGTATGTAAATGCAACATGTTCCTATTTTGGTCCAGACAAAATTGTATGAGCAGAACCGTCTTTTAGGATTTCAAAAATACGTCTCACGGAGCTGTATTTATTCCACAAGCACAACAGGCAGAGGCAATTTAGTAAGCTTAGCCCTGAGGAGCATATGAAATCTCCCAGTGCAGCTGCATGCTGTGTCAGATCTCTCATCCTAATGATGAGCAGTCCATAGAGGAGTGCTCTGAGCAGAAGCTAGAAATATCCCTGTCTCACTCTGCCAGGGCTCAATATGTCACCACGGAAAGGAGAGGAGAGACTGGGCAGGGGGTGTAAAACTGACCGCTTCCCTGCATTTGAAGTGAGCTGCGACTCCGCAGCTCCGCGTCCCCTAAACACACGCTGATTAACGCTCGGACAATGGGAGGCCGTGGAGGCCATGAAAGGCTTAGCGAGACATGTCGGCCAGCGACTCGGTGACTTATGGCGTTATATTTTTAAATTGCCCTCTCCAGAGTGTCTGATAAATCAACACACAGGTCATTAAATGGTTCATTATCCTCCTAATGTGATTCATTGGTGGCAGAGGCACGGACCGCATTGACGGACCGGCGAGCACCTCGGGCAGCGGCTCTGAGCTGAGCGAGAAGACAGGAGACGGCCCCCTCATGCTGATTTATGATGTTCAGAAGCAGAACACCGATGGAGAGGTCGGTCAGATGGTGTACAGGTCAGCGGATGAGTTAGTGGAAACACTTCTTATTTTTGCAACGCACACACACTAGCTTTTATCTGTTAAATATGGGCTTAGGAACAGTAACGTTCTATGTGTGCTGTAACGGCACTTTGATACAGACATGCAGACACATAAACTCCTGTTCAACAGAACACAGTGGAAAGGACCTGATTCTTGTACCGTTTAGATATGACTGAAAAAAAATGACAGCTTTCTTCCATTTTTAAATAACCAATATGGTCATGGTCTCTGCTGTGTTTGGTTTGTGTCGCAATTTATACAGCCTGTCACCGCTTAGAGGAAAAAGCAGCTCTTTTAGGTATTCAAACATTCTGGTGCCATTAGATCATTTGGCGCATGCCAAAAGCACCAATTATCATTCCCCTTTTTTGGTTATCATAGAGATCATGGTATCAGGCTTAGCAATTATGCCAGATTTCTTAGTGGCTATGGCCATTGTGAAGTATGTGTGTATGCTTTTCTTACACAAACACAGAGAAATTAACAGTGCACAAAATAGAAGGTAAATGCTGACAGCAATCACATCACCAATATGATCTCATTAGTATTCATAGCTAAGGATACAGTACATAACCCAATTTAATATTCTGCATCGAACATATTACACATAATATTTATAATATAATAATATTTAAAACATAATATTTTTTTTAGGTCATATACCTTCTCTTATTGTTAAATAATTACAATGATCTACATTATATCTTAAAAGAAATCAAAATATTCCCCCCAATAATTGGTATTTGTTCCAAGAAACCTATAAAAATAAAATAAATGATACAATATTAACATATACAAATTCCAACTGCATCCCAAAGAAATGCATTAGAAACATATTCTCTTTTAGAAGCAAATGTGTAAAATCAGGTCTAAATCGAGATACACTTGTAAATCGTTATTTATTTGCTTTGTGTTAACATCAAAACCTCTGTCTTCCTTCTTTCTATCGACTCTGCAGTTCATAGCACAGACACAGTGACAAATGTTTTGCATTAATCACCCTCTAAACTCCAAAGTATGGAGTGCTACTCGATTCAGGGAATGTCCTGCATTAGAAAGCGGCGCTCTAAGGAGCAGTCAACCTTCAAAATCGTGCGTGCCTTTCCTGTCTGGAGAGGCTGTAATAGAGGCTGGTCATTATTTGGTGCTACTCTGGATTTTTAAGCGAGCGGTTAGGCAGTATAATTTTAAGAAGACATACAAGTTATTGTGGGAGTAAAAAGTTGAATTAAGATGTTCCCTGGCAGCCATCAGCACTACATTGGCAATTTCACCCCAGAAATATTACCTATTAGTATTAGGAAACATTAGAATTGGCTTCTGAATACAAATGTTAGTGTGCTCGCTAGTCAGGGACACTTATAATCGATTTGCCTCTTAAAACATCTAGCTGGAATAATTGTCACAGTAACATAGTATACACGCTTAACAGCAATTCAGTTTGTTAAGAAACGTCAGCCAATGGTGATTCAACACTGCAAATAATGTAACACTGGATATTGCATTTTCACTCAAACAGGCGACGGAAGCTTGTTTACCCAAGAAAATAAAGATTATTTACAAGTTAATTTTGTAGCAACATCTTTACGTTGTGAGAAAGCATCTTATTATGTTTCCAATTGCAAATTCTGAGCACTATAGATTAAATACACTACTTGATCCCCCGATATGGGCAAGTCTATGCTTGTAGCTAAAAATCAGAGCAATGGCTTAAAAACAGTCCAAACAATGTGGGACATTGTGTTTTTGACAGTGTAATTCGGTTAGATTACTAAATCTTGAATATCCAGCTGGTTAATTGATGTGCGTGTCAGTGCGCATAAAATAGAACATAGCATATGTTGCCTACAATTCTGATTTGGGCAGCTAACTTACCCTCCACACCTCGATTATGTGCCTGCGCCCCATATCTAATTCTTACTTACAGTACATGCTATTCCCACAAAGCAGATTTGAAGCCAATTCTCAGAGGTACACTAGTAAATGGTCCGTGTGAGTAATAAGGAAGCTCTCACATCTATGCATATTTAAGAAAGTTATATATTGCATCTGTCACCTTGACTAGATGAGGCACATTATTCCAAAATGTCATGCAAATTCCTTTTATCCAGTTTCTCTTTATAGAGTCAAATGAGATGAGAGCTTTCCTACCACTGTCACAATTTCTTTTCGTCCATGAGTGGGACATTTATTCAAAGCATGCCACACATTTCTCGCTCACTCTCAATTTTCATTATTTGCTCTATTTCAGATTGTGGCTCAAAGCATCATCCTGCATATTAAGAGGCTGCAAATACTGCCTGCATTGTATGTAACAGTAAATTCCAATCAGCCAAGAGCCCTTATCTACAAGCCAACAACCTGAGGGATAATACTCTCTTCCACATCCCACCCTCCTCTACTCACTTTCCCTCATTTTCCCATTATTTATTTCAACCTGTCTCCAAATATTCCTTTTGTAACTATTTGCAACTAAACAAAGTGCACATCCATTTTCAGTTTTAGCATTGCCGTCTTTTCAAAATGAACATTTAGGATGTTCCAATGGTGCTTTTTAAGACCATCTCATAAATAACTAACTGCAGGGCTCAACCATAAGGATTGCCTGCTGCCCGTAACCAGTGAGAGATCAAATTTGGCCAGCAGATGGAACTATCACTAAATAAAGGTTTCTTGTTGATCTTGTGCATACATTTTTATGCCTTGCAAATAGTGTACTGGAGTAATGGCTGCTGTAAATTCAGTTTGGGCATAATAAATGACATTTTAAAATACATTTAAATGGAAACATTTTCTGAATATCACTGTTCTAAATTTATTTTTGATCAAATAAATAGCCTAAACAACTTTGTTTCAGTGGTTTTGCTTTATTTACTTTTTTAATGCAAGTATGAAGTATGAGTGACCCCTGCTGGCGCTATGTTGAAACTTTCGTCTTTAATTTTGAGACCACGGCCTTCCCCTTCTAATAAACGTTTCTTACGAGGAGTTACAGAGAACATGTTGTGTGTGCGGTGTGCGTCTGTGAAAGCTCACAGTTTGCCACGTGAGGAGGGAATATTACTGCATCTATTCATTTTCTGTTTCAGGTGTGAATGCTTGCAATCTCGCGCTGTGTCACAAATCATTCTGATTTGAAACTAGAAGACAGAAAACAAGAAAACAACAAATGTTTTGACATACTGAGAGATAAACAGAAGTATGTGTGTGAGAAAATATCATATGTGGTGTTCAAAAATAAATGAAGCAGCGGATGATAAGCTTTTCTCTGCTATTCTAAAGCACTATTCTGCATGGCCATATTCTCCAAAACTCTAATGGAACATAATGTAAGAATTTTCAATATAAATCATTAACCTCTAACAGTAGAGTTATTTAGCAAATGTTAAGGCACTGCTGTCTTTGTAAAACTTCACCTTAGATTAGCCACTGTCACCTTCTGGGAGCAGGGGCAGACAAATAATAGGATGAGGTAGTGCTCACACTTTCTTAAGTAATAGAGTGTTCAGATGCAGCAAGGCCACATGTGAGCCACTGTAAATGACTTCTCAGCAACAGAGAAGCCAATCTCTTTTAGAGCATTTAGCCACATTGCAACAAAGGAAGTGATGCAGTTCATTCATGCTGGGTCAGAGACAGGAGAATGCATTGTGGCAGGAGTGTGTCGCTCACTCTGGCTGTTTTGCCTCTCAGTCTCACATCTCAATGTATCAAAGGAACTTTGAGTATCCAGGGCACAGAGCGGAGGCAATGAGAAACTATGTACCTAATGGCCTAACAAAAAAGCTGAGTCATAGAAATGAAAAGGGGGAGAAAGGAAGAGAAAAGAGAGAGAGAAAAACGCAAGATGGGACGATGTGCTTAACTGAGAGGTATATTAAAAAGATTCAAATTCTGTCATTATTTACTCACCTTTGTTGTTCCAAAACTATGACTTTTACTTCTTCTGAAAAATAAGATATTTCTGCAGTATGTTTTTTAATACAGTGAAATAGTGTGGGGTGCAATGCTGTTCTGAACCCTACTGATTTGTATTCAATGGATAAAAAAAACATTTTCTCTAAAATATGTTCATTTGTGCTTCACAGAATAAAAAAAGTAAAAGTTTATACAGACTTTTAACAGTATGAAGGAAATTAAACAATGACAAAATTCTTATTTTTGTATGAACCATTCCATTAATGACATCACAGACCTATTTTAGAGAATAAGTTTCCCCCGAAATGTTAATTTTGTCATAAGTTGTTCACCCACCCATTACAGCTTTGTTCTTATGCTGAACAAAAGAAGGGCTTTGGAAATCCAAATGGAAGTCAATGGGGTACCATCAACTGTTGGATTACCATCATTCTTCAAAATATCTTCTTTTATGTTCAATCTTAGAAAGAAACGGTAACACTTTGCTTTACAGTTACACCTATTATTTGCTTATTAGCATGCTAATACTAATAATAATATATTACTAGAATATTAGTCAATTATTAATGTCATAAAGGAGGCTCCCGCACCGCCTCCTCCGGATCACCAGAGGGAACCCTCATCGGAGTACTAACCAGTATTCGGACTCCCATTCTCACGATGTCTCTTACCTGGAACTGAACACACACACCTGCACCACATCACCACATCCACTTACTGATCACACACACATAAAAGCCAGACCCAATCACCATTCAGCGCAAAGTCTTGATTTGCCATGGCTGTCATTTCTGAGCGTGAAAGTGAATTTGACCTTGGACTGTTTACACCCTTAATGTTTGTTTGCTGCCTGCCTTGACCTTGCCTTTTCCCTTTAAACTGTGATTGTTTGCTGCCTGCCCTGAACTCTGCCCATGTACCTCAACTCTGATTCCGGTTTGCCTCCATTGCACTGTTTTACGGTTTCTGACCCAGCCTGTACGACTACTCTATTAAAGATGCTGCAAATGGATCCTTCTCTGCCTGGTCCTTCTTCACAATTAATGGCTTATTATACATGACCTTATTCTACGTCTCTACTAATACCTACGTCTTCTACCCAATACCTAAACTTAACAACTATTACAACTATAGTAGTATTACATAACTACTATACAAACTACTCGTAAGTAGCAAATTAAAATTTATTGAATAAAAAGTCGTAGTTAATAGTTAACAAGTGCAGTGGTGGCCAGTAACAAAGTAGTTGTACTTCGTTACTGTACTTTTTCAAGTATCTGTACTTTACTGGAGTAGTTTTATTTTCAGCAACTTTTATTTTTACTTCACTACATTCCTAAGCAAAGGATCGTACTTCTTACTTCACTACATTTCATAAAACATATCGTTACTCATATATCACGTGCTCCGAGCTAACTTTTAGCACTTTTTCTTTTACTGGAGTAATATTTTATAGTATGTATCTGTACTTTTACTCAAGTACTTGATTTGTGTACTTCGTCCACCTCTGAACAAGTGTTACCTAAAGTGTACATGATGGCAATTTTTTTCTCTGTTGGGTGAACTATCCGTTTAATTTTATCTCACTGCCAAGAAGTTGTACATTCAAAATGTTTGTCCATGTAACTAGAGTCATAAAAGTCACACAGCACAACACTCATTACATTTAACATGCAACACTCTGTTTTTCAGTAAAGCTCTGGGCCACAAGATGACTATGAGAAGATGAAGCCTCAGCAGAGCTTAAAAAACATTTACATGTCGTTCCTCTTTTCAGACACTGTGACGCTTCAAGCCACTCTCCCATGGGCAGCGCACTGGAGACAAAAAGAAATGACAAAACTCAGACAGACTGAGTGGTTGTCTCTCTTGTGGGAGTGAGAAGAGCTGCCCCTCTACAGGGACAGCTTAAAGCAGAGTCCTCCTGATCTGCCCTGTCTTTATCACCACCATATCTCAGCCCTCATCTAAAATGACACAGGCTACAATTTCCTTTACCAACAGGGTTAGAACTCCCTGAAATCATCCAAAGCACCATCAGTTCACTCTCTACTAAAGTGATGTTACGATTTGCAATCAGAAGTGTAATATAGCATTTTAGGAACTTTATTGCTTGCTTGTTTGTAAACAGAAGATGATTATATACTTTAGATGCAGTCTTATTATAAACTAAATGGCAATTAGTGGCAAACTTAATTTCTGCTTTTAAAAAGAGGTAATCTGGTGACAAGTTAGCACTGGAGGTTTATTTTTTGATGAGTAAAACTGAATTCTGTTCTGAATTGGGTTGCTTTCAGTCCAAATTTCAACTTGGTCACATTCCCCCAGTATTATGATCAAGCTGGATGTGCCAGCTCAGGCTGCTGGATGGCACTCCAGCGCCAAACGAACTGTGTTTCTGTCTTTGTTTTCATATCTGGACCTTTGTCAATGAACTCATGTCTTCGCCCATCTTGTCCGTTGTTATGGTTTCCCATTCATGTTTCCGCCCATCTTGTTCATTGCCATAGTGTTTCATTCAAGTCTCCACCCAGTTACCTAATGATCATGTGTATTTAAATCCCCGGATGTCTTTGTGTAGTCGCGGTTCATTGCTATCTGTTATGTATGATGTTAGGAGTGTTAGATTGGAGTATGTATTACTCCAAACTTATATGTAATTACTCCTGTATTAGTGATCTTTGTTTCTTTCCACCTCGCCTGTTCCTGGACTCTCGCTCTCGTCTCGTCCCTCTGGACACTGTTCGGTTCTCATCTGACTCACGCACGAACTCTGGTTACTCTATTGCCTCACCTCTGATATAGTTGATTATGACCCTGCTTGTCTGTTCATGCTCTGTGTTTTCTAAATAAACAGCTTGCATTTACATACACGATGGTTGCATTATCAGAGTCATTTCACAAGATGGCTGCCGATCCCGAGTCACTGTGCAAAATGGCTGCCATTCCTGAGCCTTCGCACAAGATGGCCGCCTTTCCTGAGCCTTCGCACAAGATGGCCGCCTTTCCTGAGCCTTCACACAAGATGGCCGCCACTCCCAAATTATTGCACAAGATGGCCGCCGTTCCTGAGCCTTTGCACAAAATGGACGCCATTCCTGAGCCTTTGCACAAGATTGCTGCCGATCCCGCGTCACTGCACAAAATGGCCGCTGCCTTCGAGTCACTGCACAAGATGGATGCCGTTCTAGTAGATTCTCAAGGGGCTCCGCTGGTGGCTGCACAACCTCCGAGTCGGTCAGTCAGGGCTGTTCTGGAGCTCTTGCCATGAACCAGCCACAGAGGCTTTTAAACTCTTGTCCTGCCATGAACCAGCCACTAAAGCCTTTGAACTCTCGCCTTGCCGTGGATGTGTGCAGGTACGAACTCGGCCTTAGAGGCTACCACTAACACGTTTATGCTCCTCTGTGCAGGCCGGTCACCTGCTCTGCCCTGGAGGATGTTTCCACCGATTGATCCTCCCAGGCGGGGTTCTCCACCGTCTGCTCCACCCTGGTTCGCCTCTCCACTGTCAGCTCCGCCCAAGTGGGCCTCTTCGTCATCAGCTCCACCCTGGAGAGCCTATTCGCCGTCTGCTCCACCCTGAAGCGCCTCTCTGCCATCTGTTCCACCCTGGAGTGTCTGGAATCCACTCTCAAGGGAGGGGCTATGTCACACGGAAGCTTCCAGCGGGCGCTCCAGCCCTGACTGTGTTCATTGTTTGTGTGTCTCTCTGTTCGCTGTTTAAGACTTGTACTATGAAGTGTCTCCCGTTGTTTCCATACCAAACCTGTAATGTCTCCACCCCGCTTGTCTGTTGCCATGTCTACAGATTAGTCCAGCCCCCTCGTTTCCTTGTTATGTGTTGTATATAAAGGACCTGTCTGTGAGTTTACATTCGCTGTTCATTGCATGGATATACCTTGTGTTTTCCCCTCTGTTAGCCATCCTTGTTTCCTGTGTTCTCTGTGCTTTCTTCCTGTGGATTTATCGTTCTCGACCCTGCCTGTTCCCGGACTCTTGATTCTGCTGTTTCCCTTGGACACCGTTCGCTGATCTTCTGACGCTGATTGCTGATCATCTGACCTTGTATTTGGATTATTCTCTCGCCTTTGCCTCTGTTGTTCATGTTCGCTGTCGATCGATTTTTAAAAAGCCCTTTTTAAATGATTTTAAACAATATCTAACAAGGCTTTGCCAAGTGAACATTCCATTTTTTCAAATATTAACTTTGCCAAGTTAATATTTAACTGCTCTGATTTTGTAGTTAAATATTACAGTTTATGTCTTCTGCCCTGAATTTAATTCAGGCATTGTCATTTATATAGAATTAGGACAATTTTAATTTAGACTCTGTGTAATGTATTTTATTTTTTTATTTTTTATTTGAGATGCAGCTTCTATTTAGGAAAAAAAAACTTATAACATTTATACACAATTAACGACATAGGTTGCATATGAGTAGTTGACAAAAAAAAAAACACGAGAGAGGTTTATCTTCAATGTTAGATAAATGTTCAATGTTTCAATGTTTCAATGTTCAATGCTTCAATGTTTATCTTCAATGTTAGGGTTCTTGTTGTTGATTACATTTTTTGATTTTTTTTATTACATCTGTCACACTATAGGACACACTGATACATCAACTACCCATATATGTTTCCGCAAATCCCCTGCAGGGAGTAGTCATGTTGTCTTACTACTCTATCACAACCTCTAGAACTTTGTCCCAGGTTGACGATCCAACATCGACCACAAGCTACTTGTATGTGCCAATTAAGAACCAAAGCAGAAACATCCAGGGGCTTGTTAAGTAGCAGTAAGGTGCCTTTGAAAGGTCCGCTGTGGAGCTGTCTCTTGAGGACAGGCCAAGCAGGCCCCATTACAGCAGACAGCGAACGAACTGATAGCAGAGATAAATGATGTGAGACCCGTAATACCGGGCACCCTGACTCTGATAAATAAACATGGCGAGATCTCTGCCATTGTTTAGTGTGGCAGGAGCGTGGATGGCTCTGAACTCACACAGCTAACCACCAGCACAACACCGGCTCATGAATAAGCCATGAGGGTTGCAGCAGGCTAAGGCAAACATGTCCCTCTCTCAGAAAAAGAACCACTCTGGAAGCAGAGAGGAGGATTTGTGTGCCAAAATATTCAGTGGGTATTCGTAGTGTGACGGTAGAGCCACAATCCTCAGCGCTAATGGTGCGTGCAATGCGCCTATAATGTGTGTGTGCTGTGTACAGTAGTTTGTATTTGGGCAATAATTTATCTCAGTTACTTCTAAAATTCTTTCTGTGATGCAGTGACAACACTGCATCACTTTCACTGCACCTGAAGGTTTGTGAAAAATAAAAAAGAAGTGATTTGCTGCCCCTGGTGGTGGTAAAGCTAAATGTGCCTCCTCTCTTGTTGTTCTCGCACATCAGTGTCTGTGTCCTTGAGCTTCTGCACAAGCTCCTCACCTGCACGGATAATAATGCCAATTGCAATTTTATTGAGAATCTGATTTTATTTGAAGCTTAATGCTCAACGCTGACTTAAAAGCTGCCCTGTAAAGCACCAGGGGTAAAAAGAGGGAAGAATATTTTAGTGCATGTGTTAAAGTAGACTTGGAAAGCACCTTAAAAGGATATTTTACTTATCGTTCACTCTTATGTCAATACAAACATGATTTATTTTCTTTCTTCTGTCAAAAACAAAAGACAAAAAAAATGCAACAGGCCCTGTTGAATGTTCTTTAAATATATTTTGTTATGTATTTAAGAAAAGCATTTGGAACTAGCTAAAAGCAATAGGATTTTCACAATTGGGTAAAGTACTGCTTTAAGAAAGTAAACTGCTGTTATTGAGGGAAGCCTTCAGCACACTTTAGCATAAGCTCAGTCGTGTGGAACAGAGGCAGGTCAATATTGTAGCTCTGTAGCAGCAGGAGGCTTTCGCCAAAATGTAGACAAGTTTCCTGTCTGTTTATGACATGATGACTGGGCAGAAAACTTGCAGGGTGGAGTGGTAACACAAATAAAAAGGAAAGTGAGTGGTAAATGGGAGCTAAGAGAAAACAGGAGAGGGAGAGGTGAGAGACAGCAAGAGCGAACAAGATTGCGTCCTCATTGCATTAGCTTCAATTTGATGTAGGCAAAAGCTGGCTCTGCAGTGACTCAGACAGTCAGTCCTGCTTCGTTATTCTGTCTTTAATTCTATGAGCGTGCTGTGCCTGCCAGAAACATCACGTCCAATTCAATAGACTACCGACCCACAACAACAGTTATTTTGATATTATTATTTTGGTGATCATTAGTGGTGACCGAATCAGTGTTTTTGGACATTCTATTCAGTGAACAAATTATTTTTGTTCTGTTCCATGTGTGTTTTTGTCTGTTGTGTGTGTTCTCTGAAGTCTCTCTTTTAGAAAACAAAACAAAAAAATCTCACATTTTAAATGCTGAAAAATAAAAGATATTAAACATCAATTTTCATATCAAATCATATACATTTTTTAAGACTTTCAAAAATGTATAGGTTTATAATTACACATAAAATCTTAAAAAAGGGTGAGGTGATGAGGTGCATTTCATGGTAGAGCTACTGAGAGAATATACCCTACACTGAACAAGTCTAAAAAGTTTTTTGAAGTCTAAATAAAGCAATATAAACAATATAAAATGTCCATAACAATATATAAGATGGAAAGCGATAGATATGCTTTGGTCTGGGGCAAATGCTTGTGATGCTTTAAAAAAATGTTTTTGGAGTGTTTTGTTTCAGTTTAGAACTCTGTGTGTTTGTGTATGTGATGTAGACACAATATAATAAACTACATAGTTTGGAATATGTATATCTAACTTTACTCACATTATAGGCCTGCCTCCATAGTGTGTATATACGCCTCTAAGTGTGTATATTCTATATATAACAGCTTGATTGTTTAAATCATTGCAAAATGTGACCAATATTATCTCACAGCTTTAATTTATTAAATAGGATTATAAGGCATGATATCCATAAGTCTTTGAACAAATGTGTAAAAAAAAAAATATATATATATATATATATATATACACTAAAAACTAAACAAAAGTAATTGGTTTGTGAAATTTGATTAAAATCAGTATATTTGTTTCTTAAAATACATCATTGCAAATAGTAAAATCAAGAAGGCACTCTGAATTGAACATGAACTAATTCATAAGAGATTTTGAAATCAGTGCACCTGCGTTTAAAGATATTTAGAGTCACTCCCTCTTCTTCCAGTGTCTGAACTGATAACTTCGGTCCCCAAGAAAAAAAAAAAAGAAAAGAAGCCCGCCCACACTCAAAGCTGATTGGCTAATTTTGCTTAATAAACCAATCAGGATGCTCTCTGTCACGCGCTATGAAGATTCTGGGATATTTTATACAATTTGCGGGCATCAGAGAGCCATTATCAATATACGGGAGACTCCTGGATCTTCCGGGATACTTGGGATGTCTGCCGATAATGTTAACATTATGCCAAGTTGCCACAAATAAAACAATGCATGGGAAACGTCTTTGGCGTGTTAGTTGCAGTGCACTATGCAACAAGCTATTGCAAAGAAGCTAACGTTAAATAGATAAGTAACATTTTAATCACTAACATAGCAGATTCATGGAAAATAACATCTGTAATCAGCATTTTTGCCACAACTAATTTATTAACGAATCAGCATTAACTACATTAAAGAGAATCGCTTTATTTAAAGTGAATAAAATTCCCTACTTACTGGAGTTCAACAACTAGTTAATGTACAGAGACGCAGCGGCTGAACCACTGTGAGGAAGGGGGAGCTCAACTATTTTGAAATGCATTTTTTGTGTTTGTATTTCCACTTACACAATACTGTTTTAGATATTCGTACATGTATTTTTTACAATAGACAGTACAATTTTTTTTCATTAGGATTTTAGGGTTTTAGGATTTACGCCAATGCTCATTGATTAAGCCAGAAACAGAGCCATTAGTATGCAGGTCCTGCCCCCAGACACAAACCAGGGGAGAGAGTGTCTGCGAGTAGCCGTCCACCTCCCCCTCCACCACCCCACCAAGCACGAGTCTCTGCTAATGAAAGCTGACTGCACTTTCATACAAACGCTCACCCTCAACAGCTTTACGCCTCTACAGACACATGCTGAAGCCGACAGTTACACACGCCCAGAGATGTAAATACACACCAAATTGCTCTCCTCTCGATCTCTCTGACAGATATGCATACACACATTAATCCACAAAAGGAGGGGTGAAGGAGACAGTTTGCCAAGCATACGTGGAGGAAGCTATTCTACAGTGCTTGACAAAAAGGTTCAATTTCCTTCCATTTAATCTTTAACCCAAATATAGAAATGGGAGGCATTTTATCATCTCACCTCTTTACAGCAATCAGATCAGCCACACTTAATGCTTATCGTCATCTGTCTGATTTTTTTGCTTGTCTTCTATTCTCCTTTCCTTCCTTTTCCTCTCTCTCATCTGAAGGCAGCAGGTTTCCTTTATTTCACTAACCTTCTCTATTCTCTAAGGTTTAATCTCACCCTACATTCATTTCAAATGCAAAATGGGTAGCTTGAAATCGGCAGTCCCAATGCCATTGCCTCACTGTGCCTGCAATTCATCTTCAACAATCAAAGAGACAAACATAAGTGCAGAAAACAAGTGCACTTATCTGAGAAAATATGTGCATAGAAATCACACTATAGTCTCAAGGTAAATGCAATCATTACAGGTGGTCCTTTCTCACAGCCTGTTTTCCTTGAGAACTTGAGAATCTAAAAAACAAAAATTAAATCATTCACATTTTTTATTTCTAAAATTAAAGGTATTAAAGACAGGGTAAGCAATTTCTGAAAGGCAATGCTGATATGTGACCCTGAACCACAAAACCAGTCATAAGGTAAAATTTTACAAAACTGAGATGTTTTGTACAAAACTTCACATCAAATGAAAGCTCAATAAATAATGTTTCTATTGAAACATGGTTTGTTAGGATAGGAAAATATTTGGCCGAGATACATCTATTTGCAAAATACTGAGCAAATCACATTTAAAGTTGTCCAAATCTTATCAATGCATTTTACTAATTAAAAATGACATTTTGATATGTTTACAGTAGGAATTTTACAAAAAATCTTCATGGAACATGATGTTTACTTCATTTCCTAATGATTTTTGGCATAAAAGAAAAATTATTTTCATATCATGGGTCTTTATAACCATATATTTCATTGTAAATATTTCTATGCATGTAGTAAAATATAGTAACTTTGTCCCGCTTGCGATGTGTGCCCCCCCTGCAAACAGAGGGACACGTCGAGTCAGTTTAGCAACGGCCCTACTTGAGAGTTGACTTTTACGGAGCGGTGAAACACAGATTGAAAGTGGGCATAAAGTATTTTGATTGCAGCACTCAAATAATATCTTACAGCAAACACTTAGAATATGAAGACGTTCACACTGAAAGCCGCGAGCACCACCCGTTGGTGAAGATGTCTAACAGCAGAGGGCTTCTTGGATCAGTAATCTACTGCTTTTCCTGCAGTTCCCGAATATGTGCTCTGTCGTATTTGAAGCACTGAATTTGAACCAGCGAATTCGTGAAGTGAAATAAAAATAACCGAATGTTGCCTGACGAATATTATTGCTCAAATTATTAAACAAACTGAATATTTTGAGGTGAATATTGATTACTGAATTTTAACCATGAAAATGTTGTGAAATGTTTCAATTTGAAAAATTCACTAAGTAAATGTACAACCATGTCAAAATGCAGCGCATAAAAATGCAAACCATGAAAACACAATGCATTAAAATGCATGCACTTTTTTTCGATTTGTGGAATTCAACAAGCTTTTTATTTCAAATACTTTTGGCATTCATTTTGTTCCATATGCAACACACAATGGTCACCACAGTGGGACAAAAGTAACAAGTGTTACTTTCGTCCCAACTGGACCTCCTGACATTTAAACTTGATTTACTTTTATATACTGGAAAACTGACAAAACAAACTTCAGGTGTTACATGTCAGTGCGGGCTACGGAGATCGCTGGAGTTGAGGAGTTTCCAAGAATATTTAATAACTGAATTCAAGAACATAAAACAAAGTAACATCTTGCACACGAGGTAACATTTTCAACAACCCTGAAACTCAGAAAGCACATACATTGATTGCAAGACATAATGAGGGAGGACCTCAAAACAACTGGGGAAGACAGCTGGGCATAAATTAACAAATAATCACATAAACACAGGAACTTCTAAACATGGCCATGCACGTGGGAAGGTAAAACGAAAACAAAACAGAAGGAAATAAAAACGAAACTAACACAGACCGAATGTAACATCAGGATGTGTTACAGGACTAAATAAAATGTCATGATCATTACTGTTGAAAAATCACTTACCCTGCTTTAAACATATGTTCACAGCAACTTTAATATCAGAGGTTTTTTGGTAATCTACGTTGAATGACAAAATGAAGGGTAAAATGTATGCCTGTCTTGTAATTTGTTTATGATGTTTAGAAATTATACATATATAAAGCCATTTACTAGTGTAACAATCCAAGCAAGATCAAATCATTTAATTAAAAATAATGGTAAATTAACGTTGTCAAAAAAAACAAACAAAAAAAACATATAGACTATGATATAGAGAGAATGAGTTAGAAGTTATCATTCATGATGGTTTAGCTGTAACATCACACAATTAATGGTTAAAATGGATTTTGAAGATCCACTGTAATTAGCAGTATGCTTCAGGCACACAACTCAAGCAATACCAATCAATTATGAAGACAAATGAGTACTAATTTGCATGATTTTAATGCATGCTTGTTGTGTTATTGCTCATCGAAATAAAATCTCTGCTTACACAGATATACAGTATATATTCAGTATTATCCACCAGAAATACTATTATTGTAGCATGATTACTAAATTCATGAGGCCTAATGTGTATGTGTATATACATAGTAAAAAGATAAAGGCAGCAGGGACCAATAAGATGGAGTAAGGTTTCATAGAATTCCCTGCTAGGGTTCAACAGGCATATGAGCAGCAGCAGATATTCACTTCACATCCAGTCCTGCCACCCTGGCATAATGGCTTTTACAAGAGCAATATTACAAAACATGACCTGCACATCATTGTGTCTGACCCACCTAACAGTGCAATTAAAGCAATTTCAACACACAAATCCACCCATGGAAATGGTAGAAAAAATAACAACGACTAGTATTGCCAATACACTTTGCCCATTGTATGACAAAGACATAATTACAAACCCTGTTTTCACCTATGTGTATTTAAAAGACTTTGTTATTACTATGCACACAGATCACATTACGTATGTTTTGGGATGCAGGAGGTGCACTAATTTAAGTGCAGAGGCTTTTTTAGCACCTCTACAGAGACAGATTAACACTTGTTAAATGAGCAAGACTGCTGGTCCCCCCTGCTGCAAGAATGGAGCCCCAAGGTTCCACGGCTGTTCAAATGTGTCTAATCTCACCTCCTTAACTGCTTACTTTACATGATGCTTCTGCTCATTGACTTTAATTTATGTGACTCACACTATTTTTTGCTACCTGCTTTGATTAATAAAGCATTTGAAAATGTATTACAGTGAAAATAGAGAAACTTGTTGAGGAAAATGGAAGGTCTTCCATCTGTAGATTCACTACATGTCCCTGTGGCTTTTCTTAAACCTTTCTTGGAGCAGTTCCTGTAAAATTATTGTTATTTATGGTTTGTTACTTGAATAGAGGGTATTATACATCTAGCCAGTCATTATCGCAAAATAAACCAAGTCATGTGATCAGGATTCAACGTGAAGCAAGTAACTGTACTTCTTATGTAGGGCTGACCAAATAAATAAATAATAAAGAAAAACCGAACCGAAGAACCAATCAGCGTCGTCCTGGCAGCAGAGGATCAGCACCTGGAACTCATCAGCCCGGGCCAATCATTCACGGCAGGACACATATAAATGCAACACTAAACCAGGAAGTGATCGAGCAACGTCTCCATTTGACATGTGTGACTTACCTTTTTCTCTCTAACAGACGAGTCGCCGTGAACGAGACGCCCAGGCCACCCAAGAGCACTGGAGCACTGATCACCGACACCTAAAAGGGAGAAGAAAAGAGACTTTGGAGCACAAGAAGCACCGGCACCACCACCGTATTGTTTACTTACCTTCACTGTTTAATAAATCCGCCCTCCGGGGATTGTGTTCATCTTACCACATTGTCTTGTCGTGTTCTCTAGCACCAGAAATCACTGTATTCATTTGAAATCATTGAAATGTTACCTGTAACAACTCAGACTATAAAACAGTTGTATTAACATTGCAAAAGCAATCCACACTAATTAAAAAAGTGTAAAAAAAAAAAATAAAGTCTATAAAAAGTATTTTCTAACAAAAATGTGCCACCTGGTCTCATTGCATCAATGTACTTTGGTGCACTTTTTAGCAAGATACTAAATACATACCAACAAGTTAATTGGTTTGCAGTTATGACTTGACTAGGTTATGTATGTAACCCTCGTTTCCTGAAGAAGGTAGTGGAGACGTCACGTTGGATATGGCCGATACGGCACCATTGGCGACAGGACGTTATGTCCGGTATGGAGTTCACTGAGAACTTCTGGGTCATGACCACCCTTGTGCAGATCCATCAGTGCCTTGGCCCGATGGACTTGCAACAACGCTGTAGCGTGTACTGCAGAAGCAGCTTCTCCGCAGGCTGCACAAGCACTGCCGATCAGAGCGGACGAGTGCCCTCAGGCCCAGGGGGGAGCACAGGATCTCCCTGCCCAGCAGTAGTGGTGCTAGCGACCGCTCCACTGGGGGGACCCCCACATACCCCCTAGCTGCACTGCTGTCAAGGTTGGTGAAGGACGAAGAGCCACCAGACCGATGCCATCCATGTTCTGGTGAACTTTTCTCATACTTCCGGGTAGAAAGGTAAGGGGGCAGGGCCCTGAGAACCAGCATGAGCCAACCCTAAGTACCAATCATCCAGCCTCAAGGGGCCGGGTGGAACTTTCCACTCGAGCCCGAACCCCACGGCGGCCCGGGCTAACATAGCCTCACAGAGGAACGGGTGTTCTCACGTCTGTGTGTCATGTTTTCGTGGAGTTTCAGTTCATTTTAGTGACGGCTTTTTAAAAACAGTTCGCGGAGAGAACAAAGAAAAATCACACTTTTTATTTTCCTTATTTTGCAAAAGCACACACTTTTGTTGTTACTGAGAGTGAACTCAAAAAAAGTAGACACCTAACAGATTTGAATGGTGTATAGCACTTGTGTGACCAAAATCAACCAAGTTATATTAGTGTCTTTTGCACTGATAAGAAAAAAAAGACCCCAATCACGCGGCATGACGGCCAACCTCAGAGGGTTAAAAAGGCCTGTTTTTAAAAAGAGGCGTCTTTACAAAGACGTTCCACCTGTGAGCCTTTTACTCTTTTAGAAAAGCTCTTTTAGTGTGCTGAGGCGCAAAGGGGAGATAGTGCTTGCTCACAACAGGGGAAGTGCAACCTGCTGTGGCAATCCATTCCACACGGGAACTACCGCTACTAAAGACACTGTCACACCAGCCACTTGTTCTTCATCCAAAGTAGAAGGTAGAGCTGAAGACATGTGTGCTTGGTTCCGAAGCGAAAAGCTAAAGTGCGCTGTATCCGCTGCCAGTTTATTCTCATGCTGTGATCAGCTGCAGCTGGATGCAATCATACACGCAAAGCATACTGGTCCTCTCGAATCGAGATCCCAATTTGTTGGTCATATCCGACATGACTTGGAGTGACCGACTGAAAGGGAACTGATGTATTTGAATGTTAGTATCTCACATATGCAGCATGATGCACAGGTTTATGTCAAGATGACACCAGTTCCTTTCATGAAACAAAAGAAAAAATAGGCAATTATTTAGGATGATTTGGCAAACAGCAATCTATTAAGTCCTAATAATAAGCATTATAGATCCATGTACTGTAAAAATAAGTAGATAAACTGGACAGCATACAGCACGCAGACAAACTTGAAATAATAAGCTGTACTTTTACAACACTAAAAAGTCATGCCCTGAAGTGCTTGTCTAGAGCCATAAATACAAAAAATAGCCATTCGAAAGACAGACATGTTGCAACATCCATTTGGAACTTTGTAAGGGAGACATGATGCATGTTCAAAATGAAAAGGACACCTGGTTGAATGTAAAGTAACAAAACACGATATACTTCAGCTCAAATCTTAAAGGCAGATGTAATGGTTTGATGTGAAACTGCATAAAAGAAGAAGTGCCTCTGAACATTTAGTATAGTAGTAGGGCATCCTCCAATGCACTGCGCTGAGGGACTCTTTTATTTACTTTTCTGTTGTGTTTTGCTCTAGTTATCTTTTCTTTTCAATGCACCACTGCAGAATCAAACCGTATTGTGCCATGTGTTTCTTGTGTTTTCAAGGATTGTGGCAAAAAGATATCAGAGAGTGATGAAAGCCAGCTCTGCAGTATTAAAAGTGGTATCAGCAAGAGGCTTGCTGGGGTATTATGTGAGAAAAATAGTTGAGTTGATTTTTTTTATCTTTACAAGGTACTATTTCACAACTCTGAAGTAGAAAAATACAAAAAGGTCAAATATAAGTCAGTGCAAGAGGCTTTTTGTCTGCTGTAATAGTTGTAATACTGATTTGACACGTGTGTTGTCGACAAGGGACAGAAAAGCTTTAGATGACAAAAAGAAAATGTGTCAGTTTTCAAAACATATTCAAATCTGATCCTCTTCTCAGTTCCTCACTATAGGTTGTCAAATAACAGATATGCCCATTTCAATCTTCTCAAACTGAATATTTTTTTGTGTGTTAACAATGGGGGACGAACTGTAGATACAGTATCCTTTTTTAGCTGTTGTTCTCCAATGGCTGTTTTTCCTATATCCATATATCATACCGTCTTTGATAGAATTTACTCATATTATGTACAGAACATTCTGCCCATAATGTTTACCAAATATGCGTAAAATAATTCTGGATATGTGGCGTCTTTTCACATCCCACGTTCCCATTGAAGGCTGAATGACAGAGGTTGTTCACAGAGAAAAGAAAAAATCATCTTAAATCCTTTGTCATTTTGACATGCTTAAGAAAACTGGGAGTTCAGCGCTGTGCTGGCTCACCACAGCGCTGATATGACAACTCTCCATAACATGGTGTAAGATGCCCTCGTTTAGCACATTGTGTGTTTACATCCATCCCTTCAGCTCGACTCCCACTGACAGCTGACAGTGTCACAATGAAAGCATCGCATTAGAAAGCGCACTACGCTTCGCTTTACAGCTGTAGCATATTCCCTCTTCTCTTTCAGACTCTCTAAAATGTTATCTCTCCAGCAATGAGGCCAGGTGGACCGCTGACTTATCCATTTTAATGGAGGGGAGAGAGCTTCTTCCCATGTCTGTATTGCAAGGACGGATTTTTATGATAGCATCAGTGATGGGCGCATGTCTTTTGGCACTCATTTCATACTGTTATGATGAGGTACAGCTGCAGTACCACGGCATATGCCAGGAAGTCAGAAGCATTATGAAAATACAGGTCACTGTGGTCTAAACTTCATTAATAGTTTAGAGAAATATGTCTGAAAACATTTTTTTTGTACAGAAACAGCTCAACGTGCCCCGATTAGAAATTAACAAAGTAAAGTTTTGTAAGTTTGCAGCTTTACAACCCTTCTTAAAAGAGGGACGACCTTTCATTATCAAGAACTGTTCTCAAGGATACATTTGAACAATTCTGAGTCAATGACATACAGATGTCGAAAGAAAAAAGAAGCTGCTCCAGTCACTTTAGTACCACTTGTAAGTTTTGTCAATGTGGCAAACATCCTGTTCCACACACAGAATTTCTATGAGAGAAATATAATAATTAATAATATTCGTCTGTGGTGAGCCAGAAGTATTCCTGCCCATCCAAGAGGAATAAGAATTCAGGGCAATATCTGAAATCCCATATTCTCTACATGTCCAGACATACTACATCGTCATGTTATTGTTGTCATGTGACCTATCAGAGTCAGTTGTGTCGCTTCATAAATCCCCTCCCGTGGCCTCATTAGATAGTAAAATATACATTGTATGCACACTTCAGAATCTCAGTAGGTCCATTAACCGTTAACAAACCATTAACTACAAATTTTAATCGTTAATCGTAAAAAAATCATTAATCGTTAGCGAGGTAGTTGTTATTTTTAGGTATTATGTAGGAACAGGATGTGCAATATGGTCATGCAGAATGTGTGCTTTATAAAGCACTATAGAGCTTTATAAAGCACACATATGCAACTAATTTACACTGAGTACTGCAACCTATATTAAATCCCTATATTTAATTTTTTATGATTATTCATTCATGTTTGTGACAGGGTTGAGCATTATTCCTTTTTATTTCTTTTGATTTTATTTTTTTTTTCAGAATTTTAAGTTTCAATTCAGTTCCTAAATTTGAATTGAAGTAGCAAATAATCCAGGTGATATGTGCAAAAATGTAGGCAAATTGTTCACTTTTTCATAAAAGCATGAAACTTGGTGCAGTTGTAGAGGTTAGGGCCCTGAACATTTTTAGAATTGGAGCCATCGCAAAAACACCTTGTGTTTTTATAACTAAGACCGTTCCATCTTTCAGTATCAAACGATGTGCAAATACGACATCAAACTCGATCTTGTCTACATCATAAACAGCCACAATAGCAAAAATATCTCTTCTACAAACCCAGAAGTAAGATTTTTGGAAGTAAAATAAATCAAATTGTTTTTTGAAACTTTGTCCATTCTTAGCATGACAATCCAACTTTAACAGTGTAAAGAACTCTGAATAATATTGAACATCTTTCTTATTTTTCACTGTGTTATTGTCGCGCCGTAGGCGTGTTCTGTGTATGTTGTCATTTGTTTCCATATATCATGTGCCTTTGTTTACCTTTTGTGTCCTCGTGTTCTCCCTCATCTATTACTCCGCCCGGTTCTTTAGTGTTTCACTCCCTACCAATCGTGTGTGTCCAGGTGTTCCACCTTATCCCTTGATTATTTCCTGTGTAAAACCCTGTCTTGTTTCATTCCCTGTTGTCGCTCGTTGAAGTACGTCCTGTCTGCAAGTGTCTCCATATGCACTAGTTTTGCGTGTTCTCCTGCCCTAATGTGTGCTGTTCCTGGAATAAATGTTCACGTGTATTTGAATCTTCTTGTTCTCCACGGAGAAGCAAAATCGCAACGTTGCCACAGTGGCAGCGTGACAGAATGAGCGACCCAGTAAAACGAGATGGTGTTCACAGCGGCACTTGGCAAGCTCGTCCGCCCGAGCCCGGTCATTCGAGGACTTCGTGCTGGAGTACCGAGTCCAGATCGGTTCTCTCCGTTGCATTCTGGACTGCAGCTCATAAATTCGCTCCCCTTGAACTCCCGGATGTGTGCGATTTGCCCTGGAACTCAGCAGCCGTGGCCTGTGCCTTTAGAACCTGTGAATAACTGTGAGTTATCATGGCCTGATCTGTTTGAATCTTCTGCATTGCAAGTGCGCCCTCCAGAGTCTGCCACACTGCCAGAGCCAGAGTCTGCCATGCTGCCAGTGCCACAGCCCGGGTTCCTGTTACCTAAGCCACAGCCTAAAGAGAAGGTGAGCCTCCCCAAGAAAATTTGCCATGGCCTCCCAAGGCTCCTGATCCACCACAGAGAGGGCATGGTTATCATCGGCCTTGCCTCGGAGGGGTCTGCAATCATCTGCTCCACCCAGGAAGGGTGTCGAACTGTATGGTCCAGTGGGCTTCTCCGCCGCCTGCTTCGCCCTGGTGGCCGTCTCCAAGTGGCTGTCTCTGCCGCCCACTTAAAGACTCTTGCGTCAACGTTGCCACAGCAGCAGCGTGACAGTTATGATCAAATAAATGCAGCTTCTTTAAAAATAAACAAATAAATAAATGAATAGCTTACTGAACACAAAAGCATTCTGATGATTAGTCCAAGTAGAAATAAAATTATTAAAATTTAAAATCAAAATACACGTGTTTCATTTATTCTAAAAATGTAAAGTTTATCCATATAGAACTGCTTTTTAGATTTATAGGCCTTGCAGATTCGCAAAACCTCTGGTGTCTAAACACATTATGTACGCAGACTGCTCTGCTGAGAACCACAAATTAACTTTCCTGTTATATTCCCTGGTGTATGTTGAATTTCCAGTGGTATAATGTTTTTGGCATTGTTGTTCAGATGCTTTATTACACTTTAGTGCAGCAACCATCAATCTGTTAAGGCTTGTATACCAGTGACACACCAGGGATGTAATTGTTATGAATGGGCAGCGGTGAAGGAGGAAGATAACAGCATTTGTGTAAAACAAACCCAATATGCAGCATGACAACGGGAATTAATGTTAGCCCTTGAAGAGTCTGGAAAATGGCTGAGGCTGCTGACACTTAGAGGCTTGATGGACTGGTTAAACAGCTGAACCTCACATTCATTAACACACAGGACCACAGGGATACTTGCAGGCAAATACAACCTGGTCAGCCAACAGGTTAAGAAGAGACACTGCTTTCCAATGGCAGAAGTAACTGGTGTTTTGTTACTCTGAGCTGAACTGTCACACAGACTGCTGAGCGTGTCATAGTACAATGAGTTTATAGTATGCTAAATATGGTTTTCCAGTTTAGTGAGAGACACACAGAGAGGCAGCGAACATATGGGGTCTGTAAACAGCTGTCACTGCTTACTCTGTGAGTCTACTGAAGGCTGGTCATTGGAACATGTGCAAGCAGAGACCCATATCCTCTGCCAAAATAAATTCATTCATCCCCAGCTGGACACAATGAAAGGAGCCAGTTTCCTTGAATTTCATTCAAAAATTCTTCATCCAGTCTATCAAAAACCTACCACGCGGCGTCTATTGATGAACAAATAAACAAAGTTATCTCCAGGTCAGGGGATATTATTTACAGCCAAAAACAGAACTTCATTTCAAAGTTGAAATGAAACTAAATAAACCATCAGTATTTTTGTATACTTGTTTGACAGGCATTCATGTTTTGAAAGGTGATGTTGCTGTGCTCAGTGGTGAGTGAATAATAAAATACTAGGATATTTATGTAAACAGTCTTAAATAACTATCTGTACATATTATCATACAGTGTAAATGCAGGCTATATAATCCTATTGCTATCTATTATGTCATTACCAATCAAAAGAATAGGAAAATCAATAAATCTATAATCTTGTCTAAACTTTATCTATTTAAAAAAGTATCTATTAAATGCTTAAAATTTCAAGGACTCTGTTTTATTGTATAGTTATTTATTTTACTGCTGTTCAATATCTTTTTGATGTACTGTTTAATTAAAATTGAAATATATATATATATATATATATATATTTGTTTAGAGTTGGCTTGAAATTAATATTCACACAAGTCTTTTTTGTTTTACTTTTTAAGTAAATGTAAGCTATACTAATAATATAAGTTATTATTTACAATTTATCTGTGCCTCAGGTTTGACCTCATAATTATTAGAAATGTCATAACTGATGTTCTAGTGATGTCATAAGCAGATGTGCAAAAGGAAGACCTTCAGCTGCACTTGACAGCACCTCGAGTGAGAAACAATTGCTAAGATTTATTCAAATGTCCTTGACAATCTAAAGAATGTCAGACTGATGTTTGGGAGCCAGTGGGTGACAAAAACAAACAACGGCTCGAAATGTGGCTTTCAGTCATCTCACAGGCTTCAGTGTCGCTCAACCACGTTCAAACACTGCTGTGGGCCTACAGAGACAAGCAGACTGATAGGTGAAGAGATAGGGAGTGACACATAATGTGTATGGCATATTCATCATGCCAGAGTCCCATCCATCTCTGCCCATATCCCCCCATTGAGCGTGAATAAGTGACTTTGCTAAAAATAGACCGCTTGAGAACTAACAATCTGAAACTACAATGAAACAACAGCCACCTCAGTCACTGTCTATTCACTGCGACAATTTGTCTCACTTCCAGCTGCTAGGCCTCAAACATATGAGAAGCAGCCAAAGTTCTGTTTCCTGCTGACTCAGAAATACATCTCATTATTTACCCGCTTCAGGTTACGAGAAGACTAGAGATTTCAGTTTGAATATTCCCTGTGATGCTGCTGGTTGCTGTCCACAAGCTGACACAAGCATTCTTAAACTTAAGACATTACACTTGCTTTTTAAAAGGCAAAAAAAAAAAATTATTTAGCTGAAGCTTTTCTGGGTTAAAAAATTGAAGTCTTGACATACTTCAAGGAAAGTAAAAAAAAAAAAAATGGTTGTGTGACGAACTTTCACACTGCAGGAATCTTTTCATAGTACTTGAACTGAAATGGAACTTGACACTTTTTAATGTGTTTGCACCACAGGAAGAGTGTTAGTTTCAGGTACTCCATTTGTATCAAGAAACTAAATTAGCTCCTACTTCAGAGTAGGGTCTAAAAAAAGTCCTAACTATCAGTGACAGTAGTGTACGATGATTGGCCAAACGCATGCGAAACACCAGCCGTCTGCCATTTTTTAAACATATTTACTCCACGTATAAAAAAGTATAAAAAAGTATAAAAAAAGTGATAACGGCATTTACCTCTTGTCTGCAGTGTTGTGTTCTTTTCTCAGCTTTGATGTAAATTGTCAAAAAGTATAATGTTTCTTTACCCAATTTTTTGCTCTTGCAATCACCAAATTGCCCATTTACATTCTATCTCTGTAATCACAAAAGACACAAAAACCTTGCTCAGATCACGCCGTCTTTCATTCAGCAGCTTTTGACGTTTTTGTTAATGCCACGCAGAAAAACATCAAAACTGTCGGTGCGAATGCAACCAGTAAAGAGAAATTGGAGAAATTGGTTCTCTAGGAACTACCCTGATGGCTAGAGTCAGAAGGACAAAGGTCAAAAAGAAGGATTTAAACACTTGTAAAAGGCCTATTACTAACATTATCTAATCAGAACTTAATCAATTGAATTAAAAAAATCATACAATATGGCACACACATGATAGAGAGGTGGCGGTGGTACAAAAGTCAAGTTATTCCTCCCACTTATGGTAGATTTTGGTGACACTTTATAATAACTACACACTATGAAAACTTAGTTATAACATTATTATGCATTAGTAAACAGTTTACAAGTGCATCTATAAATGCCTTGTTCTTGAGCATATATATATTGTTTAGTAATTGTATTTTCATACTTTGTTTCATAATTTTATTTTTTAAATAATGTTATTTACAAACCAGTTATTTAGTTGTCAGTGTTTAATACGATTATTTAGAATGTCTAAGTAAATGATTAATAAATTATTTAAATTTACATGTGGCTCTGGGGGTCACCCAGAGCCACATGCACTTTTACAAGCAGTTAGGACTGAAATATGTGTTGGGAGTGTGTGTACACAACCACTCTAGAATGATAAAGATCCACCCAGTAGTTTTCTTTTATTGCATTTTAATTTATTATTCTATTTTAATGCATGTCGGTGTGGCGTCACACAGACAGAGGCCACTCCCATAATAGTTGATTGACAGCAGCATGTCGCACAGATTGAACTGGTGATTCAGGTAAAGCAATTGAGGTGTTTTGTTGTTAAATGTATTCATGAACATAGTAGTAGTCATTTATCCTCGACATCTGAGTGGCTGAAGAAGCAGAGGATTAACGTTACGTTTGGTTCTTGATCAACCGAAATGCGTTTATGTTCGCGCAAATCATTCATTATCCAGCCTCACCTACAGAAGCAGTGAGTATAATGTCTTTTAATGAATCTTTGCAAATCGCCTTTCACTATGAATATGGCTAAAAAAAAGATCCTTCGAGAATGCCTTCGGAAAACAGGGGCGGTGTTAGCAGAGCTCGGGGAAAGGGGAAGGGGAAGTACACAGAACAAAGTGATTTATAAAGAGCTGTTTTTGACAGGGTAAAATTAAGACCCTAAAGAATCATATTAGCTAGTGGAAAATTGTCTTTGAATGACTCCTTTAATAAATCTTATTATTTGGACACATGGTAGTAGTTGCTCAGGGTGTAAATAAATGCTTTATTAATATGTTCCTGCTGTAATTCGTTACTAAGTCAGGAAGTTATAAAGCATTGTGTAGTTGCCAGACATCTGTTTTTGTGAGCTAATGTAAAGTGAGGACTATTTAGACCTTGTAAAGCAGTTATAAAGCAGATGTAAAGGTTAATTTATCTTCCAAACAGAAGAGTTAAACAAACACAACACAGAGGGATACAGAACACAGACATATATAAGATGTAAAAAATGTAATCGTACAACTGTACAGTTGATAAATGAAAAACAAACCTTATATTTCATAGAAAAATAATATACATGTACATAATAATGCACAGTTGTACAGTTCAATAATTTTTTGCATCTTAAAATGAATAGTTCTGTATCATTCTGCGTTCTGTTTGTCTCTCTTTGTGATCTTTGTACTTGTTACATCGTAAAAATAATGGCTTCTACACTAATATTAGTCTGTCTTTCTCTTATTCTGTTTCTCAGTCCAGCTCCGTGGACAGATCATCGGATCTAGATGCACATAAACACACACAAACACCTTTTAACACCACAAAAGTGCTTTACACAATCTGACATGTGTTTAAAATTGAACTGGAAATCAGGTGATGGGTGTCTGGCCAGAGGAGAGGCCCAACTAAGCCTGGTTCCCCCAAGGTTTTTTTCCCCATTCTCTCATAGATGGGGTTTTGGTTCCTTGCCGCTGTTGCTTAGTTGATTTCTAGTGATTATCATTGTCTTGATTACAGAGACCGTCTCTGCATTTGATAAATAAATTGTTTAATTCTCTTCATTATACATTACATCACTCTGTTCTTCTACTTGATAATGTTCAGTGCTTTGCTACAATCTGTATTGTTAAAAGCG
>JAUYWG010000040.1:18245554-18275036 GCA_034779775.1 Enteromius afrohamiltoni
ACAACGATATTCCAACCATTAAATGGTTGGAATTAATTTTGGTCTTACACAATCATATCTCTCATGTGACATAATCATTAGCTTGTTATAAACCAACGGATGTTATGCACTGCATTGTTTCTGTTGCATCTTTGCATTTAAAAAAATAGATGAAATCATTGCATGATGAAATTAATAAGTGCAATGTGTTTTAGCTCCAGCAGAAACTACAGAATAAACCTGGCAAAAATGGTGCAACAGCAAGAGCTTCAAAGAGCATGAGACACAACATCGATTTCTGCTATTTGATACGTGTCAAAAATCATATTTGGGTTTCTTCAGACAGACAGCAAGGGAGAGATAAGAATGAAAGAATTTCATAAAGCTATGAGATGAATAAAGGTAAAGGGCAAGTGTTTGAGTTTGGTTAGGTATATAACATCCAAAATCTAATGAAAAAGATTTGCTCTTCACATCTTCCTTGCCTGTTATGCAAGTTTCTTCTGATATTCCTATGCAAAATTGATGAATTATTTGGCATTTCAGTCAAAAGATATTTTTGTTGTTTTTGTAAACATTATTTAGCAAGTAAAACAATGCAATGTATGTTTGTACATAGGCATGTTATTACTTGCAAAATCTTAATTGTGGGGTTCTTTAACCAGGCCTAGTCTAACCTAAATATTCATTCATATATTGATTTGATGCCCAAAAGTCACAGCTTCAATTACATTGCATGAGGCACTGAATCTCTCAGGAGCCCTTCAATATTCTTGTCAAATTTTCACCTGACGCTGACTACAAGTTGACACTCACTTGACAGAAAATCGCTGATAGATAAGTTATACAAGAACTCTTCATTACAAAATATTAAGGAATACCTGGAATCTGACAGATTGACAAAGTCATCTACTTCAAAAACCCTTTAAAAAGAGTCAGCTTGAAGAAATAAAAAATGTTATAGCACTCAAGACAGCCTATGAAGAGGGGAAAAAATATATTATTTGTGAGAGGATGGGTACTGTAGATTCCAGAGCCAAACTCATTGAACTCACAGCGTGAGCAGTAATGGAAGCATACACATTTTTCTGCCATTCTCGGCTGCTGTCCCTCCTCGGAGATGATGAAGAGGGGGCTGATGGAGAGCATGGTCAGGGTGGTGTTGAGGAGGTGTGCATGTCGATAGCATCCAAAACACACTGGCAAAAAAGGAAGAATATGAGCTGACAATTACAGCCTTTAATCCTGAACAACAGAATCAGACCTCCTGCCTCGTCCTGCGCAGAGTGACAGATGGTGTGAGATATTGCAGTCATTAAAGCACGGAAACTCTGGCAAAGTGATCCTCCAAGTGTGTGCAGACTTCATTGATCCGGGCGCGAGCAACACGTCCAGCTTCAAAACCTTACACCTGACCCCTCGATCTAATAATAGAGAGCGAGCTGTGATGGAGGGCATGAGAGAAGTGCAACTTGAGCCTCTCCTGAAAGAATCGATTTAGTATCATCTCTTGCTGTTCGGATTTCTAGCTGGAAATGTAATATATTCAGATTTTTGCCTGCTGAATTAGGGTGGCGATGGAAGGTTTTCTTTTTTAAACCCTTCAATGGTGTTATTGCTTTGTCTTGTACTCTGACTCTTAATAATGGAGTGAAGTCACTTATCTTGAGTGGCTCCTTTACAGATTTGGCAATAACAGTCTGCTGACTGGACACATGAGCCAATATGGAGATTTAAATGAAGGAGTCCATCGAGGACTAAAACCTCTCATCCACTTTGGCCTGGAGATAATGGGCCTGCCATCTGTGACAGGTTCTTTCAGAGCTAAATGCTGATCGCAAGCTCAACCACACATTTCATGAGGAACTGATGCCCCGTTCAATTTTTTGGCTTACAATGCATGACAACAAGACAAATTGATTTGTAACTTATCTGAATTCACAGTATTTATAAAGCCATCTAAATGTTAAATATAATGGTAGCCTATGCAGTTCTAGATAGCTGTCTGACAAGAAAATATTGAGCAAAGTAAAAATGTTAACAAATCAAATGTAGAACTTGGGACAACATACCAGACACTGTTTTCAAGTAGAAGATGGGAAAAATCCAACCTCCAAGTTTTTGTGTACAATAAGTGTACATCTAATAAAAGAAATGTGACTCTGGATCACAAAACCCGTCAAAAGTACTATAGGTATATTTGTAGCTATAGCATTGTATAGGTCAAAATGTATTTCCAAAATCATCAGGATATTGAGTAAAGACATTTAGTAAAGATATTTTGTAAATTTCCCGCTGTAAATATCGAAACGTTTTTGATTATTGATTAGTAATATGCATTTTCATAGTTTTATCTCAGCCAAATATTGTCCTATCCTAACAAACCATACATCAGTGGAAAGCTTATTTATCAGATAAAAATAAAAGCTCAATTTCAGAATGGCTGGTTGTGGTCCAAGGTCACAAATTGCCCTGAAAGTCACATGACATCACAGATTTTGCAACTACACAAAGGAAGTAAAACCATCTGACAGAACCATGTATTCCTGACATTATCAGAGCGGTCAGTCTTGTATCCATGTCTCCTTAGATCTCTCTAGCCCAGAGTCAATACATTTGTCCAGTTTTAATAGAGTTCAGCAAAAAGGTAGACAGGTAGTCTGTCAAAACTTTACACAACACCTTCCACACTCACTCTAAGGAGCTTTTAAATAACAGTATCCTAGAAAAGTCCAACCTAAAGAGAAGGACGATGCTCCCTGACATTTAATTAACAGACAGCTCTGCTAATTAACAAAACCGTATTCACCACTATCTTGTATTTGAAGTGTACACGAGCAGGGAGCTTCTCTAGCATTCATATGCAGCATCACAAACTCTGGAAGGTGAAACACTCATTGTCACAAATTAATGAGCAACTGGTATATTGTAGGTCACCTTAGTTTTGAGGCAGAAGACAAGGGAGAAAAACAAGGAGAGGGTGGTGATGTTTACAGTCATAGGGGACACACTGAAACTAACTGCACCTTCAGTGGCTTTGACAGTCGCCCTTACCTTCAACAATGGATGCCGGCATTGTTCCCTGGACCGCTCGCTGGCCTGAAGGACAACGCTTCAAAATGAGACACTTTTTAGAGTCCTCCATGGCTGCAAGCTCTTGCTTTAGTCTGTCCAGACTGTGACACCTCTTTTGAAGATAAAACAATTGGCACAAAAGCAGCCTGTCACTTCTTTTACCCTCCATTTCTGGTGCATCTAAAATATGCCAGAAGAATCAGTAGAAGGAAAAAAGAAATCAATAATCCCTGGGTCCTTATTCCCCCTTCAAAAAGAAAGATGTATACACTTTTTTTTTATCATTGATTCCACTCAAAGACTTTGACCTATACAACAAACAGACTTCTTATGAAACTGAGAAAAACTTATGGGCGTCTAATAATAAAACAGGCAGAGAAGTCTCCTTTAAAAAAAAACAACTCGCCTTTCCTAAATGCACACTTTAGATAGTACTTGCATAAGACCTGTTGCCTTTAACCTCTAAGTTTAAAGAGGCACATTTCATTAAGATTAATAAATGAATGACATGGTGCTATAAGGAGGATATAAGGATGGATAACTCTGAAAAGACAAACCATTAACATCATTTAATTGTTCTTCATCTCATTTCCTCTAATGAATTTGTATTGTTATATTTCACATTCAATTAATTTGTTAATTTTTACCCACTTAAAATGAAAGCCTTGCAGCTGGTTTGGAGAGGAAGTTTGGCTAATGCATGTCCTTGTGCAGACCAAAACTATATTTTTTGACAGGGCATGCTGAATTATGTAAATAATCATAAGGTATACATTATGAAACGGGTTCAAAGTAAATTTAATCAATGAGAATTAAGTTCTCACGAAGGGAACCAGCGAAACCAGTAACTCTCTTACTCTTTATAAAGTAAACAACAAAGTAGATTTGTGCCATTTGGGACAATAAAACAACTTTATTTCTACACGATATAGAGAGACAAATAAGGAGGGGAAAATGTTCTTACTCTTCAGTTGACAATGCTTTTTAGTGATATTAACTAGAATGTGGACAAAATGTGAACAAAATGTGTTTTTAAACAGGACGTGGTATATAAAAAAAAAAATAATAATCCAAGGTGCTGCTTTTTTGTGTTATGATATGCACAAGTGTGTGTAGTGTTAAAAAAAACAAAAAACGATTAACAAAAACTCCATTCACAGGATAAAAATAGAAACTTTAAAAGGCTACACATTTAATTCATTTTGTAATTTCACTCATAAAGTAATTGATGAAAGTAAACCTGCAGCAAAATTGAAGAAATACAGAATAAATTATTAAACAGTAAAGTGTTTCTGTGCGTGCTTGCCGTAGAGAAGCCTTCAGTACAGGAAAGTACCAAAGCTTCCCTTGCCATTGTGCTTGAATTGATTTCCATGAATGGTAATGAACATTTCCTGTGAGAGTAGATTCTCATCAGCCTGCATGGCCCCTAGTGCTTTCATCCGGCTCTTCTGAAGCCCATGTTTCTTGGCTGATGTGGCAACCAACTCTTGCTTGATGGCATCATTTCCCTCAGTGGAGTCTGGAGGGACGGAGTGGTCATGTTTGATGACTGGGCACTCTTCCTCCACGACAATGGCAGGTACATCATCATCTCCATCTCCATCTCCATCTCCACCATCATCATCATCTATATCTGCCTCTGATTGTACTCCTGTGTCCTCAAATTCTTTCTCCTTCTCATCTGACAAAACAGAAGAGGCACACAACAGGCTTCAGAACACATTTAGTTTTTAATTGTTTAGAGTTTCCATTTTTAATCTAAAGCTGAAATCAAAATTTAATTGGCTCAGTTTTATTATTAGAAGGGAACCAGTTTCAGCACTTTTTTGAGTTCTCTCAACTTATTTTATTTTAAACTCAAAAATCTGCTGAAGCTAGTTGCCTTCAAATTTTCATTGGCTCAGCTTTATTAGATTTTAGCTTTAGATTAAAAATGCAAACGTTGAACAATTCAAAGTTTGCTCAACAGTAAATCATGACTAGAAAAGTCTCAGTGGAACAAACACAGATTAATGTCAGATACAGTCGTGCAGGTTTGGAATAACACGAGTGAGAGCAAATGATACAATTTTCATTTTTGAGTGAATTATTCCTTTAATTCCTCACCGGAAAGCAGGAAGCACAGACTGATGTGTCAACACAAAGCGCTCTCATTCACCCTTCCAGCAGGGAGCAATATGAATGGTTATAGTCAGCCAGAAAATGATAGGGTACAATAAAAGGATGTGTTTGAAACATCTACGACTCTCCCTAAATGAAGGGGCTCTGCACTCAAACTAAACCCTGCTGTTCCTGGCAAACAAAGTCATTAATGACACAAAGAACAATTACACTGTAAAACTAGACTGAGAGACTTTAATTTTCTTATATAGGAAAAAAAATATCTTTAGGAAAGTCAGCAGCCAAACTCAGGGTAGAATAAACCTTTTTTCTCTTTGCTTTGACACCTGCAAGTAAGAACTATGCTATACCCTACACTTCTTACACATTTAATTTAAATGGATTTATCTTAATACAATTGGATTTGCAATCGAAATTACTCCAAACCTGGCAAGACAAAAATGGCTCAAGATCAACTCATTCGTATCTCACCTGCATAATAAAAATGTATAACATCTTTTATTTAAAAAGAAAACAGATTCTGAATTCCCCTAACCATCCCTCAAATAAAAACGTGCACATATGTCGACCGAAACTATTCAAATTGCAAAGTAAGAAAGGTTTCAATGCAGAAAAAGAAAGTCACCATGTCAATGCATCTTACAGACAAAGACAGACGGTGAGCGGAGGAAACATAAAGGAACCAGAGGGAGAAGAAAGGTCTACTTTTATTTTGAAGCAGAGATGCCTTCTGCGGTGCATAATTCAGAAATTAAGCATATACTGCATTCACAGCTGCCCTTCATTGAATGTGAAGCGTATTTCTGAATACGTTTTTTCCTTTTCTCAAAATTGAGCTGGCTGAGAGAGAGAGGGGGGGGAGCCAATCCTGCTGAAGAAAAGTACCGTGGGGATGACAGTCATTACAGACAGGCCTTCCAACAGCCCCAGGGGGGCATTTTTAACAAAAATTTTATGCAAGCGAATATATTTTCACAGATATTACCGCAGGAGAAAGTAGAGCACTTTTCTCATAGTCCTGCGGGTTCCTTCACAAGCTATATAGACGTGTGGAGTATGCAGGCATGCACAGAACCATTTACAGTAATGGGGAGACTGGTTGTGGCCTATTTAATTTGTGGTAAAAAAGATGAGATGTGTGAAAGCTGAAAACATCAAGGTTACACTACTCCCCATACAAGAAAGCAAGGACATCCAGCAGACAAAAAAAAATTATTCAGCGCTTATACATGGAGGCCCTGGACAATGTATTATTTATGTACTACATTATTTGCAAGTTCAAGCACGTTTCATATTTTATTTTTTTTTACGTTTCATATAGAAAATTCTGCATAAATTATATGAATTACAGGAATAGCTCATTTGTCCTGTCTATTTTGTGTTGTTTAAAACCTAAAATGCAGTTATGTTTTAATAAAAAAAAAATAGTTACATAGACAATAAATGTACAATAAATAATTATCATTCACCATACTACAACAGTTCATTGTAACCACTTTTGTAAAAAATAAATAAATAAATAAAATAAAATAAAAATAAATAATCAAAAAAAGTCCATACATCATTTCTGAAGTCATACAGTTGATCTGACTTAAACCGGACTGGTTCTTAGGTTCAACTCACTGACCAATGATCTAACTGTAGCGATTCTCAGGTCAACAGCTGACTGAGACTAGTTATCAGTAAATAAATATTTGAATGCATTATTTCACAAAATCTGACTTATACTGATAACTGTGTTATGGTTGATAACAGATTAAATTTAAGGTTAGCGAGGGAACTGCAGGAGCTTTGTGATTTTATGAAAATGAATTAATATAAAAGCAATTTTTTTAAATAAAACAATATAATACAAACACTGTATTTGTTTAACTGCATGCCATATGGCACCTGTGAACCACAAACATGCAAATCTGTAAAAGCACTGGAAATTAACAAATGTTTATGTTAAAGGGGCTCATCTGAAGTGTTGTGTCATTTTGTAGTTCGACAAGCTGGTTAGTTGCTAAGTAACATACTACTTTAGAACCAAAAAAGGGGGACATTTTTCATTTTGGATGAACAATCCTTATAAAGCTTGAAGCAATTAGTCTTCACAAAACCTAGAGGCGTTAGCGTTTCTACTATTTCAGGTGCTGCTAGGTACTTCAAGATAAGTGCCCTTAATGAACTAGCTGGTGTTAATTTGAGAACATGCCCTGCTGCTGGTGAACTGAGGTGGCAGAAGCAGACAGGAGAAGAAAAGGGCACCTGCGGCGTTGGGCTCTGTGGGCAGTTCCTCCACGGTGGCTTCACCTGGCTTGACCAAGATAACGGCGTAGCCCTGATTGTTGTGGATCACGTTATTCACCATGGTGATTTTAGGCATGGCGTCCAACTCGTCTGCAAAATCCTGCCAAAGGGGAAGCAGGGGGTGGTAAACACGCAGCATGCTACACAAATGAACATGTGCACGCACACTCTCACATCACTTTCTGGCCTAAGAAAAGCGAGGAAGAATAAAAGACTGAAGTTGGGAAGGCGCAGCATGTACACAAATCCACAAAGCTTTAGGAAGGCAGATAAAATCCAATTATTCCGCCGGAGTTAATTACGAAAAAATCCTTTTGGGATGCTGCTACCTGTGTGTGAATCTAATTTGCTCTCAGGTGAAACACTAACACTGACTTGAGCTGAAGTATTATGTGAAGGCTTTCTCAAGACACGCTTTCACAAATGAAACCAACTGCCAACGTTTTCCACAAAGATTCAAGTGTACAACTCCAGGGTGCTCACTGGCTTTTCTAAGATTTCCTCTGAACTGTGTGAGCATACTGACCTCTGGTGACACGGCTTAAAGCTATTACCATCAAAGACGCCCCACAGTGGCCAACGAAGTCCCACTCCACTAAAACACTAAAGAGGCCAACTTCCCTGGAGGTCTTCTAAATGCATTAATCCACTAGATCATTAATACGATACCAAGACAGCTCTAAAATGCGGCTCTGTTGGGTCAGGTAAGATACTTGCTGTTGCCTCGGCAACGATTAGCAGTAACCAGGAGCCAGACGAGCTAATCTATAGGCGTTTAGAAGAGCAGAACTTCATCCATCTTCCTCACCTTAATCAGGATCCCCTCTTTGCAGTGATGGATGCCATTCCCCACCAGACTACATACACTCCCAGGGTAGATCTCCACACCAGCACCCTAAAGCACAGAGCACAGCGACCATCAGAACGATAACGGTATTGGTCAATGAAGAAGAGGCTCTTTAGTAAAAATGGCCGGTGGTAAATCAGTTTAAGAACACTGCTGGCAAGACCTTTCACATCTCTATTTCATGCTGTAATAACCACTGCAAAGAATAGATTATAGGGCAATACATTCATTTTATAAGCGAAGAAGTAATTTTATATTTTAGTGAGGTACCGTGTGCCAGTGCAACTCACCTTGGAGCCATACAGGTCGCACATGTTCATGCAGAGCTGGGCCGCCGATCGCACAATCACACCTGTGGTCTCACACTGCATCACACAATTTTCCATTTCCAGCTTCCCCTGGCGAACACCTGATGAAAGATAAAGGGTGACAAATCGAAAAGACATTGGAGGACGGTGACAGGACATGCAAGGAGGAAAGGTTTTTGGTCACATATAAAGATACAGAGGTTATATTGAATAGAAGCAATGTAAAATTAAATAACAGTGGCCATATCAAAAAGATTTTTTCGAAAGGGAAAGGGATTTGTCATCTTGATTTCAGAGTATGAAAATGTTAAGGCAGATAGCCTCTAGTATTTCACGTTTTATTTATATTTTTGAACCACCTTCAACTACAAATGTTGATTATGCAATAAATTATATTATATATATTTATGATTGTTTATCTTAAAAAAAGTTTAAAAAGCACCCCTTAGTGGCAATTTTTTAATGAGGTTTAAAAATGTTATTATTACAGTAAATCTATGAGGGTAATCTATTGCTGTTCTTTTACTAATAATTGTTATTATGTTGAATACACCCTATTGTTTAAAAGTTTGGGGTCAGTACAATTTTGTTTCTTAAGTTTCTTATGATCACCAATCATACATTCATTTGATCCGGATTAAAGGAAAATATTGTGGAAAAAGAAAGAAAGAAATATTATTACATGTTTAAAAAGATATTTACTTGACTTTATTTTAATGTGTTTTTAAAAATGTAATACGCTTCCTTTATTTTCAGCAGCCATTACTCCCACTGCCACATCTCTGCACAGTTTATCTCCAACTCTAATCAAACACACCTGATCCAGATAATCAAGGTCTTCAGGATCACTAGAAACTTCTAAGCAGGTGTGATTTGAAAGCCAAACTCTGCAGAGCTGTGGCCCTCCAGGAATTGAGTTTGAAACCACTGCTTTAGAGTGATCCTTCCAAAATCATCCCGTATACTGATTTAGTAAAGACATTTCGGTTACACTGTATTTTGATAGTCAATTTAGACATTCTAGTAACTGTAAGCAACTTTGTAACTACATGTCAACTAAGGGTAGGCGATATACCGGTAGACACGATTAACCGGTAGAAAGTTGTGACATTTTTCAAAAAAAACTGTGACAAATCTAGGGACTTCTTGTACAAACTTCAGCGAGTCTCTGGTAGTGCCGCGCAGGCGCGATCTGTTGTTTTCCCAGCGTGCGCACGTCTCGCTGCGGCAGCGGTGAGTTCGCTTACATGTGACGAAACCAACAACGTGGAGATTGTACAGAAAAAAGGTGAATCGTGTGTGGTGTGGAATTGGTTTGGGTATTGGAAAAGTGATACAAATGAGATGAACGGAATTTGAAAGGTATTGCAAGAGCACTGTTTTAGCAAGCGGTGGAAACTGGTATACTGTCAGGCACTATGTTAGTACCTGTTGTTCTGAGAAAAAACACATTAGCCTTACTGTGCATTGCAGTAAACAGAATGCTTGTGTGTGTTTTTTTTCAATACTTAAAGTATTGCTGTTTTAATTCAGTTTAAATAAAATTACATTATATGAAACAGTTTCTTTGTGTTTGAATTTTTATTTGTGCATTTTCAGATACAAATTGCTATATCGCGATATATATTGTTATCGAGGTAGAAAATTGCTTCTACCGTGATAGAAGATTTTGGTTATATCACCCACCCCTAATGTCAACTAAACATCAGCTAATTCTCATTAATTCACAACTACATGTCTAGTAACTCTCAGAGTAGACTGTTAGGGTAGGTTTAGGGCTAGTAGAATGAGTTGACATACTTGCAAACCTCTCACTACTTCTCATAGTCAGTATAGTATGTTGTGGACTCATCAAAATAAGGTGTTAGAAGATATTAAACAGACGGTCTACTAATACTCTAATGGCCGCTAGTTGACATGTAGTTGCACGTTTCTTACGGTTAATAGAATATCTAAAGTGGACTGTCGTAAATAAAGTATTACCAAAATTGTATCAATGTTGTAAATAGTAGTGTTATAGCCCCTTAAACAATTTAATGCATCCTTGCTGAATAAAATATAAAATCTCAACAGGGAACATATTGTTTTGGAATCCAGGTAGACATCCAGTGGATAATAAACAAGCCTGTTACTCTGATCGGATCAGAAATTCCACAGGAAGCAAACCTTTAGTGTAGCCACACACAGGGATACAGATGTAAAGTCTCACTGGGCTAGGCATGCCAGAATGGCTTACCAATGAAATGACAAGAACAACATGAGATGACTCTCCTGTTACTGTAGAGGCCAAATGAGTGTTTGGAAGTGCATGTCAGGTCTCTGTTGAACATACCGCTGTCCATCCAACAGCAGCAGTCTCTCAAGACACTTCGACAAACAGCAGGAAAGAAGGGAAAGAAGCAGGACAATTTCCTTTGAAACTTACACAAGATGCCTTCAATGGCATCGCGCTGTATGAACTTTAGATTCAAGAGTTTGACGTTTGCTCCTGTTGACTCCACAAAGGCGTCACCCTTGTTACGCTTCTCGATCACCACCTCATCCGGCAGACCGTATCCTGAGGGAAGACAGGAGAGAAATGGCTCAGAAAAAAAATAAAAAAAAGTGCTTTTATGTCCAACCCTTACAAAAAAGCAAAAAAAAAAAACATGTATGAGACAAAATAAAAATACAATGAAATAAGCTTAAAATCACTGCATGTACATTTAAGGTTGTTTATTTCTTTTTTAAATACCACAAAAAAAACAAAAAAAATCGAAAATAGCCCTGTTATAAAACAAGCTGGTGATAGCATAGTTTCACCGGTAACAAGAACCCGTTAAAATTGCACTCTTTGAATAAAACATTTTTTGAACCTGCATGACAAAAAACGCTGAAGGGATATTGACAGGCCCTTAACCCTGATGGATCACTGTCATTTAACACTAGGCCTTCCATCCAGCAAAGAACATCTCATTATAGAAAAAGCCTCTCCATAAAGGACCTAATTCTCTATGGAAATTAGACCGTCTCTCGGGCCAGACGCATGGTTTCCAAGTAACAATGTGCCTAAATGACCATCAACAAGCGTGTTGAGTTTACAGCAGCCGGCAGACTGATGACTGAGAGGTCAGCTTAGCACCATCTCAGTTTGAGATAGTGGTGGCAGGTCAGCGAGAGCAGTGGTTCAAAGCCGCAGAGTTTGACAGCCCGGCTTCATTACACACTGCTTTCTGACAGATGGTCCTGAAGCAGGTTTCTTCCAGAGTTTTCTAACAATGCCCAGATGAACTTGAGCACCCTGGTCAGCTTTCACACGCTTCTTTCAAATGCCAAAGGCTGAATATAGACCAATAAGGTCACAGCACCATCCTCACTTCTACGTCTGCAGGTAACAACAGTGGATTTGCTGGAAGATCTCACCGTAATTGACAGCAGTGGGACGCTTTGAATTGGAAAACCAGCGACTCACGGACCGTGCTTCCTGCACTTCGAAAATGTAAGCTCTCAATGACTCAATCACTTCTTAAAACATGCAAAACTATTTAGAGCTCCTTCAAATAATCTTGGCGATAAAGCCGTAGCCTGAGACTGAGGCATGTGTGACGTTTTCGCTAAATATCAAAGACCTTTAGCGCGGGGAGCAGAGTTCTTTTGTGGTAATCTGGCAGTGGTCTAATTGAGTTGCTCTTCTCCTGTAGTAGAGCCAGCAGCCGCCTGTGTGTTATCTCCTCTTTCAGGGCTTCCCTGACGCTGCAGGAGGGACTGCCAAGCACACAAAACCTCCATATTTAAACAGCGTCCTCCAGGCCTTCTTTCCTCTTCCTCATTTGACTTCATCACTATCTGACTTTGCAGGTCGTCCATTTGCATAAAGAGACTCGACCCTGACCCTGTGCTCTCTCTGCTCGCCTGACTCCACATTCCTCATGCATTAATTTCCGCCCCCCCCCCATCATTGAAAGGTGGTTATTGCGCCATCGAGCTCAATTACCTCGGCAGGCTTTCTAATATCACACGTAGACTGCTGTGTTCGTTTTATATACGTCCAGGGAACCATTTTGACAAACAAGGCCCGGTGCCAGACTATTGACTTAGTGTTATGAAGCATGCTGTATCACAAAGCTTTATTAAAGGGAAAAGAACAGTACAAAATACAAGTGATTTTCTCTGTTTTAGTCGAAGGTAGACGAAGAAAAAAGAAAATGTACTTCCCAAATCAATGGGATGATAAAGGTCAACGTCTCTACATCACTGCAGCTAAAACTAGGCAAACCTTTTAGAAAGGACTAATGTCAGTAGTTTTGTAGAGAGCAACTTTTTTTAAAAGTTGCTGCATTACTCCATAAAAAAGGAACACTTTTTTTACTTAGAAAAAGCATTACATTCAATAAAGAGTATATCTATGCAATTTTTTCTAATGCAATTTCTCAACACGAGACAGGAGAGGTGTCTGAGAACTTGCGCTACTACTTCAAAAAGTAACTTTTGTTGTAAATTTATAAGCAATTAATTAATACTACTTACTAAAAAAGTATTTTTTTATTATTATTTTGGGGACTCATTTTAATTTTTCAGAGAAAAGAGAAAAAAAAGTCACAGATCTGGTACAACAAAGTTGATTAAACAGTATTTTAATTTTACCCTCCTGTGGTGTTAATAAGCCTGCTCCATTTTTGTTAGGGGTCAAATGGAAAAAGCTAAATTAGATGCGCAGATACAAAATAAAAGCTTTTCATAGCCACTTGTAGTTACTATTTGCAAATTAATATAACGAATGACTGCAGGTGACAATACGTATTAATAGCTAAATTAATGTGAATTGTATTTATTGCTACTTGCACATAATGCAAAAAGGCTCTGCCTCTGCTCTGAAACTGTCAGGGTAAAATGCGTTTCTTACAGTGCTGAGACAGACTAGCAATCGAGCTCAAAAACATTTGAGACCTTGCTGAATTATCCCTGAATAATTCACAAAATAAGGATTGCCTTAAATTTCTCATATATTTTACATAGTCTTTTTCCGTAACTCATGTTTTTCAAAATGATTTTTGGCAAGTTGCTTGGAAACCGATGAGTGTCAATTTAAATTGTCAGGAAATCCTCCTCTTTTTTTTGTATGTTAAAATATGTACAGGTGGCACATCATTGAAAACAATGGCATTCATTTTGTCTATTTTTATAAGTAATCTTGTTTTGTTCTTCTGGTCTACATCAAGTATTTCTCAGTATTATTACTAATGGTGCATTACAACTGAGAATTCAAATCTCTTTGTGCTGTCAGTTCAACTCTGTAAAAGTGACTGTAACCGTATTTAATTTATAACAACATCAGAAAAGCGAACTGCACTGCACTGAACATTGCCATGGGTTTATACAGCCAACAATGACATAGACCACAAATTCAAAGAGGAGTAAACAACAAGTAACTATGCCTTCATGGTTTCCGTTCTAAACAGTCTTGTAGGTCTGTGTTTTATTATTTATCTTCACACCCACCTTTCCACAGCTTTGCACACTCATTTCTGGAGTCTTTTTAAAATCTAAGGCGTTAAAGACCAGCGCTGAAACAAGGGTCTTCATGACACTTTATGCCTTAACATCATTGTAAGCACAAAGCGTTATGAATCCTATGACACCAATCATCAATTGCCGAGGTCAGTTCAGATAAACATGCACATGGTGAAACATGTGATTACCTTCAACCTCGATGGAGTCAACAATACTGATGGAGCTGGTGATGCTGTAAAGGCCAGGGCATACGATGACCACATCCCCCTCATAGCACGCATTGACCGCAAGCACCGGGTCACTGTGAAACTGAGATCAAAACACACACATACACACACACCATCAGTCCAACTCAAATCATCTTTGTCCTGAAAGCCAATGAAATCTGAATTTTTAAATAGCGAGTACGGGAAAAACAGTCTGACACACAAAAACATATAAAGTGAATGCGTCTCAGTGGGGTTGAGTTGAGGTATCTGATCACACACATGCGCACCATTTTAACAAGTTCTTAAGGGATAAACTGGCTCCCAGAACAAGAGAGATCAAACATGAGCTAGTGAGTGAGCAAATCATTCCAAATCCTGCATTACAGCACCTTGATATATTAGTGATCAGAGCGTCCTAACAACGTTCCACAGAAGCCGCTCTTTAATCTTACCATCTGAACAGAAAATGGAGAAGCGAGCAAAATTATTCACAGAGTCCTAGTGGTCATAAAATTATACTAGCACGAGCGAAATCGATGATTTGATTTTTTTTTACTGAGAGCTGTGAGGCAGCCAGCGCTCTCAGGCAGATATTAACCTTTAGGAGGTAAACCCAGGAAATTAAAAGCAGTGATCAGAGGCTGTGGGAGAAAGAGAGCAGGGCATTAATATCAGCATTTGGGGAGGATTTGCACTCTACCTTTCCTGCCTGAAACTACTTTATTTAAACGACCAGACCATCCTCCATCCAGATTCAGCTCCCAGAATAGCGGAAGTGACCTTTTCCAGTTCAAATACCATATTTCCCACTCAAATGTCTTGTCATGGCTTGAAACTAGGTTTAGCTCAGAATGCAAGCAAAAGTGGACCAAATCTTTTTGCTTATGTGTGACTCAAATCTGCTTTTTCTTCTTCTTGTGAACAACACAATCTACACGGATTCCTATTTTTCATTTTAAATCTGGGTCGCTGCCATATGCAGTCTTAAATAGATACAGGTCTTGATACTGGTCTCGCAATGCAACCTCAGTCCGAACAGTCATATCAGAATTCATACTGACACAAGTTGCATAAATTCTCCCATAAAATATTTGACAGAGTAACACTTTCTATTAACTAATTTGATAACACTAGTCAACAATAGTGAACTAATAATGAACAATATATTGTTATAGCATTTATTAATCTTTGTTAATATTGATCAAAATGTTAATGTTTGTTAACAGTGCAACGTTAACAAAACCTTTGAACTTAAAAATGTATTGGTAAAGATTAATATTAAGAAAATACATAAATGATGTAGAAGAACAGATTGTTTTTAGTTCATGTTAGGGTATAATACATAAAACCTTATAGTAAAATGATTGAACATACTGGAAGTTCTTTTGTCACTTATTATATGAACTAAATCTGAGAAAATAGTGTATATAATTTTTATGGTGACAGATATTATATGCAAGTAATAGAAATAGAAATATATAAAAAAAAAAACTTTGCCCTCATTACAGACTATAAACAAGAATGTGTGACATCTTTGTTATTATTCTTTTGCATTTATAAACACACACACACACACAACATCTGGACTGTAAAAGGAAGAACCTTAATGCTTCTTGTTCACATACACACATAAAAAAGCACTAAGGCTAAAGTGTGAACAATTCTCTATAGTTCACCATTTCACAGTCCAGATATCGAACCCCTTCTAAAATCCCCATTGACAGTACAGGAGAAAACAATACCGTTTTCCAGAAAAGGTGAACACAAGGTCTTTTGACCAGCGTGCAACAGTGTCATAAAAAAAAGAGAAGGGGTTATCCACACACCTGAACTTCAAACTCTTCACTTGAATAGTGGGACATCAGTTTGTCAGTTATCAAGCTTTGAAGCTGGTGAACTGTGGCCGAGGCAGATACTAAGTGAACCACTCGGCCGCCAGCGGGACGTGGCCCCTTTGCCCTGCATGACTGCTGACCGGAGTTCACTTTGTAGCCCAGAACATACCTGCAAAGGACACACAGGTGGAATGGGTGAACGACCCGAGGAACTAACAGTCACACTCTCTCAAACACAGCTGTTTGGATTGACATGTCTTGGATCCCATCTGGAATCTGGTAACTAGGAAAGACGTACCCACGTGCGTATCGATCCTGAGGTTTTGAAAACATGAATAAGTCAATACTTCAAAAAGCGTGAATGCCTGATTGCACTATTATTTTACTCTCCTGATTAATTTGTGTTCGAGTAACAAAGCCATGTCGAGGGCACATATGTACAAACACCTCTCCATCTCAACACACGCAGCAGTAATAATCACCTGAGCAGCGGGTTTTCAATAATACGCAGCTTGCGTTTAAGTGCTTCCAGCTGCTCATACAGACGCAGTCCTTCCACCATGGATACGTTGTCTTGCTCAGACTCCGAGTCGCTGTCCAGGCCACTTCTTAGGCTGGAAAATTCCTGAAACTTCTCAAAGCAGAGTGCTAGTGTCGAGTGATACTCTGCTACAAGACCAGCTGGAACACGATCCTCCAAGATATCATAGTACCTGAGAAAAATACACAGAGGGAGAGATGAATATGGATATGAGCACACTGAAAATCCTGTACTTATTAAACGTAATGAAGTGTCATTTCAGCAATCAAACTTAAATAACTTGTCCATGTCACAATGGTACCATTAGACTCATTTATTTGTCTGACATCTCCACTGTTGATGTAAATTAGATATCCTGTGCTTAGATCAAATAGCACACTCTTTAAATTATATGCGAAGTAAATTTATTTGCATTACTTCAAGCAATTTATATTGTTGTCGTTTAATGAACTGTTCATTAATGAGTACACACTGCCACCTGGTGGTCGAGCTTCTTTACAGTGGCCACGGAGCCGCTGGGATAACACTTAGAGATTTATTCAGTGTTATGCGGTCATGCTTCAGGGGAAGAGACAGGACACACAGAGGACACTTACAGCCTAAGACGAGGCTCCACACACCGAACAAAGTAATCAAAGTCATCGTCCTCATCTTCCTCATCCCACTTCCTCCAGATATGCTTATAGAAAAACCTGTGGGGATTAGACAGAAACGTGCAAGAGTGAATGACGGAGAGGAGGAGGAGGAGGAGAAAGTCAGTGTGGGGTGGGGGAGAGTGAGAGTGATAGGAAAACCTGCTTAACCAGTCAGTTCAATAGAATAGAGGAACCTTTTCAGAACCGCAAACCGGTATACAACTTTCCATTCTCATCACTTATTTGATACTCAAACGACGACACAAAGAATTCAATGTCATTAGATACTCAAACCAAGATATTCATTCTACATTTCAAAATGTATAAGTGAAGTTCATGTATTATGGAATGAAATGGGAAACATTATATTAGTAAACATACTAATAAGTTTACGGTTTATGTTGTTGAAACGTGTGTGTATGTTTGTATGTGTGTGTGTGTGTGTGTGACTCTGGACCACAAAACCAGTCTTAAGTCGCTGATGTATATTACACCATACATATACAGACATACATACTTTTAATTAAGAGTGAGTGTAAAGACACATAAAACATGATAGTTTATTTATATTTTAAATACCAAGTTCAAAAGAATAACATTTACTCAAAGAATACTAGGGTTGACAGTTAATAAATAAATAAAAATCACAGCTTTCTCAAAATAAGCATATTAAAATGACTTGTAAAAGACACTGCAGACTAATTAAAATATTGTGCTAACTGTATTTGTAGTCACCCTGACTGTAGTGTGTGTTAATATATGCATTTCAAATCATTTGTAGATTTACTTCCTACTATACATTATAACAATATATTCCACTACTGTTCAGTGTTATTTCATGTTTGTTGTTCTACCACCATAAACTTGAATAGCATGGCTGTAAATCTTTAAAGGGTTAACAAACCTGAGGTGTTCAAGGGCCAAAGCAGTCTGATCAAAGTCCCCGGATTCATCATAGACAACCAAGAGATCGAGAAGAGGCACTTTATGAAGTGTAGCCTCCAGCAGGACCTTCATAGACTCTTCAGTGAGATCACAGCCTCTGGCCTCACACTCCATCGGCAGCACCAGCTCCACCTTTGCCTTCAGCTCCTTACAATCGACATCAACAACCTGCAACAACAACACTCAGCTTTCTAAACACTCCTTTAGAGCGCCTTGCCAAGATGCATTAACTTTTCATGTTTTAACTGTAAAAAAGATTGTGCTGTGATAACTTACTTCAACCAGCACATCGAACACATCGGTATGCCATATGGCTTGCCAGTCACATGGCTCCACTATCTTCTCCAGGTACTCAGCTGTGAAGGCTTCAACTTCAGATGTTTTACAGTCACCTGTCAAACAACTCAGGTTTATAAACGCACTTATTAACTCGTTTACTCCTGTGGGTGTCTGTCAGAAATGTTTGGATGCTTACCAAGCATGTAATCTTGATACGCTTTGAATCTCTCATAGTACAAAAGATGGCCTGTCTGGAAGCTGTCCGGCAGTTTTCCGTTTCCTAGCCTCTCCGCTCGCTGTAGATGAGTACAGGGTCTCTCATCAGCATTCAGATAATGGGTGCCGCTGTCATCATCATCATCATCATCATCATCTTCCTCTTCTGCCTGAAATAACCCTGAAAACAACAGACATCAGCAATGTAATAAAGTGGCCTAAAGACTAACATAGTATATTTAAACAAAGGTATTTTGGATCATTCGATATTAAACAAATGAACAACCAAATAACGTTAAACAAACAGACACCGGATAAACTTAACGTTAAATGACATGTAAAGTAACTTTGCGTTATATACGGGAGAGGTCACGCAGAAATCAAAGGTAGATTCATACACCGTTTAAACATCACAAACCTTTAGAAACCCGACTGGGGTTTGGTCTGAACTCACTGCCGACAGTATCTGCCTCTATTTCTGTCTGTTGGTGGACATTATGATCGTGATTATTTGTAGGGTCTTCGCTGGTCAGTGTGATAACGATTTCTACGCTGTTTTCCGCTTCGGTGTTCCTCGGCTCTTCCGGCTTTGAACACACAAGCTCCTCAGACATCACTGCAGTTTAAAACGTCGATTTAGGAAACGACGGATAGATATCGATAAAAGTGTTTAGTGAACTAACGTTAAAGCTGTTAACTGTCGGTCTCCTCCCTCCACTTGTAACTATTTTCAAACGCTGCCCGGGCGGAGCAGAAGAGCCCAATAAGCCGACGGGGCGGAGCAAACCGACAGACTCTTAAAGGGACACCGCACAGACTTTAAACTTTTTAAAGTCGCATGAATTGGAAATCTAAACATATCTTATAGATCTCACTGTGAACGATTTAGTCTATCGTTCTATCATTTATTCTGGAGATTATGATTTTTTGCCTCATGAAAATGAAATGACCAATGAAAATTATGTCAGCTAAATGTTTTCTTTCGAGACAGTAAAGATCTGTCTGCACATCTGTTTCATAGTGACTTCACAGTGACAGAGAAGTACAATATACCATATCACAAGACATATTCAAAGTGTTATCTATTCCATTATTTTAGCCTGCTCATCTACGGTGAATGATGCCGTGCTCGATTGCTCCGGTGTGAATCTGTGATCAGCTCGTCTGTCCTGTCTGTCAGCACGTGTGCTTTCAGAGTTAGCGGTGTCATTTGGATCCTGTGTTTTTGAACTATGGAAAGTAAGTGTGGTAAAGATGTTGTATTTCCTACAATTCGATTAATGTATTATTGTTTAATTAATTGTGTTGCGATCATTTTGGATCCCGTCCCCGTGCCAAACTCAAGAATACGGCCATTTACTCGCCCTTAGCAAAAAACAAAACAAACGGAGCCTCATACATAACGTTAATATGTCTAACTTAACTCTGTTTGAACTATTTTCACTTTCTCAGGCGTGGTGCAATCCCGACTCCCATCAGAACAAAGCGAAATTTTGGGAGTTAAGGTGACTCACGTGAATTATCATTAGCGTTATTTTCCTAATTCATGCTGTTCATGTGTGTGGAAATACTATTAATTCCGTTACATCTGTTCATATGTGAAGTGTTACTGGGTTGGGCAGTACATGGGGGCTTCTTGGGTCTGTAAAGATTTAAAATCATGGGTTATTTCACTGATGCAGACGCACTCTTCACAGACTTGTAAATGTATTGCTCAATGTCACTTTTCACAGTCTCAACAAGAAGCAGCCGCAGAGGCATTCACCAAAGCATTTATAAGGAACTGTCTCCCTCCAATGAAGGATGAAATCATTGAGAGAGTTATGATGCACAAAGCGGTGGTCCTGGAATACAGACGACCGAAGAAGCGGAAGGGAAAGAGAAGAAAGGCCAAGGGACTGAACGCCAAAGAAAGGAGACGGCTGAAAATATTCCAGCTCAAACCTGAACATCAAAAGTACACCTTCTTTAACCGTGTAGTACTGTATCGTGTTTAAAAGTATTGCTTGTGGCTAAAATCACTCATGCATCTTTGGTAATTATTGTAGATATGAACTCTTCTTGCCTCTGCATGAGCTATGGAAACAGTACATTGAGAATCTGTGCAACGGATTGAAACCAGGAAGGTAAGACGTGTGTCATCATTTCCAGAAGATGCTCTTATTGGGTGTAATTTCATTTGCGGTCTTGCTAACGCTCCATGAGTGTGCTGCCCGTTTCTTTTGAATGCAGCAACCCACAGATGATCCAGCAGAAGCTCTTGAAAGCTGATTTCCACGGTGCTGTCTTAACAGGTACAGCGCCATGCGCATTTGAAAACGTCTGTGAACAAAGAAACACATTTTTGGTTCCGCGGCGGTATATCCTGATTCGATTTAATGGTGATATTTTTAGCATGTAGTGGAACCTCATGTTCTGTCTCACATCTCTTTTCCTTGTAGTCGTCAGATCAAAATGCCCCTCGTATGTTGGTCTGACTGGCATCCTGGTACAGGAACTCAAGCACATCTTCAAAATCATCACTAAAGAGGACAAACTAAAAGGTGTGTGTGTAAACGTATACATTATCCTTTCACTACTTCACAAAACCAAGCTGTCGTCCGTTAGACTAATAGGAAGGTGGAGTAAGTGAGTCCAGAATCTTTTTTTGTATTATTATTATTATTATTATTATTTTATTTGCAATTCAAAATTGAGTAATATATAGTTAATGTGAACATTGCCCAGACTAGGGGGTTCACAGTAAACTGGAATGGAGGATACCTCTGATATAAAATAATAATAATAATAAATGATGCTGTTTAGCCCAAAAATGACATTTTACAAATGAATTACAGCAACAACTCTCTAGATAACATATTACAATAATATCAACATAATGTAGTGTTGACTGTAATAATAGTGCAGTAAAAATCTTGTTTCATAAAACAAGTTTACCAAATAAGCCAGGCTTATGGCAGATAGTCTGACTTCTTTTAAACCAAATTAACTGGCAATAAGTCAGACTAACTGAAATAACCTGGCTTATTTGGTAAACTGGTTTTCTGAAACAGGCCCCTATAGTCCAGACCGAAAGTGAGTCCTCTTTCTGTGTCACAAAAAACACTTCTAAATTCTTCTTCCTCATTAGGCACCTTTCAGATCCCCTGTCCCAAATGAACCTGAGAACAAAGTCTTGTCAAACTATATTGTGGAGAAAGATCTGTTCCCCTGTTTTGTTTGACCGTTGATTAACTTTAACCTCTCACACGCAATAAAAAAAGCCTATGTTCTACATTAATTCCCTTTGAATATTGACTTGCTCTCTTTCTGCAGTTATCCCGAAGAGGAATAGTGTGTTCAGTGTGGAAATGGGAAATTTCGTAACACAGATCTATGGCAGCAAGTTTGAACTGCGCTCCAGTGAGCGGTCGGCAAAGAAATTCAAAGGAAAAGGAACTATTGACTTGTAATGGGACATTTTAAACATCATGTCAACTTTAACTGTGGACTCATACTGGAGAATTAAGTGAAGACATTTAATCATTATTAGCTTCCTCCTCTTATTGTTATTACTCGTTTATTTTTTTCTCTCCTTTTTATTTAAGTTTTGACCAGGCATTAAACTATATGGGCCATTTAAGAAGGGTAGTTGTTTTTTGATTGTCCACCAGGGGGAGTTGTAATAATTTTAATAAGAATGTTTTTATTTTATTATTATTATTTTTTTTATCGTACCTGTCATTTCCTTGTTTATGATGCTAAAATGCTAAAAAACGCTAAAAATAAATGTGCTTTTTCCTTAACACATTTTCAAAACTTCTTTGTTAATGTTAGATGATATGATTGTAGATTCACACCAAGAATGTTTACACCGTCCAGTTATTTCCTCACAGTAAGACGTATTTAAGTAGGTTATATAATGTTTATTTTTATTCAAATTTTAAGTGAAGTACCATTAATGGCAGTTTTTTTTTTTTATTTAAATGCAAAAGTTCTTGAACGAGCACCACTTCAGATTTCAGTTAAAAGCATCAAGTAAAATTGAAGTAAAGTTATGTGGTTCTGTTTCACTGAAGTATATGTTGTAACATTTGCCAGCTTACAAAACAAGGAACTTTTTTCCCTTCAGTGAAACTGTGTCTGATACTTCGTCAAGGTTTTTCCTTGTTAGTTGACATGTAAACACCTATTCTCGTAACCCCAGGGAACTCCTTCCTTCTTATACAAGACACAGAACAGGTTTTCTAATGTTTTGGGGGTTTTTTTACTATCATTTATATATTTATTGCTTGCTAAGTAACAAATAATTGTGTGTGTGTGTGTGTGTGTTTTTTCTTTGAGAGCATAAAGGAGAATATGACTGCTTGTTATGTACTGAAATAAGACAAGTGTCATCATCTTGCAAATACACACAAAGCCCATTCATCATTCTGGTGTGCAATGTGTTTTATGAGAAAAGAGGTCCTTGCATTAAATGTCTCTTCTGAAATCACTGTGTCAATAGTGTTGCATCAAAAGAATGTGCACTTCCTCAAAGTTTTTTTTTTTTTTTTTCTACACAAAAAGTCACTTAAAGTTTCAGGTTAAATTTATAGACCTTGAACCTATATCGAGCCTGCTGTTTATAGTCGCTACGCAAAAAGTTCTTTCCAAAAACTTGCTAGACCGGTTACGGCTTCATACTGGCTGTTCTGACACCATTGGTTCTCTGCTGTCTACTGCTTGGCACATAAACAACAAATCTAGATTTAATAGTTCAGCCAACACGTTTTTCATGCGTATGAAGAAAGACATTTTTCTTCGTTGTATAATTATTTGAATAAGACCTGTAAAAAATGACTGCACTTATTCACCTCTTTATTTACGTCGAAAAATGTAATGGCAAAAATCTGAACAGTAATTTTAGATTGAAAGAATTACTGTAGTTAACCACTACTTTACATTTATGTTTTACTTGTATACATTTATTGGTAGTGCATTTTGAATTAATGCTCTGGCAACATGTTCCTAATTTTTAAGGTTTTCATCTAATATTTATATATTTGTATGTCCGCTTTAAATCAAATAATTAACCTGATCTGTGAAATAAATAGACGGGTAAGCAAAAAGTACAGCACTTATTATAAGTGTTACGTTCAACTGATGAACAAGAGGTTTAAATAATGTCTTCACACAGGGCTGACAGACAGTAGGTCAAAACATTTTAGTTTGCACCTATATGTTTTAAGCATGCAGTATAGTTTGTGCCAGACAAGCAAAGGAAAGGTTACACCTCTAAAATAGCACAAACTTCACAAATTGGAGTTTCCCTTTTTCAAACAGGAAGGACAAGCTCGTTACACTATAAAAGGGCAGTACCAAACAACCTGTCCAGAGACAGAAGAGATTGGTAGTGCTGAACACGGTGGAGTACAACGATTTTTATCGGAGCTCGAAGGACAAAAGAACTGCAAACAGATACAGAGTCTGTATACCCAACGATAGACTAATTCACTGCTTTCCACAGCAATCAGGTATTGTTAAATGAATATTTAAGATGCTTAAACAATTATTTGTGTGTTGTGCAATTTTGTTAACCAAGGGTGAAAGTCCTTTGCAAGTATTACTAAGAAATTAATCAATCAACCTACAGGTTGGATGTAGTCCATCAAAATCAATTTGACCATATCATTTTTTTTTTTTCGTTTTATAGGCATTACAAAAATGGCAGAACAACTGACCTTTACTATTCAGAACCGTGAGCGAATCCAGGCTGTGGAGAGCACCTTCAGCCGAACCGGAAAGATGCTACTCAAACCGGGGCGTATTCTAGTGGGAGAGGGCTGCTTGTCAAAGCAGTGCAGACGTGGACCCAAACCCAAAGCGTTCTTCCTCTTCAATGACATTTTGGTCTACGGTAGCATCTTGGTGCCCGGTCGTTGGAACAGTAAGCAGAAGATCATTCCTTTGGAGGATGTGCATCAGGAAGATCTGGAAGACGGTATGGCCATGCCCAACCAATGGCTCATCCGCACGCCACGCAAGTCTTTCTACGTCTCGGCGGCCTCGCCTGAGGAAAAGAAAGCGTGGATGGGGCACATTGAGCAGTACAAGTCCCTTCAAGTGAAAGTTAAGGGCCTCCCCGCTGAAAACCCTGCAGGGAACTTCGCTGCCACCTGGATCCCTGACATGGCATCAGCCATCTGTATGCGCTGCTCGAAGCGCTTCAACATCGCCTTTCGGAGGCACCACTGCCGGAGATGTGGTTATATAGTGTGTAAAGCTTGCTCAAAAAAACGGGCTTTGATACCAAACATCTCCTCCAGACCCGTGAGAATTTGCCGGGCATGTGTGAGCAGCGTTCATGAGGGAAACGAACAGGGAAAGCAAAGAGCTATGGGACAGCACTGGAAGAAGAACTCCGTGGAGGATACACCAACGCTACTTGAGTATGAGACGTCCAGCGATGACGAGAACTGTGAGCAGGCGTACCAGGTGCCCACCAAGTGGTTCAAGAGCACGGAGGATGAGGATTACTCCCCATACTGCTACATAAAGCCTGAACACAAGAATCCTCCTGTAAGTGGACTCTGAACCTGACAGATGTGCTGAAGTAGCCTACTATTATAAAATATGATTAAACTCATGATGTGTTGCGCTTCTTGCAAGAACAGAAGCACAGAAACAGAGACAAACAGCAGTAATCAAGTATTTTGCACTACTCAAGTATTTGAGTCACTTCTATGACTTCTGATTTGAACATTTGTATGTTTATGTATATTTGTAGGTATGTTTATGTATATTATAACTTTATTGTATAATAAGTATTTATATTGTATCTTGTATAGAAGTAATGGAACAATGGTAATCAATACAATAAATAAAAATAAGTAATTGTATTACACACACCATATGTTGTGAGCGTACATGTTTATTCATAAACTGAAGACGTAATTAAAAAATCCTAAAAGCTAATTTATAGTGTGGACAAGTATTCTCACTTCTAACTGCAGGCCTATGGAGTTTAATTTATCAAAGTTATTACACAAGATAGCAAAAAATAAATACAAGCAAACATTACATCTTTTGTCAGGACATAATTTCTGTATTTTGGTCCAGGTTTTCAATAACTAACTTCAGTTCAGTTTCATCATAAAGATTTATATAGCTTTACATAAATAACCTTGTTTTTCAGGAGATAATTGCAAACTTTTAGTGGCACAAATTAAATTAAATTCTATATTTTTACAGATTTAAAAATATTTTTTTTGCCATAAAAATGGACGTGGCCTTTTGTAAATTTTATGGTTCTAGCTTCCAGTCTCATCCTCGTCCAGATATTTTTAGCTATACAAAACAGATAGTTTTGCTGCTTGATATTCAAAATTTGTGTGTTTTATCATGCTATACCTTAATTATGAAAACACTGACTTCTTTTCATTTACAGCACATTGTTATTCTTACTTCCGCACTGATGAAAAAGCTGGATAGTTGTGATAACTTATAGATAAGTAATAGAAATGTATATATTTTTCCTTTTTTTTTCAATTTAAATTTATTAGAATTATTTTGTTTAGGTCATTTGACAGGTGCACATGAAGGCAACTCGTGAATTCAGCATAAATATTCTTCTGAAAGATACAGTTCTAAATAGAACTAGTATAGAACCTCTAAAGAACCGTCTTGTTTTTGAGTGTGCTAACAGCACTGCTTGAACAAGTCAAATTGACATTTATGTCTTCAACAATCACTTAGTCTAAGGCAATTACTCCAAAAGTAATCAAAGAAAGCATCAATTCAACATAATTTTACCAAGGCAAGAAAGCTCCTAAGTGAGTTATAATGTGCACATGAACGCTGAAGCAGTTTTTCACTTTCGTGAAAACTGTACATAATGCTTATGGTAGCAGAAAGAGAGTAAACAACTCTTTTCTCCAAAATGTTCAAGAATGTTGGCGCACTGAGTACAGAAAAATGCATTTGCAGTAACTAACAAAACCAGTCTAGCAGCTGAGATCAACTTTCCCATACTTCATGTGTTCCTATTATTAAACGGATGGAAATAGTTCAGGAAACCCACACATTGAGGTTAAACTCAACCCGCTTGACCAGACACCCATTACCAAAGAAACCTGTCAGCAAGTGCAGTAAACTCCCAACACCTTACGATCTGAGAGCTTGATTCTGGGAATGGGAGTGAAGCAGTGGTGAAATTTTAGATCTTACTACAAGCTTAATTTATCTGAATGCGCAAGATATTATATTACTTTTTTCCATTGAAATGTTTCAGTTCTACCAAATATAAACACTCTATCATTATGTACTCACCCCGATGTTGTTACAAATCTGTATTCTCCTCTTCTGCAACAACAGAAGATGCACACAATAAACAAGACATTTCTCTAAATATCTTTAATGTTCCACAGAAAAATAATAATTTAATTTGGATGTGAAATGACATAAAAGTGGGTAAAACAATGACAGTCGTCATACGTTTTTGGTGAACTATTTTTTAAGGTTACCATTGAGTGTATCTGAAAGAGTTTTATGTCTTTTCATGTTTACTGCCAGAAGTCCTATTCCGGGGGAACAATCAGCAAATACATACACATCTTGATACGAGGAAGCAGTTATATTTTTCTTGGCAAACAATCAACGTTTTACAACCTTGACAACCCTCTTGTAGTAAAAATAAACTATAATTCACTGCATTCTTCTTTTTACTGTTTGAAGTACTTCATTTGATAAATTGGTGTTTGTTCTTGTATTTGTAATGTGCATGTTTTTTTTAGCATGTAGCTTATGACCTCAGAGACGCTATTAAAAAAAATGTTCTGCTTTCCAGCAAACCTCATACACAACACTGTATCGTGAACCAAAGAACACAGTACAGAAAGAGCGAGGAACTGTAGCTTTAATGACCAGCCGCTTCTCATTTTAAAAGAAATGTGATGAGAAGAAAACTAAACACAAGGAAATCATCACTAGACTTAGCTTTCTATTAGCATTTTATTATGATGGGATTCAATTTCATGTGGCCTATGCAGTCACACACACATCTTAATAAAAACATTTTACATTTGAAATAGTCTACATTAATCTTTTGTCATATGTCATAAAAGGTACTGACACTTTTATTTAATAATGATACATTACATTGAGCATGTATTAAACACCAATAAAAAGAAATGTTTCTTGGGAACCACATTAGAATGATTTTTGAAGGATCATGTGACACTGAAGACTGGAGTAATAACTGCATAAATAAATGACACCTAAATAAACAAATTACATTTTAAATTACAGTAAAATGTATTTTAAATTGTAATAATGGTTTACAATAGTACTATGTTTTTGGCAAGTCATATACGTTTGATCAAACTTGAACAAATGCAGCACTGATGAGCATAACAGACATTTATGAAGAGGGGGGAAATTAGTACATGTGTTATTGGGTTGTTCCTGCATGATATGAAATAACAGTGTGAATCGTGTTACAGTTATGAATGTTATCATGTAACATTTTGATTCTGTATAGTTTGTATCCCCCAAAAAACAATAAAGCTTTGATGTGAAAATGGTTACTAGTTTTGGTAGATCCTGTATGACCTTAAGCTTAATTCTCTAACAATGCAAATATTATCATCTGAATGGATTATTGCATATAGGCTGGAATACACTACTTGACTTCTGGCCTGATTTTCTTCCGACTGTTTGGACAAGTTGATGGTAGTTGCAAAATGTTTCATGTTTCTACAAGATGTTGTTACTAACAGCAAACATGTCTTTGTACAAACAAAACAATGTCATTTTAAAACATATAAACGCAGACTAAACTAAAGACTAATGGTAATGGTAATGCATACTGATGCTATTACAATGGTATATAGCATAAAACATTTACAAGCTAAACGGTCACTGTCATGACTACAGCAAACCTGTAAACTACCACTGTTCTGTAGTAGATGGTGACAGTAGAACCTCAAAAAACAGTTGAAGTCAAGGCATGCGCGATATACATACATGCGCAATGTCGTTCTATCAGTGTCTATTGCTTAAAGCTTAAATTCATTCTTTTGTTGAACATAAAATATATCTTTTTGTAGAATCCATTGGTTCATATAATGGAAAGACACACACTTTCATTCACTTCACACTTCACCTTTTCATTTTGCAGTGTACTGTCCCTTTAACTGAACTCAAATGTCTCATGAGGTGGTCTTGATTTTACGTGTTTTATAAAAGATTATTGATTATTTATTATTATTATTATTATTATTATTTTTACATTGAATCACTTTAAACATGTTGAATTTACAGTGAATATCTGTGGCTCAGGTTTCAGAACAACCAAAAACCCTAAACGGAAAAAAGCTCTTCAGATAGGCCATAGTCAAACAAGGCTTAGATTAAGCAGGTGAAATGAACATGCTATTTTTGTCCATACTCCACTTTGGCTCCAAGCTCTTTTGTGGCAAAGGAGATTAAAGTAGAAAGTACTTTCATTTGTAGAGAGGAATTGCCCATCACTAAAACAATTAGTTGAGCCAGGTCAACCCAATCCAGATTGCCCAGTACTGCCATGACCTCAGAGTGCAGTTTCCTCTTCTGCTGCGGAGGCATCTCCATTATGATCTGATGAAGAGGGTGGAATTTATCACTTGTCATCCACCAACCGACAGCACCACCCAAAACACTACCTGCATGTGACAATGGGAGATCAAGTAGGACAAGAAGCAAACTGCT
>JAUYWG010000040.1:18275136-18297988 GCA_034779775.1 Enteromius afrohamiltoni
CACCAACCGACAGCACCACCCAAAACACTACCTGCATGTGACAATGGGAGATCAAGTAGGACAAGAAGCAAACTGCTAAAGATGCTTTAGGCTCATTTAACATAATATCCACAATAATTAATAATCAACAGATTTGTTTTCATCTGAAATCATCTGATGTTTCATCATGTTAAGCAGATTATATCATGCTGTGTAAGCATTAGCCTTTTTTTATTTTTTATTTATTTTTTTAAGTTGAATTGAAATGTATTCGGATTTAAACACTTACAAAATAAAAGTTAGGTTCCTTTTGTGCAGTCGGATGTTCTACGGATGTTAAAGGTTCTTTATGGAACTATATATATATATATATATATGTGTGTGTGTGTGTGTGTGTGTGTGTGTGTGTCAATAAAGAACATTCAATTTTATTTGCTTATACGCTTGTTGTTTGCTTAGAGAAAAAAGTTAACGTCTTCAGAGCACAAGCCATCCAATTGTTTATAGATGACATTATAGCGCCACTCTGTGGTTAAGAAGTAAAGTGGGCCAAAGTTTGTAAGCAAAAAGAAATCAAACACGTACATACCGATAAATATACCGGGTGGACCTCCGAGAAGCCCCCCTAAAAACCCCCCTCCGCCAGCAGCAACAGCTCCTTTGGCTGAGTTGTGTAGAGTGACTTTAATCTGCCTGTTCTCTGATATCTTACAGCAGAGCGCCATGACATCATCTATTTGACGGCTCATCGTGTTGTTCAAAGACTGCCTGAGGAGAAACATGAATTAAAGTGCTGACTATTCTCGAATGTAAGAAGATTTAACACTGCACAGAATCGCAGACTCGTTTATAAACAATGGTTTCTGTCAGATCAACAGCCTTTAACTAAAACAAACTAAAGTAAATAAGAGCAAACGAGTTAAAACAAGTTAGGCTACATAAAGGGTGTAAATTTAATAGCCTGCGTCTGCTTTGCAATATAGTTTTGTTTCGTAAACAATATTAGCCTACCTTTTTGTTTTCTTGAACTTACTTTCGGTTTGAGGCATCGTCGGCGAGTGACATCACACTTCCGCTTCTTCTCCACTGCTTTTTGCTGGCCCTTTAATTTCTGTTATGCTTTTGGTACTTGTTATAATCTCTTTAATTCATCTCGGAGCATCACCTAAATGTAATGTAACTTGTTGAGAATGTCATATTGTTTTTCAAACAAATGTTGAGAAACTGCTAAACATTCTTTGCAGTAGGCTACTTTTTCCACCTGTTGGACAAAATAGGAACAGCACCCTGTAGAAAGCAAGGTAACCTTTTTAAAAAATCTTTGCTTTTAACTCTACATAACAAAAAGCAACAAAAGTTCAAACCATCAACATAAATGCTTTTATAAATTCACATGCAGCACATGCAATATACATAGGCTACCCGTATAAACACAAATACATACATGTACATACACATACATTTGACATAAATAAAGGCCTATTACAAAGCACTTCCTACTTTTTCTCACCGTCATATCTTTTCTCTTTAAGCGTAATTCCACGGTAACTTTCAGGCTACACCTTCTAATGTTGGACCCTCCTTTGCCTTCAGAACTGCCTTAATTCTTTGTGGCTTCAAGTAAACAATTATTAAAAACTAATAATTAAAAAAATAAAAAAAGGTCCTGCGACATTCCTTTGAGATTTTGGCTCATATTGCAATCATAGCATTGTTGCTGCACATCCATTATGCAGATCCCTCATTCATTGGATTAAGATCTGGTGGAGTATAGTAAACTCATGTCACGTTTGAGAAACCAGTTTGAGGTGAATTGAGCTTTGTGGTATCCTCAGCCTGAGTTTATTGTTCTTACAGGAGTGGCACCTGTGACACCATCGGCTGCAAGATTCAATGTGTTTTGCATTTAAAGATACTCTTCTGTATTAAGCTACCTCAGTTGTAACGAGTAGTTATTAGTTATTGTTTCCACTCAAACCAGTTTGGCCAATCTTCTCTGACCTCTGGCATCAACAAGGTGTTTTCACCCACATAATTGGTACTTTTATGGATATTTGATCTTTGTTTTTGTTTTTTTGGAACAATAATTCATTCTTTACTTTTGTATTTTGAGCTTGTTTGGCACATTTCGGTCTTGCAATAAAAAATACACATTTACACAGTCACTTTTATGCTTTTCTTTATACATTCATCTCAAAATACAGTGACACCTACATTAGCTTACACACTTTGCATTGATGACATGAACGACAAGAGGATGTGCTTTTGATCATGTACGCCTATTTTTGGGTTTTCTAGCCTAAACACATAGGCCTATATTATGCTCTGGCAGAGCGACATACACAATAGTGTTTCATTTACAAACATATGAGATGAAATATGCTTCTAGCTTTTCGCTAAGCATTGAAACTAATCCTGTAACAAATAAGCTAGTGTTTTACCATGGTCTTCTGATGATCATTTATTTAAACGCTAGTAGTCAGCTTTAAATGCCCTATACACACAGAATCATGCAAAAAAAGAAAAGTAGATCATAAAGTTATAAAAAACGAATTCCTTGGCTAAACTTAATATCCCCCAAGTAAAAGAGAATTAATGCATTAAAGAAATAAATCTTAAGTGATTCCATCCTTTCCAGAGGTCAGTCCTCATACTGCACATCAGCTTTGAGTTGGTTTTTGGTATAACTGAGTATGGCACCCAGCACCTGTTCGTGTAGAGTGGCGTTTCCATTAACTGTAGCGATTAGCTGAGTAACATCAGTCCAGTTTAGTGTGCCCAGTACAGCCATGATATCAGAGTATAGTTGCTCCTGCTGCATAGGAGCCATTTCCATGAGGATCTCAGGAAGAGGCCTGAACTGGCCGCTGGTCATCCATCCCCCCAGAGCACCTCCCACAGCAGCACCTTGGGTAATAAAAAAATTAAATAATACTACAGCAACATCTTGCGGTTAAAAAGTGAACTAGACGAACTGAAGGGGCAAAAGCCGCGGGTAGAAGGAAACCAACGCATAAACATACCGACAGCTATACCGGCTGGACCACCGAGCAGCCCTCCAACGAAAGCAGTCCCTCCAGCAACCGCGGCTCCTTTAGCTGAGCTTTTAAATGCTGCTTTTATCTTCTTATTGGCGGAGACTTCACAGCAAAGTTTCATTATATCATTTTTTCGATTTGCCATTTTGAAGCGTTACAAAACCTGCTGATAAACAGCGAAAGTCTCTCACACAAATGCAGAAAAAGGAAAAGACTTTTCTTTAATCATTCTTTAATCTTTAATTTGTTTTCTGAGGCATGCTCGTGTTTTAGTGTGTTTGAGAAATACAGGAAGCGCTGTAACGTATAAAATCATAACGCTTAACGTAAATATGTAAACATTTTCAGTTCTTACCGTAGTGTCGTTGAACTAGTACGCGTCCTAGTAAGCAAGTTTAAGTTACTTTCGGTCTCATATTTATGAGTGTGATGTATTGCGTGGTCTATGTACTTCCGTGCTATGCATATTTTCTTTCGTTTTTTTGTTCGTAGGCGACACTGTAACCATTTCAAATGAGTTGAATATTGTTATATTATATGTGATAAACTATCCAGAATACAATTCACAGAACAGGCCACAAATTAACCTGCTTTATTGTAATGTATTTATTTTTTTTGTTCGCATAAGGTTATAGTTATTGCTTTTTAAAGATGAAAAAGGGAAACAAACAAATGACATGAAGCAGGATTGAGAACCACTTGTGACACCGACCCTCTAGTGGTCAGTTTCCGTACTGCACTTCAGCCTTGAGCTCTTTTGTGGCATAAGTGACTATAGCAGCAAGCACTTGCTCGTGCAGACTGGCACTGCTCATAACCACAACAATGAGGCCAGCCAGGTCTGTCCAGTCCAGGGTGCCCAATGCACCCATGACATCAGAGTACAGTTTCTCTTTATATTTTGGAGGCAGCTCCTTGATGATCTCAGGAAGAGGTTTGAATTGGCCACTGGTCATCCAAGTTCCCAAGAGACCTCCCAAAGTACCACCTAGAGTAAAACAGTATATTAAGAGATGCACAGAATATGATTAATTAGCTTTGTTCGTAAGATGAAAAATCCATAAGCTTTGTTACAAGTTTTAAATAACCATATGCTCAAATAAAGTGTTGTGCTTTGTTAAACATATATAAAACTGAACTTCTAACTTTAAAGTAAAAACATTGAGGCTATAAAGGATTTTAAAAATCCTTCACATATCACATATTTGACCTATTTTTGTATTGATAGATTGCCTTATACTAAAAGCAAAAACATTTGCACTAGACTGTTTAAGATGATATTATAACACCACCCTATGATGAAAGTAGATGAAAGTTCATGGATTGCATGGAAAACAGAGGCATGATCTTACCAACAGCTATTCCGGCTGGGCCTCCAACCATTCCCCCTACAAAAGCACCTCCACCAGCCGCTGCAGCTCCCTTTCCAGAGCTCTTCACGGCTGCTTTCATCTTCCTGCTGGCTGAGACCTCACAGCAAAGCTGCATAACATCATCCACTCGACTGCCCATTGTGATGTAAAGAGAAACCTGGAAATAAACACTAATGGATCATTTGCCCTTTTACACACAAATGAGAAGAACAGAAAGGCACGCTGATATGCAGACATAAATGATGTACTTTAATCAGTGAGTTGCCCATTCACATGCAACATCTCAGAACATTAGCAACTATTTCAAATGATTTCATGATACGCTCATTTATTTGCTCACAATAATAAAGCCTTCATTTAGGTTTCACTGTTCTGCGAGCAAACAATGAAAAACAAAATAAGTATTACATTAAAGACACTTTTTAGAAATTTGTTAAAAATGCTACATTATTGATTAAACAACTTTATCTTTAAAATATAATTACGAGTTAGGCTATAAGTAATATATATATATATATATATATATATATATATATTTGACAAGTGATACATGTATAGTGTATCAATTTTAGATACTTTTGTCACTTAGTGATATGATAAACATTGGAATTCCTTTTTAAAAAGCTTACCTTTTCTTCTTGAAAGAGGAGCTAGAAGACGCCTGTTCCAGTCACTCTGGGTGAAATCAGTGAGGGATTGCTCAAGCAGATTTGCACACTTCCGCAGTCTGTTCATCTGATGTAGAGTCGAATGACTTGCCCCCAGCCACCTTGCTTAACTTGTGACAATATTAAGTAGGCATAGCATTGAAAAGGTTTGTAACCAGACTGTTTTGGGTCAACATTGACTTTTTTTTTCCTACCATGGCAGTCAATGGTGACTGAAACAGCCTGGTTACAAACCTTTTCATACAAGTTTGGAACTAGCCAACTTGAGGGTGAATAAAAAAGTATTTACACTATTATGGTTATATATCCTAAACAGGCAAAATAAAAAGAATTACAAACTTTGAAACAAAATGGCGCACTCTTAAGTTCTGAATTTTATACATTGACTCGGTTTGTTAGTTTACTGTTATATTTTGCAACACCATGACCATTCAGTTTGACAAGCAGGTAGGAGATACGCCGTCCAGGTAACTGCTTTTTTTGGATTTTAAGACTTTTGGGTGCCTGCCTAGATGAGCCACACATGCATATAATTATATTTACATATTTACCATGGTATAAAGCTGTAATAATAATTAGTAAATAAAATCATAAATATTTGTCATTGTTTGGACATGTTTTTCATAAAAAGGGGGGGAAAAAACAGTTTTAATTCTTTTGAACCATAAAAACATCTACCGCAAATGTTAGAAACACTCTTTTTCTACAAGCTGCCACTTATTTTTATTAAAAAAATAATAAATAAATAAAAAATAATTTAATTACTTAATGTAAGTAAAATGTTCTTATTATAATGAGCAGGGTAGGGCAATGTCATTTGGTAACGGATTAAACCGTAAAATAGACTGTAATAACATTATTAGATATAAGATATGAGTCAGATGTATAAACTATTTTCATTTTGAGAGTGCTGTTTGATTCACTTGTATAATGTAGTCGGCAGCAGCAGGTTTACACGTTAAGTGAGTGCGTAACGTTACATAAAGCCACCGCTTTCAAATACTGGACAAGACTTGAAAACACAAGCAAATACTGAATCTCGTGATAATACATGGAGTCAGTGACATTTCCTTAAACACTCCCTGGACTCTTCAGAGTCCGTGACAAGTCCGAGTCTGTACTCGAGATCGGACTCGAGGAGTACCCCAAATCTATTCTTTAGCGTTGAGATATCTGTGAACAACTGTGGGACATGTAGTATGTAAACAAGAACATCCTCATGTGCGAGTAGCCCAGTGGGCGGAGCTTGTCGACGTCAGGCGGAGTACAGTCAAGAACAAGTGGGAGGAGCCTCGGATACATAAACAAGTCCAGACTGTACACCGACAGGAGCGACCGCGACACAATAAAGATAAAACAGAAGCATTCAAGCTGCAACGGTACTTTTCTGACAGGTTATAAGGTGGGCAAATCTTAAACATTGTTATAACGCCTTTTACTGCACCTTTCTGTAATGTCAAATTTAACCTGTAAATGTGTGTTGCTCTTTGAGAAAACTATACTGATCTGCACCGTTCAATTACGCTGATTGTTTTTTTAAATTAAAGATTAAAATATTTTTAAACACGGTTTAATTCTTTATTAAAATGCTTCATTGAAACTTTCTGAAAGACAATAGATAGATAAAAGCAAAAGCAGTTTGTTATTTTGTTGTTCATTAATGTTCGATAATGCGGGTATGAACTACCCGTATGTTTATGGTAGAGGTATTTCGATAGATACGAAGAAACTTACAGCCAGCGCTTGATTGTAAACAAGTCTAGATGCTTTACATGGTCAGGGCTACAGCTGATCACTCCTTCCTGTCCCACTACGCTGACGTGCATTGTGGATAATTTTAGGGTATTATTAATATACATAAACAGTGGTTAGTTTTTGACTGATGACTTAAAAAACAAAAGTACAACAACCCATAAACTCGTAAAGAAAAAAGAAGAAAAGAAAAAACACCGTAAACGAACCAGCATTGTGTTTAATCACTAAAATTTCTAAATAAACCTTATTTATATTTAAAAGGGTCTTACATGATGTCCTGATGGTCGTCTGGTGTGTAAAATTAGATAAGTTAGTTAGTTAGTTAAATGCTATTCAAACCTAAAAAAATGGCAGTTCTGTGTCTGTAACCTGGGCTCCTAGAATCAAGCTACCAGTTTTTGCCTTTAGCAGAGCAGGATGACATGCCTCCACATATCTGATCCTGTACAGGAGTATTGTGATGATCTGATGCTGATTCATATATGAATATAGTCTAAAACAGAACTAAATTTAGAAAGGAATTCCAGACAATGTTAAAAATAAGTCATCTGTGGAAGGGAACACCATGTCTCGGTTCAAGCAACTGATACGTGTCAAGTGCATCAGCTGGACCAGGCCAGCAGAACATGACCTTATTACTTCAAGCTGTCTACGGTGTCTGATGTAACACCTGAGACACTTCCAACGTTACTTTGCATCGACTAGTTCCAGCAGAAGGAAATATACTTGCATGCAAAATATGCTCATTTCAATATCTTACTGCAAGGAAAATATTGCATTGGGAGTCGTTTCCACTAGAGGGCAACATAACTCTTTATTGATGTATTTTTAACAGATAGCAGTCTGACAAAGCCATACAGAAATGATCAGTAGAATCCTTGCACAGCTGGTGGGAAGAGAGGAGAAAGACATCGATGTTGCAGAGGAAACCGATAGCTCTGCAAACCTCCTCGAGGTTGATGATGGAGAATGGGTCATTATAAAGATACACGGTGAGTTGTTTTGATTATACTTTTTGATTTTTGATAAAAGGTGACCGATTTTTACAGTACAGTAATCATCATAGCCTTAGAGTGTCAGTAATTCAATTTTATAGTAGACTATATATTTTATAGTGGATATACAAAGGAAACAACCTTCATTATATTGCCTGAATGTATCCTACTATGGTTTTATTGCAAACACTTGATTTTCTTTACAGTCTAAAACTTAAAACTAGTTATCTTCCTTGTGGTAAACACCTCTGTGTAAAATATCCCTTGTATTATATAGCTTACTCACTAAAGTAATGCTATTAAATTGAAGTCATTTATGCTTCCAGCAGAGAATCAGTCACTTGGTTCCGCTGACACAAACGTTCTTGAGAACCTGTTGATCGAGCACCCCAGCATGTCTGTATACCAAATGAGGCGCGATCAGGAAGACTCTGGCTCAGATGAAGAAACAGAGGACACGCCTAGGTACATTTAACAACTTTTTAACGGGTATCATTTCTAGTGCTAATATTCATTATTTGATTACTTAAAATGACAAAAAAGTCAGTATGCTTTTTGGTAATGTTCTTAAAAAAATCTCGTGCTCAACAAGACTGCAACTGAATAAAAACACAAAAAACAAAACTTTCGCGAAATGCAAAAAATAATTAAAACATAAAATCTAATTTATTCCTGGCAAAAGATGTTTATGTAAATTTTCAGCAGCATTACTTCAGTCTTCATTGTCTAATGATACAGAAATCAGTGTAATATACTGATTTGGAAACATTTCTTATTAAAACAGGTCTGCTTAGTACAGGCACTTGTTAATTAATAATAATAATAATAATAACTCACTGTTTCTTCTCAAAAACATGTTTTTTATTGTTATCATGGGTATATTGTTTATTATGGTTTAGTTAGTTATTTATTGGAAAATTGGAAAAAATCTGTTTTTGCAACAGTGTGTGTGCAGTATGTGTGTGTGTGTTTTTTTCCTGAATAAAATGTTATTTTATTATGATTATTAATATACATTTTCAAATAATTATTCTTATTTTAAATATTAATCTTTATTGTCACTTCTGATTTAATGCATCCTTACTGAATAAAATTATTAACTTAAACCTTAAATCTTAGATGGTAGTGTAAATAAGATATGTACGAAATGATCCATTAAACAATATTTTTTAAACACACACTCAACAAGCTAGGTCTGTGGATTGATTCGCAATCCATATAGGCCACATTTTGGGCTCCGGGCAAAAGCACAGAAGTTGTACCCAAATAATATGAAGAAAACAAATCCATTGATGCCACACTGACATGTAACCTATATATCCATGTTGTAACTGTGGTTATGTTGGCTTGTGATTTGTCAATCTACCCCTTTAGGCCTGTGCCAATCAGACGTCACGTTTCTTGGCGGTTAGCTGCATGGGGCAGCCCCTTGCCCTGCAGCACCATTCTGGTCTCAGTGCAGCGTGCCAGAGTCTATAATGAGCGCAGAAAGCTGACCCGTGGTGCCCTCAACAGGCAGAACCTTGCAAGAACACGCTATTCACCTTCAGAGCGACGGGTTGGCTTCTTCAAACAGCCCACTCAGCGCCTGTACAACTATTGAGAAAAATCATTTGCATCTGAAACGAATATTCGTTTTAAAGGGGTATGTTTGCAAATTGTGCCAAGAAACCATTCCCCTGTGAGACTCGCAAGGATTAAGAAAAACGTTTTGATATATGCAGTGTGTTATTATCTTAGGGATAAAGTCTCACTTATGGTCTGACACTGAAATAACTCTGAAAAGCATGTGTTACAAAACTGCAAGTGAGCTGCATTAATAGTCAAGGATTTGAAGGTTTTTAAACCGTGTAGTGTTGTTTGTGTGCTTCGATTTTAGCTTAGCTGTGATTGGTGCATGCATATTAAGTGAAAGAAAAACAAACATTCAGTGTTGAAGCCAAAAATAAACTGTACTTTTTTACAACATCACATATTAAATCTTAATGTTACTCACATGACAGTGATATTCTGTGATTTAGCGCCAGTGATTTATATTTGACTTTGTATATTTAAATGCCTTTTTGGTGTTGCTTTATTTTTTATCTTCGAGAATGTATTTGATAAAACCTTTAAAAAAAAAGTGAAAAATAAATATTTTATCTTCAGATGAAATTCATATTTGTTTATTTTTTTGTCCAATCTGAATGACAACAGTTACTCCCGAAGTTGGTGAATCTTCCCCATGAACCTTTTGACTCTCTCAGTTTCCACACCATTTGCCCAGTAACCTCCTTTCTTGAAATGGGAGCCAATGATCATGGCGCTTGCTTGAAGGTAGTGCTCCACATTATCATGGGTTACACCAGAGCCGATGAGAACAGGGATCCGGACAGACTGGGTAACCTCTGTTACACAAACAGGACTCAGAAAACCGGTCAGCAAAACATGAGTGCGAGAACATCTTTCTGCTACACGCATGCATAAAAATACAAAAACATGTTGTTCCTTCATTGTAATGAGGATTCTGGCAGACTGTGGCTCATCCTCCATCTGACAGCTTCCCCAGTCCAATGGATCAGAACTAAGGGAGGCAATAGGCACAAGTCCAAAGTAGGCAGCAGGGCAGTGGCAGACTAGGCTGGGCCTAGTTTTCATGCCTATGTTTACAGCCTTCCATGATCACCAGCCATCTGGAAGTGGGATTTAAAATAGCTGGCAGTGCTGGTGTCTATGTTAGCCCATACAAGGCCACTGGTTTTGAGACCGTGTGGCATCCTTTCTGCCCAAAGGACACCACTGTTTTTAAGGATTTACACACCTGGCTGATGGGCTCCATTAGATATTAAAAGCAGATTAACCTCTAAATTAGCAGGTTAACCTCTGAATGGGACTGAACGCTGAGTCTGAATCACAAAAGTGCGTTAGTGTTAAAGCTGGACAGCTTTGCTCACTAGGGCTGTTTAATACCAAAAACATAAGCCTGTAAAATGATCCTCATTTTAGAATAACTGTTTTCAATATATTTTAGTTATTAATTGCTGTAGTGGCAAAGCTGAATTAAGCAGCTATTACACCAGTCTTCTGTGTCACATGATCCTCTAGAAATTATGTGAATTTGCTGCTCAAGGTTATTATTTTTTTTTAAATCTTATAATCAAGGTCGAAAATGGTTGTGCAGTATAATATTTTGTGGAAAGGATCAGCATTCTTTGATGTGTAAAAAGAATTGTATTTTATCAATGTAAAACTCATTACTAATATTTTTGTGTAAAAGTATTTTCTAAATAAAAACACGTTAAAGGCATTTCCTGAGCATAAAGCATAGAAAAGCAAAAGGCTCAAGTCCTATCAACTCAGGCATCATGTGGGTCACATGAAAGCCCCTGCAAATTGTTTGTGCATATGTGGCACTGCGTATATGTTGTTGACCTATATATTTCTGTTCAAAACAAGGGCTGTCCTTTAAACTTCCTATTCATTTGTTTTCAACATTGATGCTAAGAAGAAATGTTTTGCGCACCAAATAGGTATATTAGAAACATTTCTGAAAGCTCTTGTGACGCTGAAGACTGGAGAAATGAAAAAAAAAGAAACATTTATTTAAAAGGTATTTTAAACTGTGATAATATTGCATATTATTACTCTTACACTGTATTTTTTGATGCATGTGAGGATAATAGGCATAAAAATATCGTTCTCTGCATAGAATAATATGAGAGGATATACTAAATATCATCACCGTTTACTTAATGATATAATACAGAAGGTGTAGCGTGTCACATAAAAGCACACACACCACTTTTACAGTCAAATCAAAGCGTATCAAGCCATTCGGCTGCCAGACTCACCCCTCAGTTCCTCTGGATTAGCCTGCGCTCCAGTGGCAGTCCCTGTGACAATGACTCCATCAGAGAGAAAAAACTCAGCTGCTTGGGCCGTCTCAGCTATGCTGACATCTGAAGTTAGAGCATGAGCACTGCAATGAGAGTTTTCAAACATAACTCATGTGATCACGTGACACAATAACACAGAACCTGCCGCGCTCTGTTGTGCCTCTTTTAGAGCCCTGTGGCCAGCCAGCATACCTGTGCTTCTTCTTGATGTCTGTAAAGATCTGAATATGCTCTGCTCCAATGCGTCTGCGGTAGCGCAGCAGTTCACCAGCACAAGCATTTAACAGGCCTTCATCTGCAACATGTGAGAAAACAAACCCCTCTGCACGGATGAAATCCAGCCCTGTGGGAAAGTTAATATTCATTAAATATCTTGTCAGATAATACTCGGCTTTGAAATGGCATTCGTGATGGCTTGTACAGTCATGCGAACACCTGAAGCCAGGGCAACAGCCAAGGCTGATTGGTTTGCAGCTGAGAGAATCTGAACACCGAGTGGCCAAGATGGATACAGGCCTCTGACTGCTGCACACACAGCTGTCATGGATGCACACACTTCTGGACCCACTTCAAGTGTGTATGGAATATCGTGCATGTTTTCAATGACCAGCCCATCCTGCCATAGACGGAATTGTGTGAAATTAGCAATTACATGAGCACACTGGCCAGAAACATAACGGACAAAGGCAAAATCTAAAGTGTAATATGTACAAGACTGTTTTAGTGTCATTTCGTTCAGTCACATTTAAGAACAAAATGGTAAAATGCCTCTTAGGAACGCGGGGTATGAGCCTTGCAGGCATCCGTACTGGCTAGAAGAGACGAGCAGTTCAAAGTCTTTTCTTACTCGTTTCTACCAATCGGTTCTTTGGAACATCTCGTTTAAAAGAACCGATTGAAAAGTTCTTACTTTCCAACAAAGCCATAACGCCATTTTCGATATTACATTAGTAACTCGTTGCTGAAATGTAGTGTGCATGTTTAAAAGCAAAAAACGCTAAATGTACTGATCTTTAGACCAACTATAGATGCTGTTGTGTTTATTGCTTGCGTAGCTTAAGTTCTTTAAAGTGGACCGCTTGTGATTGACAGCCAATATTTTTTTCCTTCATTAGATGAAATAAAATAACTCGAGAAGTGATTCCATTCAAGCTGTTATCGTAAAGTAGCGTTAGTTTGGACTTTTACATCATCAACATAATGAAAACACTGATTAATCATTTTGATGATCTATTTTAAGGAACCTTTCACCCCATTAGTCCAATCCTATGTTTAAATGCTTGGATTATTACTATTCGGACATGTGGAAGACGACTCTGGGTTCAAGTGACTCGAGAAAACGCTCGAACACAATCTCGGTTCATGAATCGTTTAAACCGATACCAAGATCCGACACTGTTTAGTGATTGAAAAGATTCAAATGAGTCGCTCACTAATCAAGCACCGCTAATACTTTATCATTATTTTATGTCATTATTATAATTCGTGTCAGGAAGCACGATATGGTTATTATAATTATCGGATGATGCATAGGCTACATGTCATTTATACTGAACACATACGAGGCCTGCGCGGTGGTATATTTCCGCCTCTCGACATGCCGCCTCTGTGATCTCAGAGATAGTTGTGCGGTTCAAAGGGGTTCCTGCCAAATAAACGAATAGTTCAGTATTTGACCTCTGTTAAGTTTGCACTTGTGACATGCGTTAGTTAACGTTACCTGGCAAGGCTCCGACGTGAATCATGCCTATGACGTTTGATTTCAAGCGCCCGAAAAGATTGAAAAACTTCATTTCTCAAGCGAACAAACCCAGATGTGTATATTTTGATGGTCATGTGACTGGTCAAAGGTTATATTGCTGATAGAAAGTGTGAATCTAATGACAACACCCAAGCTACACAAGTCTTCTACGAACGCGCAAAATCTGATAATACAATTGATAATATATACGCTGCTGTATACTGTAGTATAGTGCATTTCTAAGGGGGCGCCAGTCAATATAGTGAAACTGATTTGCCTGCTTAACCCAGTAGCAGCAACTGGCCCAAATACTGCACTATATCACCCTGACAACACTTGACATCTCAAACGGCCACCCCAGCACAGCTAAAACATTGCATTTTGTACGTCGCTAACATAACGCCGCGATAAAATCCAACTATTTAGCCCAAACACTGGGATTGTTTACTTCTTGAGCCTGCTAGCCATGTGCTCAACCTACTTCCGCTACCCCGACGCCGCCCCCAAGTGACGTCAGCAAACACGCGCCACAACTTTGCCGGCAAAATGTTAGCGTTTCTAAACTTTGTTTTATTGACATTAAATATTTGAAGCACAACGTCGGGATTTCCCGTGAGCGCTCACTGCCGGTGTCAGTCCCCCAGTGTTACCGATCGCCGATCGAAGTTATAACGGAGCGGGGATTTTAAATGACCCGCGTTGACGGCCCCTTTTAACGACTGCTGGCGGGTTATAAGACAAGGCGCAAAATTACTGGCGCCAGCTCAGAGCGAGCGGACTGCGGAACACATCACAGCTTAGCCATATGCTACCTGCTAACAGATTATTACAGCGATTTTACTAAATAATGCCTTTCCCAACACCATCCTAACTTTTGCATTCGAGGACATCCTTGGAGAGAAGGCGTTTTCAGAGAGCATCACTATAAGGTACGTGCATTGCACAATCCCGGGGTTATTGTTAAAGATCGGTAAAAGTAACATTAAACACGTGAGATGCATTAAAAGGGTTCGGGGAAGCACGTTTGGGAATATCGGATTGCATTGACTCCAGTTTGTTACTTTAAGCTTCTCGGAGAGCGGGTTCAATGAAATGTGGAATAATGATTGGCTCGGCCATTTTCTGACTCCCATGGGTAGAGTTAAGCAAACGTGTAGTTTTTATACAAATGACAGAAATAGGGGCATACGCTGGGTCTACTTTGAAAATGTAGACTGTGAAGTGCGTGTATCTGGGGTTTGGAAGTGATTAGTTGTGTTTCTCGTGTAGTTTTGACCTCTTGAACATTGTGCCCAGATCTACTTCCCCGCGCCCAAAGCGCTTTGTGAAGACTTCACATGAGGGGGGTTGGGATTAAACGCCACAAATCGGACATTTTTATAAAGTAACATTTTTATATTTTAGGCTCTCGACACTCAAGAAGGTCACACGCGGGGATATCATGCCAAGCAAGAAAGTGTAAGTTTCGGTTTCGTGTCTTTTTAAGGCCATTTTTGACCATCGGTGTGCATGGAAAAGTTGCAGCAGCGAGTTAGCCCAGACTTCCACGGAGTTTCAGGCCAATGTGGAAATGTAACGATATATTTTTTTCTCGATGCAGGCTACGAACAGAACAGGTTAACACTACAGATGAAGCTTCTTCAACTATTTCAGTGCGTCCCAGGAAGAGGAAAGCAGACGTGGCTATTGTAAGGACACGGTTCTTAAACCATTACTTTCATACTAAGAAACTAAGAAAGGTTTGAAAGATTTCATTTTTAATTTACAGCATTTACAAGATCCAGATGAAGAGATCACAGAGATGACAAGAAAGAAACCATGTGCATCCCAGGTATGAATGAGTCATGACTGGTGTGTGTGTGTGTGTGTGTTTCCATAGGCCTCACCAGGCATGGCTTATCAGTGACCTTAAAGTAATTTCACTTTTATTTCAATCTCTTCTGTAGACTGGGAAGTGCTATATAACGGGGTTTGTGTGTGGAATGTACTGAAAGTACCTAGTTTTGTCTGTGGTTAATCTATACATGAATTTTGATCCTAATATTGTTGTGGACCGTGTCTATTTGTGGATGGAGCGAGGCAGAGTTGTTAGGGCTTATTTATTTGTTAAATTAAAAGATTTAAAGGGTTTTAAGGGAATAAATAATATACAGAGCAAAGTTTGTTTAGCTACTTACTACTTGCTTTATCTTCACTGTTAAAAACTGATGTGTTGCACTGGAGTTCACGTTTGGTTCCTGTAAACGATATCTGCCTGTCAACAAAATGTCAAAGTCTATGCTGGTCACAGCCCTATATGATGTAGTTGCCTTTTTATTGAGAGCGTTTAGGGTTAATGTTACTGATTGAATTTGCATAGCAAGCTGTTTTTGTGTCATCAGAAGGTCCTATTCAAAATGCCTTTGAAGCCTGTCCTAGTTGCAGAAGGCAGGCTGTTGTATTTGTTTATATCCGTTAAAGCTCTTACCCTTTTTTTTTTTTTTTTTTTTCTTTTTTCTCTTGTTCTCCTGCACAGGCCTGCTGGAATCCCGACACAGGTTACACAAGCCCATGCAGGCGGATCCCCACACCTGATGAAGTCGAGGAACCGGTTGCTGTTGGCAGCGTGGGATTCACACAGTATGCCTCGAAAAACATTTTCATCACCCCTACGCGCTCTACCCCTCTGCCGCCCCTCTGGTGAGAGATTTGTGACTTCTTCAACTTTCAGCTGTTTTACATTGACATGCATTGCCAGCAAAATATCTTGCCTGGCAAGAGTCTTTAATACGATCTCAATTACTGTCCTGTGGAGTTAACCTTCTAGAGATTTGTCAGCCTCAGCATTGATCTTTTTATTCATTCAGAAAATGTTGCTTTTTATGTCAGTTGTGTTTTGGAACATTATGTGTGTTAACTTTTAATATTGGTAATTCACATAGCTGGGCAAGCAAAGAGGAGGTGTGGGACAACCTGCTCAGAAAAGACAAACTCTACCTGCGAGATACACAAGTTATGGAGAGACATCCAAATCTTCAATCCAAAATGAGAGCGATTCTGCTGGATTGGCTAATGGAGGTTAGTAATCTTTAACCGTTCACACATCTTAATCTAATCTCATTAAGAGGGGTGGGGACACCAAAAAGTCCTTCATTCTTGTTTAACCCAAGTTGTTTACAGAACTTGGAGAACAGCCTTTTCTTATAATTAAAAACTAACTTCAAGTACAGCCCAAAGTACCAAAGTGTGTGTGTTTTTGTTTTTTTTTTGCACTTTTGATGCAAACACTCCACATCCATTTGATGGCATGCCTGATCGACACATGCAGACACAAACATGTCATGCTTTTTCAGTGTTTGTCTTGTCCAGGAACAGATTAAAAATAGCTTTGCATGTTTAATGTACAGTTGTGTATGCATGCGTCTCTTATGCTGCCTTCAGGTGCTATTGGAAATATCACGAATGAGTTTCCTAATTGGACAGTTAAGAGATGGGTGAGCCATAAACTTGAAATATGGCAGATGAGAGAAACCTAGCATTAGTACTGTAAAGGTACTTCAAGACCGCTCACATTGGACAGAGAGCGCGTCGAGGAGAGTTGAAATCAGGTCAACTTTATGGTAATGAGCTTTGACGGGGTTTGGCGGCAACCAAGATATCAGATTCCAGATAACATAACTTTGGTTCCGACCCTATCAGTTCTATTAGTAGTTAGCACCCCCAATTGCTACAACTTGAACCTCCATCGCGATGTAAATTTAAGAATGTGCACAATACTATTTAAAGGTGCACTATTTTAACATTTTCCCGCTAGACCGCTTGTTTTTCAGAATTGATTTGCTTAAAACAACACTGATTAGATCAATTGCATTACACTAACTTTACACTTTCGGTAGGTTTCACATAAATTAATGTTAATTTAAAACCTAGACTAGTAAATGTCTCCTATAATATTGAAATTAGACTAGCAATTAACCATGAACATAAAAATTACAAGCCACACAAATGGCTTTTAATTGAAAGAAAACATGTAACTACAAAAAGTTATTTCCGTCGATCAACTTCTTTCTTGAGGTTAACTAGTTCCCTCCTTGTGGTCAGTTTGCACAAGATTAACAGGTTTGTTTGATTTGCAGCCGCTTTAAATACAAGACAAGCATCTACTCAAAAACTTGAACGAACAAACTCGTAGGCTAATTACGTTTCCAGTGGCACATGAAGGCAGCATTAACCCTCACACAAGTCTGTTACTGCCGTGTCTAGTAGTTGTGTATCCTCAATTTTATGTTGTAGAACTGCACCTTTGGAAGCATGCATGTTGATTATGATATTTGTCATATGTATCCATACTGAGAATTTTTGGCGGCTGCGTATCTTTTCAGATACATGTAACATGGCTTGCTCTCCTATCAGATGCGTCCTGTAGTTTAGACCCATTTTACGAATCTTACAACTTGCCATAAGTGTTCCTTTGTGTGTGTAAAGGTCTGTCATAACAACAGCCTAACAAAACATCACAGTAGTTCTTACTAAAGTACATGTTGCGTTCAAAATAGAAGGCAATCTATTCTCTCATTTACAGCAACTGCAGTACAAGGTATATGCAGCTTTTTATTTTTTAAGCCATAGTGTTGCAGCCCTAAATCGGATGCACTGAAGGCATACAGCAGAATTTAATAATAATAATAAAAAAAAGAATCAAGATGTTGTGTTGTGACTTCTGTCACTCATTGACATCTGCTTTTTATTTCAGGTTTGTGAGGTATACAAGTTACACCGAGAGACATTTTACTTGGGTCAGGATTACTTTGATCGCTTCATGGCCACACAAGACAACGTTCTGAAAACAACACTACAGCTTATAGGCATCTCCTGTCTCTTCATCGCTGCCAAAATGGAGGTGTGTTTTAATTTCCGATGCCCTTATATTTCGGTACGTTATAAGCGTGAAATGTAATTATACTTGTGTTTTTCCAAAGGAAATTTACCCTCCTAAGGTGCATCAGTTTGCTTACGTTACTGATGGGGCCTGCACAGAGGATGACATTCTAAGCATGGAGATTATCATCATGAAGGTATGTTATCTTCATATCATTTTAATCTCAGTACTGCAGGCCTGCTGCTTGTACAATGTATTGGACCACTCTTTACACCGTTTGTTGTTCTTCAGGAGTTGAATTGGAGTTTGAGTCCTCTAACCCCAGTGGCTTGGCTCAACATCTACATGCAGATGGCTTATCTAAAGGAGGCTGCGGAAGTTCTCATGGCCCAGTACCCACAGGCTACGTTTGTGCAGATTGCAGAAGTAAGATGGCACAATTAATCACATTAAAATCACAATATGGTGTGTGACTATATTTACCACAAAAGGCTCTGGTTCAATTAAATTTATATTCTGCACATGTTGTGTCTGCAGCGTGAAGGCTTGAAACAGTTACACAGGCTACTGATTTTGGCTTTCTTAAAGCTGCTCGCAGTATATGAATGCACCCTACAAACTCCGTCTGTAGAGCTGCACTGAAAATCTGCTTAAAAAGCCTAATCCACCCCAAAATCATGTAATTTACCAGCGCTCATGCCATTTTTGACAACAGAACTCACCCAGATTGCTTTTTAAAAATAGTGTAACTCCAGAACTTGTTCAGTTCTAGTTACAGTGTCTTTACTAGAGTTGGTATGTGGGGCATATTTAAAATGTGTGAACTACACACTGGAATTCCTAGAGAGCTAGATAGAGGTGTGTAATAAAAAATAATTGCACTTGCTTGATGTAAACCTGTTTAACTGTCCAGTAAACAAAAAACAGACTTGGGCTTTTTTTGTTGTGGTGTGTGTTGTTGTGTTTTTTTTTTTTTTTTTTTTTTATGATTTACTATTATTGAATTTCTATTTATTTATTTTAGCTTTTGGACCTGTGTATATTGGATGTAAGAAGTCTGGAGTTCTCTTATGGCCTTCTTGCAGCTTCTGCACTCTTCCACTTCTCTTCTCTAGAGCTAGTGATGAAAGTTTCAGGTATGAAATTTTGTTTTATTTTATTTATTTTTTTGTGTAAATTTCTTCTTAATGGCTTATTTCAGCATTTGCATCACAGTTGACTTAAGGAATTGGAAGTGACCTTTGATTTTTATTTGGTTTTAGGGCTTAAGTGGTGTGACTTGGAGGAGTGTGTGAGATGGATGGTCCCTTTCGCCATGTCAATCCGTGAAGCAGGCAGCTCAGCCCTCAAGACATTCAAAGGAATAGCAGCAGATGACATGCACAATATCCAGACCCATGTGCCTTATTTGGAATGGCTGGTGAGTTTACTTGGCTTTGAATTTGAAGTTTGTCTTAAATTGTGATTTAGTCCTCCTTTTATTGGTGTGTAATATGTCTGTGTATTTGTGTAAAGACAAAATTGGGCTTAAACGGTAGCATCTCTTGTTCTTACTACAGAATTTTGCATAAATTTTCCCCAGCCGCAACATTTGTTTCTTTCACTTCCTCTAGCCTGAAGTTTTCTTGTTGTCTTTTTTTTTCAGGGAAGGGTGCACTCCTATCAGCTAGTGGACATTGAGAGCAGTCAGAGGTCTCCAGTTCCTTCTGGAGTGCTCACACCACCACCCAGCAGCGAGAAGCCCGAGAGCACGGTCTCCTGACTTTGTTAATGTATGGAATAGGACACAACCCTAATTGATGAATTTTAAATGAAAATCAATGGCATTACAGCTTGAACCCAAGCATCAATTCACATGCGTCTGCGTAAGACTCAAGACCAAAAAGTCTTATGCTTCTTAATTTTATTTTATTTTTATTTGACTTTTTTAAATGGTCCAAAGGTTTGGTGTTATTTTTATTTTTTTTTAGTTTACTAATGTAGACTACCTGCCAAAATCTCAGAGCTGCTACTGGCTCTGATTGCTGCTAAAAGAGGGTGGGACTGGAGCAGATGGAAAGATGACCACAGAGATCCCCACACAAATATGGGCATGGGTTTCTGTGGCTCAGGTTGCCATTTGGACCAGCAAAATCCTGACAGGTTGTCGTGGGGACTCGAGTCTCCAATGCCAGAAAGGACCAGAGAAATCACCAGCTTCAGAAGCTAGGACTCAGATTTTATATTTAAGATTTTCTTCTGGTCGCCTCCCAAGTGTTTGTAACCAAATTTGACCATTCACTTTTTACAGGTTTTTTTTTATTATTTTTTTTTTTTTAACAAGATGCTGCTACATTTCTCTATCATATGTCTAAATAAAGCCGCTGTCTCGGACAGTTTTTAAGTATACAGAGCTGATCAGTTTCTTAACTTGCTACTAATTGTGACTTTTTTTTTTTTTTTTTTTTTTTTTTGTAACACAATATGGACAATGTATTTAATTTCATGGAAGTCTTTACAATAACATTTTACTTTATAAGGGCAATGTTTTTACAATTCTGTATTCGGCAATAAAACAAGACAGATGAGCAACTGTAGAAATAATTTAGTAGGCAACAAGGCTACATTTAACTTAATTCTAAAACTCTCAAGGATGTTTAATTTGATGCACATGTAAAGAAGCAGCCTACTTTAGCTGTTAACAGAACTGGAATAATTGAATTATGAACAGCCCTAAATCTAAGATGATCTGATTATTAAAGTGCTATCCATGCGATTTGGTGGCAAGAATGTGCGCTTTTACAACACAAATCAAAAATAGCGGATGCACTGAATTGCCGCATCACGTATGAAATCTATGAAACGTCACAAAATGGTGAACGGGGCCTGTAATGGCTGTCTCACTCGTGCATCTACATACACAGTGCCCTCTGCTTGCAGTCTGAGAACGAGTGTTACGGAGAGACCTAGAACATGATCCACTAGATGTCAGTGTGATGCTTTGTCTGTCACGATCAGAAGGCTGGACTTGAGGTCTGTGAGCTCCTCAACAGCTGCTGCTGAGACGAGGGTAATTCATTACATAGCACACTGACAATCGCTCTGCTGCCTTGGTCTGGCAGTGTTTGGGTGCTGTGCTGGTGACTGGAATCTGCTTAAGGCAATTTTGGTTTTGGCTTTATTATTTCAGTTATTGAAAATGGCAAACTGCTGAATACGCTTTGCATTACTTCAACGAAACATTACATGCATACATTGTTTTGATACATACTAATCTCAAACAACGACCATTGTGCATCATACGATCCAGTCTGTGGTAACTACAAAAACCTCATGTTCAATGGCAGATTGAGCAGTTGATAACAAAAGGGATTTGGAGATGAAGTACATGGAAGCTTCTCAACCAGAATCATCAACTCCTAGCAGCTTTTTGTCCCTCAGTCTAAGCTCTTAACCTTCCTCAGGTTGACAGTGAATGGAGTCCCACGTCACTGGTCTGTATTTAACAATGTGGCAGCAGGATGGCTACCATACAGTCTCTTAAAAGAGCTGTATGGAGGTCAACATTGAAGAGGAGGAGGGGTCTTCCCCCAGCAGACAGACCCTGGGGGCCGGGGGCCCTCAGGCAGGCAACAGCGCAACAGCTGTTATGTGCTCAATGGCCCCTTTTGTTCTCTCCACACAGACGCTGGTGGCAGCAGCAGCAGGTGCCCATTGGATGATCTCCCAGCCACCACAGCCAAAAGTCACACCTAGTCGGAGCTCTGTGTCCCCTGTCTGCCACTAATATTCATAATGCCATGACTACCGTGACGCCATCCAATAAAGAGTTCTCGATGTTCTGGTTAAAACATATGAGAACTGGTTTCAGGGCTGCTTGTATTGTTTGGTGTTTTTAAGATGAAGAATGTTTCGTAGCTATAATGTGTCGGCTATTTCTGGCACCGACATGACGATTTTATTGTCTACTAAGACTATACACATATTTAGTTTCATTCATATAAAAAATGTATAAAAAAAAATAGATTACACAATAAAAATGTATTTTATTGTCACCATTTCACCAAACTGAAATAAATCAACAGAGCATTCTGTGAGTTTTGCAGTTCCAGTCGCCAGTCATGTCTTTTAAAAATAGATTACAAAATTCAAGACTCCATGTTATAACTAAGACACTGAACACTTACATAAATATGTAACAAAGTATTTAAAGTGGGTACAGAAAATATTCAGACCCACCTAATTTTTTTTTCACTCTTTGTTATATTGCAGCTATTTGCTAAAATCATTTAAGTTTATTTTTTTCCTCATTAATGTACACACCGCACCTCATATTGACAGAAAAACACAGAATTGTTGCAGATTTATTAAAAAAAGGAAACTGAAATATCACATGGTCCTAAGTATTCATTGCTCAGTATTTAGTAGAAGCACCCTTTTGATCATACCCTTTTGAATACAGCCTTTCTATAGTCTTTTTGGGGAAGATGCAACAAGTTTTTCACACTTGATTTTGGGATCCTCTGTCATTCCTCTTTGCAGATCCTCTCCAGTTCTGTCAGGTTGGATGGTAAACGTTGGTGGACAGACA
>JAUYWG010000040.1:18306626-18321790 GCA_034779775.1 Enteromius afrohamiltoni
ATTAAATATATACATGCATGTGTTTGTATTTTTATATACTTAATAAATATACACAGTACATACAAATATACTATGTACTGAAAAACTTTTATTTTGGATGCGATTAATCGCGATTAATCATTTGACAGCACTAATTTATTATTATTATTTATTCAATTTTTCTTTTTACATATTATACACATTTATAAGTAGTTTACAGATCATGGTGAACCTACTGTAACTGGACAATTTTCAGTGTGTCCTGGGTGGGTGCTAAAGAGTTCTTTTGGCACAATTCGCGTGATACGTTGTCTGACTGGTGAACAATTTCTTTCTTTTTTATGTTGTTTTTTCCCCCTCTATCAGGAACTGCTGTTAACATTATTTAAAAATAATAAAATAACGCGGACTGATGACTTTAACAAAAGCATGTGCCATCGATTAACAGCCTTGTAGCTCACAGCAGGTCTGTTTTTAAAGGTTTAAAAGTTATTGTTTAAAATCAATCCCTCTGGGGAGGAAACAAATAGGATTTTTAATTCCAGAAACGGACTGCTTCACTCTGCTGACTTTCATTGTAAGACAAGAAAACAAGATCTTTGAAACATGCTGCAAAATATTTTCTTTTGTGTTCCATAGAAGAAGGAAAAAAGTCAGGTTTGCAATGACTCGGTGTAAATGGTGAAAGAAGTTTCATTTTTAGATGAACTAATGCCGCAAACGTGTGAGGGATTCTCTCAGGGACTTTTCACCAAATGACATCATCACGAACAGCCGTTTCGCAGTGTGCTCCCGTCCTTACCATTTTCCCACTCTTATGTGTTTAAGGACCCCCTAAGCTCTGCTAGCCACAAAGCCTAAACGATGCTGCCCTTTCTTTTTTCCCTCCATCCGTAAAGAGGGAAGAGCAGAGGCAAAGCACAAGAGAGAAAGACTGAGCCATCGATCAGTGCCGATCGTTACACGGCCCCGCACCCTGCCTCTCATTGTTTTTTATCTTGTCTCTCAAGCAGGGTGAACCCTTGTTGCCATGGCATCCCCCACACATTGGCGATGGCACTTCAACCCTTTAGCTTAATGATCTCTTGGCTGATAGCCTACTTGTCAGGCTGACTCGCTCTGTCAAGAAGCAAGGAGGATATTTGAATCGCTAGCATAACCATAACATCTCCTTACAAGCCATTTCCACTTTACTTTCACAAAAGCGGGGCATCTAACCACCCCCTTCCACCAAGTCACGCGCACGTATATAGGCCCGCATTGATTATTTATTTCAGACTCCTTGTAGTTCGCCATTGTACGGGTCTCCCGATGCCGAGTGAAATCTTATTTTACATGGAATGAAGCCAATTTCCATTCATTCGGGGTCTTTTTTGTTTTTTAGTCATTACTTTAAACCATCACAGTGCTGGCAGATCAGAGCCGGGTGAAGGATTACCGTTCATATAAATAGCTGGCATTGATTCGGCAAAAAGAGAGACTTCTCTGTCATTATGGAGACAGAAAATCCTAATTTAGAAATGTGAACAAAAACGCTGAGCGTTCAATTCAATTCAGTAATCCTCCATATTGCATGAAATCAGAGGTGTCGTGTTACAATGCGCAGTTTAAGTCAGTGTGGAGATTTAGACAAAAGGTAGCGCCTGGAGCTATATCATGATGTACTGAGCTAGAAAATGTGTTCTTAGTCAGTGTTTCATTTCATCTCATTCAATTTTTTTTTCATATTTGGAAGTACCCTCTCTGTTACCTTTTTATTGCGGTATATGTACAGATCTCATTTAAATGTATGCGTTTAAGGCCTTTAATATTGAATCAGAGACACAGAACCGTGGATAGGCCCTCGTTAATTAACGTATTTTCCTTTTCTGTCTCGCTCACTGTTGCTTTCTCATTGTGTCTTTCAGGCGTGCCTAATCGTACATGACTTTGAGGAGACGACGTGCGCTACAATCCCAGCACGTCGTATTTGAATATGGACAGAAACAGATCAGACATTAGCAACTGCTATTGATCCTCAAATAGGGGCCGAGCTGTCTGTTTTGAACGCTGCTGCCCGGTCGATCCCATCTGACCTACTGTTCACAAGGTAAAAAAAAAAGAGAAAACAAAACGGGGAAGATTCTGCTCGTAATTGGGTTGCGGCAGCAGTTGCTATTTTCATCGACATGAGAGGCTCATCATCTCCAATAACCAGAATCACAAGATGGAGAGTTCAGCCTCTCGTTGTTCAGCTGTATTGTGCTAAACTGATGTTAGAAAGCTGATAGTGTTCTCTTTGAGGAGGTTTAAGAGTTGCATTGTGGTGCATATTTTCAAAGAAAGTCCACATATTCTGAAAAGAAAATTGGGATTTTTATGTATCTGAAAGAACTCTCACATGCTCACCGAGGCTGCATATATTTGTTGAAAAATACAGTAAAGTAGTAATACTGGGAGACATTTGTGCAGTTTAAAATCATTGTTTTCTATTTATGCAATTTATTCGGCAAAGCTGCATTTCCAGCAGCCGTTACTGCATTACTTCACAGTCACATGATTCTAATATGTTGTTATGGTACTTTCTTATTATTATCAATGATGAAAACAACTGTGCTGCTTAAAGGAAAATGCCACTTTTTTTGAGTTGAGTTGAGTTTTTTTGTAACTTAGCATAGATCATTGATTCGGATTAGACTGCTAAACAGTTTAGATATATTTCCTATTTAAAACTTGACTCATCTATTGTTATACTGTGTAGTAAGACTAATGCAAAATAAAAAGTTGTGATATTCTAGGCTAATATAACTAGGAGCTATTCTCTAATTCTAGCCCTAAAAATCAGAATTTGGATTTTTATTTCCATCGGACTTAGTGTACAATTTAACTTTAGAAGAGTCAAGTTTTAAATAGTAAATATATCTAAATTGTTTGATCCCTTTTGATCTCGATGCTAACGGTCTAATCAGATTCAATGATCTATGCTAAGCTATGCTAAAAGTGCTAGACCCGGAGATTGGCTGATTGGATTCATAAACGGTAAAACTGTTTAACTGTAGAAGAGTTGGAAAATTAGCCTATAAACTTAACTTTTTTCATGATTCTTCAAATTCAAAAGAACAATATTTATTTATTGTTTATACCTAAAATATAAATGGATAGTAAATGAATAATTAATGCAAATACATCTTAACTATGATAATTAACATAACAAATATGTGCATCACTCTGGCAACATACTACAAAAGTACAGACACATTACACTGAGGTGTTAATAAGATGCATATCAAAGTTTCCACACAAACCTACCTTGGCAAAATGTTATAAAATGAAAATCATTTGCAATGCTGGAAAAATACTATCGGTTATCATGTTAAAAAGCACACAGCTTATTTTAAATATTTCTGTTTCTTCATGCTTGACAGGTCTTCATGCATGTCAAGTGTAGGCCACCTGATTTCCTACCAGCTGTTGTTATTTATGTATGCATTTTAAATTTGTCCGAGCGCACATCTCCAGATTTTAGTCCTTCCTCTCTGATGCGATGTAAATATTAATGCTATGAAATATGCCTGCCTACAGCTTAGGTAAGGATTATTTAAAGTCGGCTCCAAATTTCCATTCGTATCCTTTGGTATGAATGCATGCGCTACTTGCAGGTCTGTGGGATTCCTCTGTCTTGGACTTTTTGGACCACAGCACACAAATACATCAAATGTTTCATTTTAGTAGATCATGGAATAAACCCAGTCTGTTAAAATGCCCTGATTTACTGCTGCTGTTATCCAGGACGCTCAAGACAGGGGCTACACATCTGGGCTTTATTGCATTGGCCATGTGCAAGCCTTGCATGAGCTGAAGCACCGAACCTTTTTATGCACCCCACTGGTTAGTTGTGATTTTGTCAGTTGCAGTTTGTTCTTACACCCTTGGACCCATGATTCCTTTACTTATGAGATGAGGAATTGCGAGTTACCAATATCTTCAGTTCTACATGTGTATCTTGAAATTGTGATATTAGTATGAGTATGAGATATAAGTTCAGAATTGTGATGAGAAGACAATTTGAGAAGAGAGAGAGAGAGAGAGAACTGTGGGATTAACTTTGAAAAAAAAAAAGATCAGACATTGTACATTTGCTAAATATTTCCAGAGATGAATGAATTACGTAAGAACCCTCTTAGTGTATTTTAAAAGGTTATTTTGTCATCTAGCACAAATGTTTCTCATTTAGTGTTTTTTTGGAATTTGAAGTGTGATAACTACTTACACTGTGTATACAGTGTGTGTGTATATATATATATATATATATATATATATATATTACAAAAACCCTCTTATTTAACATTGCTTTCTTTGTAAGGTGCGAATATGGGGCAACGTTGCGTCATACAACTTCACCAAGTCCTTTTGAGCTCCTGTGATGTCCAGAGCTGATTATGAATAGTCTGTCAGGCATAGAGTTGAATAAAGTCAATAAGGAATAACTTCTCCCATTACTATTTGAGGCAGTTAGATGATGGATGCCTTGCATTTACCGCTAAGCGCTATCTAAAGCACTTATAGCCACTTTTCAACCCCCAGACAAGACAAAAGTAAGCTTGACTTTTTATCTGCTTTTATCCCAGTGCATACTTGCCGCCTTTAAAAAAAATCAGTTTTACTATTTTATCCTCCCATAATGTAATATGGTGAGCCAAGCACTTCCTGCATATCATAAGGTATTGAAAGGTACAATTGAATTAGACTAAAGAGCTCTGAAGAATGGAGGGTACTCACATTCTCTTTTTTTGCTGTAAATTGACACTGAAATGGTCTGTCTCACGCCCTCTCAGATGGATAACTTGCATATTAACTGGCTTGAAGCAAATTGTGTCAAAATGGGACAGAATGCAGTAAATGAGATATCTATCGCTTCAGATCGCATTTCCTCTCATCAGTGGCCTTCTTTATTTCCTCACTCCCGTTAATGGGAGTTTATGACGTCTGCTGATGACCTGACCTTGACTCCCCTTCCACGGCAAATGTACTTTGTTCCACAGAACTAGAGCACAGTTAGTATCCGCCAAATGAGGCGTGTAATTTGTGTTGCTAAACATCCCGCTTCTGACACCTGTGAACTAGTTAAATCAAGGAGGCAAGCACTTACGCCTTTTCTGACATTGACGTCTTTCAGCGTATATTTTTATAGAGACTCGTCAGATTGAGACTGTCTGGGAATATCTAACGCTCCCAAAAAAGAAAAGCTTTGAATATACATACGATTAATAATTAATTCCATACTTTATTCCCCTTTGAAAGTTATTATGCAGAATAAATATTTCATTTGAGTACAAGTCTTACATGACAAGTGCGCAAAGACAAGGGATAGTAATGGCACGCCGTTTGACAAGTCTGTGTAGGATTGCGGTCTGAGAGTCGGCCTCCCTTTCTTATAAATATAGCATTTAAGAGACGCCTCTATTTTTGGTCATTTCCCATGAATGAATTCCCTTTTCTGGCTATTTAAACATTAGTGGCACAGAGTGTTTTCCGAGCCCGTATGCATCAGTCGAGCGCGAGGGTTGTGTTATTAGCGAGTTTGATTCTAAGCGTCTCTCCCTCATGAATTGGTGAAGTTATTCCAACTTTAGATGGCTTGATTTGCAATGATACGTTTTTTTGTGTTCGTAAATGTGACGAGGGTTCCTTCTGTTTGAACTGGCTTGTTGTCTGTTGTTATCTGTCTTACACCTCCTGATCCATCTGTCTTTCCTCCTCCTCTGCCTCTCTGTCTCCGTCTTCTCTCTCTCTTTCTCTCCCCCATTTCCTGATGTGCCGCAGAGAGACACAATTATCCACTTCATTTGAGTCGCCGTGATAATGGTTGGCCCAGCCCTCTCGGGGAAATAGGTAGCAGTAATTGTGAATGGTGTAATGAGTGTGGAATTGTGAGCGTGCTGGGTGACACCATTAGAATCGACCCGCTCCTGACCTCAACCCCAACAACAAGTGAGACCCCCCCAGCCCTCAAAGCACAGCAACCGCACCGCAGCCATTTCACTTCTCGGACAATTAATCCCAGCCTTCCTTCCATTTGTATTCCCACTGTTCCTCTCCTTCTCACCTCCTCTCCACTATGAATTTTGACACACTTAACTGGGCTTTTATCAAGTGCAGTGCAATAAATCAGACAGGATGTGACTTTTCGAGTCCCAGGGTTCCTGCCGCCATGGAAAACAATTGAAAGATCAGGGAATTTTTAAGATTGTGGTTTCCGTGCTTGGAAAAAGAATAGAAATAGATTCAATTGTAACACTTTGATAGCAAATTTAGTTTTAGTTTTAATGAAGTAAGCAATGCACAATATTTTTACTGTTGATTTTGACATACACTGTTGTTCAAAGGTTTGGGGTAAGTCTGTTATACTCACTAAAGCTGCAAGTATAAACAGTAATGCTGTGAAATATCGAAACAACTATTAATATCTGTTTTCTACTTTTTTATTTATTTTTTTAAATGTATTCATATAATGGCAAAGCTGATTTTTCGGCAGCCATTACTTCAGTCTTTAGTGACTCATGATCAGCATTTCTAATTATTGTTACAGTCTAAATTGATTATGCTGCTAAATATTTCTTTAGAAACTGTGATTTTTATCATTTTTTTCAGGCTCTTTAGTTTTTTTCTTTAGTTTTAGTAGAAGAGCATTTACTATTTATCAATGATTTCCAATATAGATAAATAAATAATTGTATTAAAATAAATAAATAGGCCTAAATATACAAATATACTATTGCCAAGCCTTTTAAATAGGACTTCAAATAGGATTTCAGTATGTAACTTATTTATTTATTATTATGGTCTCACTTTATATAAGGTCCATTTATTTCTCGCTATTAACAAACCAGTAACTACGACTTTTGCCTCAATAAAGTCTACTTTTCTGCTTATTTACTGTTAAATTTAGTTATAGGGTGAGTTTAGGTATGTATATGGTCATGCAAAATATGTGCTTTCTAGGTAGTAATAAACAGCCAATGTGTTTGTAATGGGCAAGCTAACAAGCAACTAGTCGATACTGTGAATTGGTCCCTATACTAAAGTGTTACTATTCTTATACATTATTAAATAATTTAATGATTATTCATGATTTAAGTTATGAATTAATTAAATGCATGCTGTATTTATAAATAAACATTAATATTAATATTACAGAGATTAATTTTAGGCTGTAAACAGTTGTTAATTAAAAAAAAAAATGTTAACAGCTGAACCTTTTTGCAGTTGAACACAGTAATAAAGACTAACAAGAAAAGCAACGGTCAAAAGGTGTGGGACCCCTGAAGGCCATGAAGAAACAAGAGTGCTGCTGGAGGCACGAGTTACAGGTTGTTACCAGTTGCTGCGTTGCATCTGACAAAAAGAGGATGATACGCCTCCCTCCAGCCTCCATTTAATCCTGCTGTAGGGTTTCTATTCACCTTTACCTTCCGAAAGCTTCTCCCGCTGCTTTCAGCTGCACGCTACAGCATGTAAGTGAATCCGTGTAAGATTTCACCGTCGGAGTAGCTTTCCCGTTACTCAGAGGCGCTGACACCTTTGCACCTGCAAGCAGACAGGTGAGCGGAGCGCTGCGACGTGCCCCAATTATCCACCGTGGCAGTGCGTTAGTGAATGATCTGGCTGGAGAGAACGGTGGGGTGCTGGGGAACCACAGGGGGCCTCCTGACCTGAGGTGCTATTAATCTGGGTGCAGAACAGCTGAGAAACAGCTCCACTTGTGTGTTTGATGAGCCGCTTATCATGGAGCCCCGCTGCTTCTGAGTGAGGATGTGTTGGGCTCTCTTTTAAAAATGCTTTGTATTAATTAACCCCCTACCCACGGCTCCCCTGTTCAGGCTGATCTCCGCTTGGCTTTTGTTCTTAATGTAGTAACTTGAGGTGTGCGTGTGAAGAGTAAGCAAATGCAGCGATGGTTTGAATTCGGGAGACTTGAGTCAGTTTGTGTCAGTGGTTCCAGTTTCATTTTGGGATTATATAGTGCTCTTTCAGTGCGTTTGACTTCTCAAATCCTTCAGTACTTTTTTTATATCCAATTATCATTAAATTGCCATTAAAAGAACAGTGATCGGGGCTTGTCAGATGCCTAAACCATCCCCATGATTTCATATTCCTTTTGCTCAGCAAAACAGCTTTTGCTTGTGCGGAGTGCTTTTGTGAATCAGGCCCATTTTCTCAGCCTTAATTAAGGGCAGACAACAGGGCCTGTCTTGTAAAACTCAGCTGTACACTTAAACCAGCTGTCACAAAGCTGACATCAGTGTCTTAAATCCCCGGCGAGCAGGCCAGCGGTGACAGCGTTGTGGAAGAAATGTCCTTTGGTGGAAAGCATGATGTAGTCTTAAAGTAAAGCCGTGGCATCTCGTGGCAGCCACTAGCCTTTTCGCTTTTAATGAGAAGTCCGTATCTGATTACGAGGACACAGATATCCGCCGAACTATTCAATGTCATGAATAGAAATACTATGAAACTGGAATTAATGTGTGACCTTTGTATAATAACATTTAATTTTGACTGTTTGAACGGAAGCTTAAAGGTGATCTGGACTGCCCTGCGACGGCTAAAAGAGATTTTCGCTATAAAATTGGTTTCAAAGAAAGGTGGTGCTAAGTCCACCCATACGTTTTTTTTAGATTTATTTCTGGCCTTTTTGCCAATTTTATTAGACATGAAATTAAATGAGATGAGCCAGACTTAAACTTCTGTTGTCTGCTTAAGCGTCAAAGCTCAGCAAGCTGTGACTGTCATCCACTAGCATTCATTTTCCATTGACTTTCGATTTCAAACTATTGCCAGAAATATTTGCATTACTGTAAAATGAGCCTGTAGGAAAAAAAAAAGGAATGCTACTGTTATTTATTTTTAAAAACACGTATGCTCACCAAGGCTTTTTTTATTTGATCATAAATACCGCTAAAGACAGTCATATTGTGAAATATTATTAGAACGGTAACACTTTAGAATAGGGAACACTTATTCACTATGACTTTTCCCTCAATAAATTGCTAATTAATAGTAATATGGTTCTAGTTTAGGTATTGGGTAGGATTAGGGTAGAATAGGGCATTGATATGTGCTTAATTAGTACTAGTAAATGGCTGATATCATAGTAGTATGCAGGCTAATGAGCAACTAATTAACATACCCTAAACGAAAGTGTTACAATTTGAATATCTTTTTAGCGTAGTTTATTACTGTTCTGGTAAAGCTGGATTTTCAGTAGTCATTACTTAGTCTCCAGTGTCACGTGATTCTTCAGAAGTCTAATATATGGATATGTTGATTTGGTGCTTGGGAAATATAAATCTAAATCACATAAATCAATATAAATCACACACAGCTGTGAGACGTAAACAACCACACACACACATATACACACACACACCTAAACACACCCGGAACAGTGGACAGCCTCAGCCACGATCTTTGGGTTACAAGTCCAACTCCCTATCCATTAGGCCACGACTGCCCCCATAGTATGTACTTATATACTGTATTCACTGTATTTAATATGCCCTTACTGAAAAAAAAGTATCCATATATTTAAATATTGAACCCAACTATTTAAACAGTAATGAACTTACATGAAGGGACTTCTTATAAGTAGATCTGTTTATTTTTTGCACAGTAAAAGTGCATTCAAAGCATTTTTAAACACACTCTGAATGCACATTAAGTTGTTTTGGATGTCATGTATTCTGTGTATGAGTATTTACGTTCCCTGGAAATCTAACCCATGACCTTGGTGTTGCTAGCACTGTACCAGTTGACTTACAGAGGCTGAGAAGAGAGGATAAAGGGTGAGGGATGAGGAGGAAAGAGTCAGAGGGAGGTGGAAACTAGGAGACAGAGATGGAAGGGGACCGAGAGGTAGACATCTGCTGTCCAGCTGAGCCACCCTCACATTAACTCACTCAAGTGCACACTCTCATTGTCACACTTTCCCAAGGGCCCCTGATATCTAGGTCTGGGGACGGGGAAAGTGTATTTCAGTCACGCACAAAGACAAGCAACAACTAGGCTCTCTCTCGCACACACACTGAAACTTAATTACACTTGGCCACAGCATCATTTATCCACCTCTTTTTTAAGATAGCACACCGTACCGTCAAAGTTCCCTCTTCCACCCAGCAGATGGCGCTGTTGTCACTGCTTTTTCAGGCACCTGTGGGAAAGGCAGCTGAAATGCCAGCAAAGCCTACAGGGGAGGGTTAAGGATTACTCCTAAAATCACACTCAAATGCCGTTAGCTGAGTAAAGAGAGCTTATTGTTCCCTCAAAGTTTACATGTCAAGGTCATTAGTGAGTCGAGCTCATAGATTTTAGCTTGATGCCATCTTACACTAAGCTGCTCCGCACAATTCCCCAACCATATGTGTGTGTGATCGGGGGTGTGCGACATCATCTAAATAAATCATGCTAAATCATTGTATTCTCAACAGGCTGCCATTGCTTGCCAGCAGTTCTCTTCCTTTCGTTGCCTCAGCCGCGTTCAAACACCACTTCGCCTCCTAAAAACTGCCGAGGAGGACCGAAACCCGTCCGTGTGTGAACGGCCCCCGTCGAAGCACGGGTGCACGCACACAGACGCATGGCGTTTCTGTGGATTTAAATGCGGTCGGGCACATTATCAGGCTGTGCTCAGTCAAGCTCAAACATTCCATAACCTCAACCTTCTCCCTGACCCCTCCCTGCTTTTAACAACTGCCGACATAGTTTTGTGCTGTTATGTGATCATGCTCGGATGAAATCTGTCAAACAGCCCCCTGAGTTATTAGGCTGTCTACGTCTGACCTTTCCGCAATCAAAGATATATGACTTAAGGGCTCAGATTTGCCATGGCAACGGGTCCAATTTGCCGCCGTGAGAAAAGGTCTAATTGTTGCAGAAATTTAATGATCTAGCGCGACATCGGGGGCTGTGAGATTTTATGAACTGTTTACGCTATAATTTTCTTTTGTTAATGCATTCCCTGCTTAACCCTTCCACTGCCGGCCGCCTGGAGGGAGAAGGGGGGTGTTCGGAGCGGGGAAAGGGAAGCATGCTGTGTATTAGGAGGGGAGGTCTGTGCATGTTTGTATGCGTGCAACCTGTTTGCAGATCTGCCGTTTAGAAGGTGAAAATAGGGCAGCTAGGTTTCCACCAAAAAGCTCGGTACTATCGCTCCGCCAATGTAGACATCAGTAATATATTCTACAAGGTCAAAGACAACTGAAATTAAAATGTCTAATCAGTTAATTTGTTTTATTGCGAGGGACTGCTGCGTGATTGGACACAGGCGAGGCGGGCGAGAGATAGATGGAGGGAGTGCAGATGCTTAGATATGCACACTGATATTTTGACTGCTCTTGATGTGGGGAAGTATGGCCGTGTTATTCTGCCATTGAATGTTGATGAACCTCCGACTCCTCTCTCTTTCTCTTACTCTCTCTCTCTCGCTCTCTGTCTTTTTTTTTTGTTTTCCGCCCTTTCCCTCTTTCATTTTTTTTTTCATTCTGCGTTACATTCATACAAGACTGATTTTATTAGTTTGCCGAAATAGACTTATATTTTATATCTCATTAAATATTCAAAATAAATGCAGCATATTTGATACGTTCATACATATTCAGATTCTGTAACAAGGATCAGAATATTTTGATTGAGCCTATACAGCGAAGAATATTTTGAATTTTCTTTTTGCGTGCTGATAATTCCATTCAGAGGAACGAGTTGAATTACAATTGATCTTGTTGTTTTCTTATTGCTCTTTAGACTTTAGGCTGCCTGCACAGTTCTGTCATGAAATATTTTCGTTAGATGGATTAGTTATTGTACTTTATAGGCTAAAGTGTTTTGTGTATTGTTTCAGTGAATTTAGTCGAATCCTTAATATCTTTCCAGTCAGTTTCATCCAATATAATGCGAAATGTTGTTTGGACAGGTAAGACTTTCATAGATATGTATTTGTCTTGGAACATAATACAATCCCTTTTTTAGAAATGCTATGAGGGAGAGAGCTTTTGTTCTGTAGTCTGTTTAATTGCATAGTGCGGGTGAATGTGACCTCCATTAGGTCCGGTAAAGAGGAACGCTCCTCTGCTGTTTGTTTTACTTTAATTTGCAGTAGAAGAGGACTGGCCTTGATTTATTAGCGCTCGGTGTCAAATGACCATGATGAAGTACATTTCCATTTTAAAAGACTTCAGCACTCAATCTGGAAAAGTTACGATGGAAACAAACAACATGATTAGTCAGTGAAGGAGAGGGGGCACTAAACTGAGATCTGAGGGAGAAAGAGCAATGACCCTGTATTAATGGAAGGGACTGTGACGCTTCATATTTTATCCGTTTACTGTCTGTATACAATATGCAAATTCATACTTCATTACAATCGGAATAAAAAAAGCCCCCCCCCCGATTAAACATCATGCAGGGCTTTAATTAAAAGAAATGTTTGTTGGGTAGACATTTGCAATACACGTCAAGAATAATGCAAAATGTGCTCACTCAAACCATTATATATTATCATTATATCATGTTGTTATTATACATGTTACTGTTCAAAGGTCTGGTGTACGATTTAATTTTGTAGAATAAACATGGTCAAAAGTAACAATGGAGTGCACTTTCTGTTCGTCAAAATGTAAGTGTAACACATTATCATAAAGTACTACTAAAAAAACAAAAAAGGCTTATTATATTGATTTCTGAAGTATCATGGGAAACTCAAGACTGAAGTAATAGCTGCTGAGAATTCAGCTTGGCTATCACAGGAATAAATGATGTTTTTTGAAATGTTAAAATAGTTTTTTTAATAATAGTTTTTACTGTATGTAAGCTCAAAAAGCATTTAGCAATCGTACTGACCCCCGACTTTTGAACAGTACTGTATATATTTACTGTAGATAGAACAGATATGTTAAAAGCAGTCTGTGAAGTTCAGCTAATGCATCATCGTATGACCAGCTGACGCTGTCTGTTTGACAGCCTTGCTAAATCTTGATGCTTTGTTTAAAGCTACGCTATAGTCTTTTGCAGCTTACCTTTCAAGTTTACATCAACCCACGCAAACTTGTCATTGTAAAAGTTGCAAGGTGAGGAGGTGTGTGTGCGTGTGTGTGCCGGCTGCTCTCCAGCACAGTGATGAAGTGATTTTTAAATGAAAATACACCTGTCTTTAGGACAAATACGTGGCACTAATTACTTGTCTAACCTAAATCTCCTACTGCCAGATGTTGCTAAAATACAGAGAGACAGAGACAAATTGTGCACAAATATAGACGTTTAAATCATTTTTTCCTTGACCCTGTTAGAGAGGCATTCAATGTGAGCACTAAGTCAAGGCTGAGACTAATTGTAACGGTATGGTAGGTATCGCCTAATCTTGTCTCTCTCCAGTCTGTCCCTGACATAAGAGGGATTATACTCTTATCTACCCCTCCTCCTTATGTTCCCCTACTCTCCAATTCACATTTCTATTTCAGTTACGTCCTTTTCACCTCTCCCTACCCATCCTGCCCTCCTCTCCTTCGCTCCACCTTTCCTCGCCATCAAAAACACTCAGTGACTTATACAAAGTGCTGGAGAATTTCATGGAATGCTTTAGATTCACAGAGGCCCTCGAAAAACTAGCGAGGTGTCAGTTACAGTAACCCGGTAAGAGCCAGCCAGGAAGATGAAGACGAATCTCTCCCATGTCTGCTCGCTACCAACAAAAAGGACTTGATGGAGAAATCAACCCAGGCTCTTTCTCTCATTCTCATTTTCTCTTCCTTTTGGTCCCTCTTTCCTTTTTCCTAACTGTCTATATTTGAATTCTGTATGAGGGGGAAATTACGTGCAGCCACCACAAACAGCCTGCCTCTCCTTTACTTTAAAAGACAGGATAATGAGAGAGAATATCTATTTGCTCAGCGTAATGTGTGTGTTCACACTGATGTTAAGAGACTGGCGCGTCAGCCCGCGTGCACGTTTCTGCAGCGGGGGAGAGGAATAGAACGTGGCCTTATATGCATTCTGCAAGACTCGACTGTTGGTAATGGGCTGTGTGGAATATTTACTAAAGAAAAAAAAAGAAGCAGCTCGCATTTACCACGAGATTGCGGAAACCATGTCGTATAGTTGTGCCCTTGGAGCAAGTTGGGTTTTAAATGCTTTGCTCAAGGCACAACAAACATCACTCAGATGAATAGCAAGGCGTTAGAGCCCGGAGCCCTTCGGTTTTAAATCAAAATACAAATCATGATTTAAAGTAACCTTGCTCTTATTCTAAATTAGACGCTGTTACCTAGTGACTCATTGGCACACCATCTCACAAGAAGGCTTGCACTGAATCTGTTGCTGCAGAACTTCATACAAAGCTCTTGTTAGTTACTCTTATAAGCTCCTTTTTAAATGTACTAAAATGCATTTAAACTTCATATATTTAATGCTAAGTACACTACAGATATTTACAGATTTACATATGTATGTACTGAATAAAAATACCATGCAATTGAAATGAAGTGGCTTGTGTCCAGGTATGGTGACCCGTACTTGGAATTTGTATTTAACCCGTGCACACACACACAGTAGTGAACACACACACACAGGGAGCAGTAGGGAAACGGTGCCTTGCTCAAGGGTCTCACCTCAGTCGTGGTATTGAAGGTGGAGACAGCGCTGGTTATTCACTCCAACCACCTACAATCCCTGCAGGATATGGGATTCGAACCCCCAACCTTCGGGTAACAAGTCCAACTCCCTATACAATTTTGAAATGAAAGTAGTGCTGAAGTCCAATTAAAGATATACTAAAGCATATTTGATTGTGCTAAAGTGGATCTATTGCAAGTTTACTTTGGGTACGCTTTAAATATCTTGCATGTAAAGAGAGAGATTATTCAAAGATCATATAATCCCAATCAAAAGCGACATTAAGACACGCTGTAACACTTAAGACATTCTACTTCCAGTAAGTAATATTGCAACTACATGTTAACTAGCAGTATTATCAGACTTTCTGCTTAATAAATTTTAACACTTTATTTTGATGTGTCCACAACATGCAACATAACGAGGTATATGTCAACATATTCCACTAACCCTAGACTAACCCTAACAGTCTACTCTAGTTAGGAAATGTGGTTGCAAATGAATGAGAATTAGCTCAAATCTATTCACGAATTAAATGACAGATAACT
>JAUYWG010000040.1:18331967-18376140 GCA_034779775.1 Enteromius afrohamiltoni
CCCTTTTTCTTTCTTTCTTTCTTTCTTTCTTTCTTTCTTTCTTTCTTTCTTTCTTTCTTTCTTTCTTTCTTTCTTTCGCATGCTCTTTCTTTTGCCCTTCTTGTTCTTTCAGTCATTCATGCTTTCTTTTACTACTCTTTTGCTTGCTCTTTTTTCCTCTTTTTCTTTGTTTAAAGAAAGACAGACATGTACGACTCTTCTTTCACACCCCTCTGCCCTCTCTCTGATATTGCTGTCCTGGGGCATTATAACATTTTCAACAGCATGTTACTGCTCTGTTTTATGCTCGCCCCCCACCAGCACAGCCAGCGCTCAGGATGGGATAGCAATGCCTGCTTAAACGCTGCACATTTAAAAAAACAGTTACATATGTAGCAACCTGGTGATTCTATTTGTGTTGAGTTACAATAAAATGAGACCCAAGCTCCATTCCCTCATATGTCAAATATGCACCATTCATTTGATTTTTTGATTTTTTGCTAGTTTTGAAATGCTCAGCTGCGTGGAAGCTTATTTGCATGCAATATGTCTGCCTTCTTTTTTCATCTTTCGTTACCTTTGCAGACCCGTTTTGTCTATCTCTCCCCCTCTTTTTTCTCTCTCTCTCTCTCTACCTCCGAGCTGATCTAATGATTCATGGAGCTACATCGAGCTGCTTGTCGGAGATCAATCATCTTGGTCGGAGCGTTCTGCCGATTGTTTGAGTAGGGGGCCATTAGAGAGAACTGTTTGGAAGTGTTTTGTGAACCTAAGCTGCTTCAAAGGTCAGAGAATCAGAAAAAAAACAGAGTCTTTCTGAAAAGTGCTGCTGTGTGTGTGTATGCAAGAGAGAGAGAAAGAGAGAGAGGCCTTGTCAGCCTCGTTGTGACTCCGCTGCCCTTTGTTAGTATGAATGCTTAAACAGCTCGCCACGAGCTCAGAACCCGGGATAAATAATTTCCACTGTCTGTCATGCCGATCTGAAATATGCACGGCTACAGCTCGGGCGGAAAGATGAGACAAAAGGAGAGGAGAGGAGAGGTGAGGCGAAAAAGCTGGCATGGAGAACGGGGCGCACATAAGAAGGCTGTTTTATGTGGCTTGTCAATACCTACTAATGAGAATTTCCACTATGATTTGCATTGTACAGTTCGAATCCAACCTATTGCTAACATGCCGTGAACTTCTCTGAACGGAGGCTCTTGAAAGTCTCAGAGTTCCGTTTTCAGGAACTTGTCAAAGCTGTTGTAATTTTTCCAGCTCACTCTCGTTGTGTAGGAGCAGCAGTTTCATTGTTTGGCATCCGAAAGTTTTGTTGCGCGAGAACTTTCTGTGCATTTTTATGCACAAGAGTCAACTGTAAAGATCAAATGCCTGACAGCCTTGATGACCTTGCGATTGTGCAATTTGAAACCGATGTGCATTCATGGCAGAGCCACAATTGGCATTAAAGTGCAGCGTGCACTTTTTGAGACAAGTGGAAGAAACTTGTCCATGATTCACATGAAGTTAATGGGTGAAAATGACACAAGACTCCTTACTGATTAAATACAGTCAGATGTTTTTGTGATGCACAGAGCCACTTGTTCTCTCTCTCTTTCTCTTTCTGAGCAAAATAAGTGGTGTTTGTCAGCTCGGTACTCCAGAAATTAAAAAATAATTAACTTTTCTTTTTTTTGTTTTTTACTTTGCCTCTGTGAGCGCCAAACCTCAGCATCATGCGTTTGATTGAAGAAGGCATGGCAGAGCAGACGTCCCCCTACCCCTGAACTCACAGTGCCCTGGTAAAAACCGAGGGGGTGGTGGCTGCAGGAAATGTTTACATGTGATAGCTGGTTTAAGACCCAGCAGTTTGCCAGTAATTGGGTAAGCTGGCACAGCGGTGAAGACCTTTTGTTGCACATTCGTCTTGAATCAAAACCACTTTTCCACACCACAAAAGGGGAGCTGAATTGAAATCAGCTGTATTTGGTTGATTTAAGACAGTTTCTATTTCATGGAACCGCATTTAAGGCAGCTGTAGCCTCACCATCGTGCGTCTGCTTGCCAGGCATCTCCAAGCTGTCCAAGTCCCATTCACTAAATCATTTTAAGAGACCGAAATGTTTAAATGTCCCCTCAACAATAGAGGAGCTGCTGTCTCAATGTCTATCAGGATTGGACGGTGTGCGCAGTTTATTGAAGTTGTGTATGAAACGAAGACGATCCATGCTGATAATTATCTTATTTCCTGTTTGGCTGGTTGCTTGAAAACTTAATGATGCTGCTATTTTAGACTTTTTTTTTTTTTTTTTAGTTGATATTTTTTATTTATTTATTTTTTGCCTCCCAGTTCTTGGGAAGAGAGAAAAGTAGGACGCTCACTTTGCAAGTATTGCACAACCCCACTTTCTTGTTTGTTTTTTGTTTTTTTCTTAAAGGCACAAATTATTTTAAAAATAAACAAACAAAAAAGCATTTCTCAACTGGAAGAATATTTAATTGTTTTTTGATTACTTAGGATATGGCCATGGGAATTCCTAGTTTTAAATATTTAAAGACATGCAATCCTGCATGAAGCCATATTTCAATTGGCGGTTAACTGCATTTTTTCCATGCTCAATAATTATTCTCTGAAAACAGTCTAAAAACATCAAATACATAAATATTTGAATTTCTGTTCAGCGGAGAGCATAAATTAGAAGGAACTCTCAGGGTATCTTCGGTCCTCTCTCACACAGACAGCAGGGACAGAGAACGGCAGAGAGCCTTTGGCCAGAGGGTGGCAGCAGTGAGTAGCCCTCGCCACAGAGGTCTGCCAGTCTGATTATAATTTATGATCCATTTCTATTATAGGTGGGGTGTGCAGAGATAGTTACAGTAATAATTATCAGAGTGAAGCGTTTCCTAGGCAACTAGAATCTTTTTTTCTCCTCCATTCATGCGGGCGTAGCAAAAAGTGAGTGTCTGTGTGTAGCATGACATGGCTTGTAGGCCTATGCTACTGATATCGATATTTCAACTGCTTGTGACCATTACACTGAGTTCTACTACTGCAGACTTCTTCTGGCTGTGTACAGTCCCTGCAGGCTGGACCACACACGCACTGACTTTTTTCCCCCTCTTTCCTTTTCTTGCATATTTGCAAAGATTAACATTTAATATGCTCTTCATTCAATTTTAAAGAACAAAACAACGATCTTGGCCAACTACCCTTTTTTTTAAACAAGCAACCGATTATGGGAATTACCATATAACAGCTTAGACTCTTTTTTACATCTTTTACGACTGACAATATTGCTGTCATTTTTCTGTACTTCTCTGTTTCCTTCACGTTGGCAATGGCAGCACAAGTGTTATCCCTGTCTTCACCTCACCAGCCACGTCCTCTAGGGTCCTACACAAGTCCCCTGCACAATTACAGGACAGCCCTAATTCCTTATCATAAAAATCCAATGGTGTAATGTTGAAGGAATTGCCGTGTTGAGGCTAAACAATAGGCCTCACACACTACGCTTTTGTGTCATTAAACTCAGCATGTAAGCTTTGAAGTGTCCCCTAATTCGGCCATGCTGCGCCTCTTCCGCATGAAGATATTGCAACAATATGAAGAAAGCCAAATGAGAGTCAGAGAGACAAATAGAGATGTAGCCATCACCTTCACTGTGAACCGCTTTTATTTTCACTCCTGTTAGGTGTACTACAGAGATTACTTAGACCCATTCCTACGGTTATGGTTAGGCGGAGCACCAGAGCAATAGAGAAACAGTGTTCTCCTGGTACTTCGTACGCAAGTCTGATGTCTTTCTTCAACCCTGTGCAATATTCCCACAAGGGCTTTAGTGTTCACATTTACCACAAAAACAATACACACTTCAAAAGTTTGCATCACCAGACAGCCGCTGCTGTGGACGGACGCTTAATCATTTGAGTGGGAGGGAAGAAATCTCTTAGTGGAGAGGAAACATTATTTGAGATAAGATTATTTGAGAGGACTTTTTTGCTACTTGCTTTGATTTTTAAGAGAACTCAAGTGATAGCTCACCCCAAAATAAATATATATATATATATATATATATATATATATAGTACTATTTTTATTTATTATTCACTCTCATGTCCTTGTAAAGCATCCAAATTACTCTCTGTTGCCCAAGTAAAAAAAAAAAACGTACACTTACATAATGTACTTAAGTTTACTTAAGTAAAAAGGATTAATTATTGCTTAAGATAAACTTAAAGGCCCCAATATACTTTAAATGAAATCGAATAATCAACTGAATTGACGTCCTTTCGAGCAAAATCACAAACAAACAAGGTTTGTTTTGGAGTTTGAATCGGCTGACCAAAGCAAACTTTTATGGAGTTCATTTTGACCCCGAAACACCTTTGAGCTACCATTGGTCGGAGGCGGTCAGTGGGTGTTTTCTGAATAGTTTTTTTCCCGGATCGTTTTTCATTCAGCCACTATATATAAGTCGCTATACATATATAGCTGAGCTGCCACAGATATATATCCTCACCTGAATGATTGCTCGAGGAGAGACTTTTAAAACTCAGCGATAGCGAGCGTCACAAGTTATGTTTACTTGTTAGGGTGTTTAATCTACACCCTGTCTCCAGCGGCGTGGGGGTGTCTGAATGTTCGGAAACAGTATACCGCTTTTTCAAACTTCTTTTTGCCCTCAAACGAAAACGAAAAAGAACTTCATTTGAAGTATATATGCAGTACTAAATACAGTTTTTTAAAACACAGAGATAATATGTTAAAGCACATTTTAGTTAATATTCATGCTGTCCCAAAATAGCATAGTTGAGTACACTTAGTTGATCTTAAGATTATCTTAAGAAGCAATAAATAATGATTTTTAGTTTATTAAGTACAACATTAGTAGATGAAAATAGAGCACTTTAAGTATGTTATGAAAGTGTACTTTATTTTAACTTGGGTGGCCATTAGATGCTTTTTTTGAGTTCTACAGAAGCAAAAAAAAAATAATGTAATTCAGGTTTGGAATAACACAAGGGTGAGTAATTGACAATTTTTTTAATTGTTTTGGGACAAACTATCCTATTAAAGAATAGCTGGAAAGTCCAGTTTAAGCTGCTAACTGTTTGGAACATAGTTGCTGGTTTCTAGCTGGTCTAAGATGGTCATTACGCGGCACAAGCTGCTGGACCAGCTGCTAGACTCAAAAACAAACCAGCTACCCACGAGGCATGCCAGATTAAGGTGATTTTTGGAACACCCTTTAATAACTAGGGCTGTCATGAAATCAGATTTTCACTACACGTTTACATTATTCATATATATATATATATATATGTGTGTGTTTGCCACCAAAACTTGAAAAAAATAAAAATAAAAAAAAAATAAAAAAACTTGAAACAACTGAAAACAACTGTATCATGATATAAAAGGCTCAGATTTGGGTCACAACAAATAAATATACCATATGACATGCGCTAACCTAACACACATTTTGGAAATTGTCTTTGGTAATGCAGTTGACCTTGGCTTCCAAAGTTAGTGCTAAAAGAGAGACCTCATGGCCACATTCTCCCCTAGTCGAAGCAGGGTGCGTAATGGATACATGGAGATCTTCTCACAGAGATCTTTCAGGGACCATGGAGGCATGGGCTCTGTTTCACCTCCTGCCCCAGAGCAGATTTTGTGGTGATGCTGATGGTGACTGGCATTAGTACCGCTGAGAGTTTGAAAGCGGATCCGTTACTCGCAAGGGGTTAAAAAGCTGACGGGGCGGGCTCTCAGTACCCCCAGAGTGTGTCATTGATTGAGGCACTTGGCTGATATGTCACCACCAGGCACACAGATGGATGAAAACACAAACAGTGCAGCCGCGAACACCTTATCCGAGCTGCCGCATATGCGCGTGTACGTGTCGTTTGTGTTTGTACGATTGCCCGAGAGTGGCGATAGTGTGAAAATCTCTGGATACGACAGCGTAGTGTGTTTTGTCCACACGCTTCCAGTAATCTGTTCCACACAATCCTCAAGTGTCTTCCCTTCTCGTTCTCCCTCGTCCCTCCTCCCTCTCTCTGTTTTGCTCTCTCTCGTTCCCTTTTCTTTTGCCTCTCTCCACCCTGAAGTGCCCTTTTTAATTGAACAGTCATCTGTCGGCTGTTTTCCCTTCTCCCCTCCTCCCTTCTCCAACATCAGTCCATCCAATGGCTTCAGCCGCTCTCTCTTCCCTTCTTTCTCTCTCTCTCTCTCTTTCTCTCCTCCATCATGCCATCTGCTTACAGCCCAGTGACTGGCAAGTACTATGCCATCTCTCCCTACCTCCTTTCATCTGTCCCTCCCTCCTTCTCTGCTGGCATTGTTTGTTTGCATGGGTTGCTGTGCCTTTAAGACCGCTGCCTGCGACTCGGGCCTAATATCATTAATCTGTACAAACTTGGTGTGACAGAAGCAGGAGGCACCGCAGATTGATGACATTTTATTGTTATTGCAGTGCTACTATTAACTGTTCTGCGGTTCTGCTCGCATTTTTTTCCCTCTACCTCCACACACTTCTGGCAGAGAGAGACCAGGGAAAGGGAGAGATTTGCAAATTGAACACACTGCTGGTTTGATACAGAGAAAAACTGATTAATTTAAGTGTAAAATTGCTGTTTTGATGTTATATTTCAGCGCTTTTTTTGGCAATAAATGCAGCTGAATCATTGGTCTTGTTTTCTCTTAAGGCCTGTTGAAGATTACAGAGATGAGTGAGGAGCATTTAATTCGCAAACAATGGGGATTCTGTTGTTTGTCTTCTAATATAAAGCGTTTATATACTTTTGAGAAATATGTATATTAATGCTTGATGTTTATTATCATGGACTGTATAACGCTTGATGCACAGTGCTGTTTTATTGATCCACAATACCTTTTACATTTGTACTGGCTCAAGCATTACAGCCTAAAAATCACATCAACGGCTATATCTATGTATCAATGATGTTTAAATCTGAAAATATTGCTGTTATTACAGCTGCTGTCACTACTATCACGGAGTTAAGTGCAACTGCCGGCACTGCTAAAATTGGGAAAACAACTATGTATTCACTCACACTCATAAAGCAAAATATGTAAGCATTTTATTTTGTTTTGTTTTTCTGCTTATTTTTTTTCTCACACGTTTATTTTTATTTTGTCATAATATTAAGTTTCTTTTACAAAAAAAATTGCTGGAAATTATACAAGAGTTTCCAATTCATACATTTATAAAATCCATAAATATTATAATGGAAAAACATTACTGACTGGTTTATAATTTTTAGTCCCTTCTGAAGTCTTATAGGCTACTTTTATTAAACTTTGTAAATGTTGTAAATTGTTGTAAATCACCATCTGCTTAGACATGATGATGGTGATGCTCTGGACCTTTTTTTTTGTTTTATGAAAAAAAAAAATACAGTTCTGGAATGACATGTTGAACGAGTAAATGGTGACTAAACACGATTGTAATTGTTGGTTGTTGTGTATCTGTTGAAGTTGTGAGCGTGACAAAACAACACTTGTTTAGGGAAAGTTCAATTAGTAAAAAAAGACTGAGCATATGTGTGTGCGTACTTCACTGATGCGCTCAGGGTTGTTCCAGGAAGTGTTGGCTGTACAAGGTCAGACCCAGAGCTCATTAAGAACAGAGGAGGGGGGTGGGGGTCCCAATTCTCCCATTCTCACTAACCTTATTCTGTAATTAGCCATTGTTTCCTCTTAACACTCTGATCAGGGAGGGGAATGACATGAAACCTATTAAAGAACAGAGCTCGCAAGCACCCAAGACATACAGTTACAGTAGAGCTTTCTCATATAGTATGTCATTTCCCTTTTGGGGAAAGGTATTTGGTATTTTCAACATCAGGACCACGTTCTGGAGCTCCTACTCCACAGTTGGGTGATCATATTGCAGGCACTTTCCAAGGCAAACATGTCATGAATGGCCCCCTCCATATGGCATGTTGTGGTAGGTTTTAAGAACCCATAAGATCTAGAGGCTTCAGTAAAAGTCAGGCCGTTGCTCCTGCTGCTTCTTCATCATCATTCTCTCACTTATTAGATTCGGGTTTAGATACGGTGTAACTCCAGGTTTAAAGTTTTTATTTAAACTTTACAGTTTTTCAAAATCATATGAATGCAACATGATAATAATACTAATACTAATAACAACAACAACCACATCAACAAAACAACAACAATTATAACAAAAATGACAATAATAATAATAATAAAATAATACATAAATTAGTATACAAGAAGAATATGATTATTATTATGAAAAAAATATATATTACTAATATTTATATAAATTGTGGAATTATTCATTTTCTAAAATCTTGTTTTTTATAAGATTTTATCTTTATCATGGACACTTATGAATGTCATTGGCCCACATGGTTACATGCTTCAAGACAAAAAAGCACCATGTAATAATAATAATAATACATGTTTGATATTTTCATAGGATTTAAATGAAAAGTTTTCTTCACAATGAAAAACCATAATCAACATCCATTAATTCATAAACATTTTTTGCTGAAAAAGGATGAGATATACGGCAACGCATTACTGATTGATGCGTTGCCTGGTACAAAACCGTTGCGTTGGTATATTAAGCAACTCATAATACGAATGTGGTTGACGGCATTGCAACTTAGTTTCCCAGTCTCCTCCCTGCCTTAATTTTTCTTCTACTGCTGGCTGGCGGTGGTCCATCCATCTGATGAGAACTTCCCTCCTGTCCAAATCAACCTGCCACCTGCCCATCAATCAGTTCCCAACAGCTACTTTCATTTTGAGACTTGACAATTATACAAGTTGGACAACATCACTCATATCTATCCCAGCATCAACGAGCTAAAATCTCTGCTCATGAGCCTCCTTTAAACCCCTCAACAGATCCGCAACCTAATGTCATCTTGGCTGATGTTGAGACAACAACATTTACCAACACGTCAGCCTGGCATCCAAAAGCGTTCGCAATGTTTCCGAATCCGCGTGACCAAATTGCTGCTAAATTGCCGCCTTCATGAGCACTATTGCATTGTGTGTCTCCATCCAGGCCTGTCTGTTAGACGAAGAAGACTTTATGAGGCCAAAACGGATGAGGAAAGGGACGAGAACAGTCAGTCATGTGGGATCGGAGATGCGCTGAGAACAACGAGAGGGGGACAGACTTGATGGGATTTCCGAAATCCATGCGGGCCATGATGAATGTCTGAAATTGGTTTGTCTGGAGCTTGATAAGTCATTTGTTTTCATTAGCCTGATGGTAGCCTAAGTCCATAGTGGTAGACTGATTGGTGTGTGGTTGAGGGGGCTTGGATGGAGATGAGGCCTCTCTCCTGTCCTACTCTTCATCCCGCTCTAAGAGAATTATCTTGGCTCAAGGGCCCACACCCCTGTGGACAGCTCCTGATCAGATAGGCCTCTGACAGCAAAATATCATTCACTCCCTGTCGCCGCCATGCTCTCGTTGGAGCATGTCCATTAAATATTGACGAGCCGTTATCTCCGGGCACTGAGGGAGACGTAAAAATAACGCAAAGAATGGAGAGAGGGGACAGGGAGCGGGAGATAAAGTCAGACGTGAGCATCTCACCTTACAAATCCAAAACGCAGATCTCTCGCGCTCTATGCCGCTGGACGGTTCTACTCTTAAAATCAGCCATGTGTAAAACCGATCTCCAACTAGTTAAGCACACTTGGCTCACATTTACCTTTAAATGTCAGGTGCTGGTTAAAACAGACATGTCGCGTGAACCTAATGGAGAGGATTGTGCGCTGAACAATAAGGCAGGCGCTCTGTTGCTAGGCATATTCAGTTAATAGGCTAGCAGGTGGCACTTAAATGCGTCTTTCAGCTGCGGAGTGGAAGCTTTTTCCGCTATTGTCCCTAAAAAGGAAAAGTCACAAACCCTCTTCTTTTTTTTTTTGCATTGTTTTGTAGAGCCTGAAGTCACCTTTCATAAGGCCTTGTCACCGCTCACTCAGTATAAACACACACTCGCCCTGCAGTCAAATCAGGCGCTGACATACTGCCGCTGTCACACCAAACATCGCCCACAGCATCAGGAAATAATCCAGCAGAAGAGACACTTAAAATAAGCCCATGGCGGTACTGAGAGTAGGAACGAGGGAATGTGTATTAGAAAGAGGGTTAAGTTGCCTGTAAACCACTTGATTCTGCGAACACAGCGTGTTTTGTGTTTGTCTGTTTGAGACGACGTTTGGGGGATGGGTTCACGGTCGCACATGTGACACAAACACATACAGATAGAGAGGGAAGAGGCACATGGCAGCGATGCTGGGGGGCCATGTGAGGCTTTCAGGCCTTGGTTAATTGGGAGCCTTCACTATTGATTAGGAGATTAGGAGTGAGCGAGCATGGCTCCCACAAGCCAGCACACACTCAGCGGGAGGGAAAGGGTGCCGTGTGTGTGTGTGCGTGTGTTCAATGAAACGAAACATGCCTGAAATATGCCACTCTGTCTGTTGTACAAACGCAAGGCAGGAGGAAAGGGTTAATGTTTACCTGATCAGAAGCAAGCTGATTGATTTGGAATGCGTTCTGGTCCTGTTTAAACTGGAAATTTGTCAGGTTGATTGAATTGATCTGCAGGTGCCAACTAGTCCACCAATTAAAAGGTCATTTGTTGGTTTCTGTTTGTTTCAAGTAGCTGGCTTTCCTGGCAACGGAGGGGTTAACCTCTCTGGCCATGACAGTATAAAAGCAAGCAAAATCAATAGGAGGAAAAATAGGAAAATGACATGCCCCTCCAGTTGGGAGATCTAATCTCCAATATCCATTTACAACACTAGGACTCGCTTTAGCAATTATAGGCCATCTCCACTGGCGGCCTCTCCTTTGGAGCCCTGTGGAAATGCCTTTAAAAATCTGCATTCAATACAGAAACAGTTTGTTTAATTCTCAAAGAGCACGTTCTCATATCACTGAATGATTTTGATTGAAGAAATTTCTCATTTTCTGGAAATGCATGTTCGCTTATTTATTTATTTTTTTTCACAGCTATTAGCTGTTCCTCTGCTTTATATTATATTCGAATATTGCCCTCTACTAGTTTAACCCCTTGCGTTAATACACATTGACATGACTGCATTAAAACCGTGACATATTCCAATTGGAGAATGCAGACCCTTTTTTTTTCCCCTTTCCTTCTTTCCTTTCTGCTTCTCTCTTTCCTTCCCTTCTTTTCAAAGTCCTCTTAAGGAGCGCTTTGTAGTCTCCCGTCCTGTCTTATCAGCGCTGGCACGAAGCACTTGCCTCTCTGACTGTCCTTATGTTCTGAGTGAGCTCCTGCTTTTGTGCTTTCTAATGAACTTTGACCAAAATTAGACATACTCTTCAACTTTTTAAAGCAGGGCCCCCCTGAATGGCTCTTTTGTTGCGGTGGCGGCGCAGCGCTGGGCTGCTGAAGGAATGCTGGGTTTCTCGCTCTCTTTCCTTCTGTTTCTCCTTCTCATAGACATGAGGAATTTGGGTCTTAGTCTCAGAGAGAGAGGCAGACAGAGAGCAGAAGGACCAAACTCCCTCAGGCACTTTAGTGAACGCCTCTGCTCTCACAGATTCAGCAGTGAGACAAACCACTCTTCATTTCTCTCAATCTCCCTCTGTCCAACACTCTCTCCTCACTTCTTATGTTTCATATCAAGTCTCTCAGTTTTCCTCTTATTTTTTGGTTGCAGTTTTTATGTATTTGGGTCAATGATGTGATGTTTACTTTTTCCCCTTTAGATCTATTAGGTAATTTAATAATGCAGTTTGTAAGATATTGAATATACCACGATAACCATTTATTCATTTCTTTAATGAAAATTGCCTAGTAGTCACACTTTATTTTAAGGTCAAATTCTTGCTATTAACAAACCCTCATTTTGCCTCCATAAACTCCTTATTTGCTGCTTATTAATAGTTAGTGTGGTAGTTGTTAAGTTTATGGATTACGGATGTACAGTAAGGTCATGTAGAATAAGGAATTAATGTGCTTAATTACTACTAATAAATGGCTAGTATTCTTGTAATATGTATGCTAATAAGCAACTAAGTAAGATACCCTAAAAGACCTTTAAAGTTTTACATTTTCTTTCTTTTTAAAGAAATTCTGTTGTTTTCAACTTACTATACGTAAAAAAAAGAAAAAAAACAACAACTATTGAGTAGTGCAAATGTTTTCAATGTTGATAAATGTTTTCTTGAGAATCAAATTAGCATGTTAAAAAATATATTTCTATATCATGACATGAGTATTTACTTCCCGAAATTCAAAATGCTGTCGCAGAAATACAGCATAATGTTAAAATAGGGACAATTATTCCAAATTGTAATAATATTTCACAATATGACGATATGTTTTTATGGAATGGTTTAAGACTGATTAACAGATGCACACACAATTATCCATGCGCTACATACATTTAATGCATACACACAAATACCTTTCAATTTGAGTATGTGGACATTCAGGTTTAAATGCTTGTACAGTGATTTGTACAAATAAAGACATGTTTGTGAATAAAACTGGTCTGTTCTTCATTAATATATCATAAATTGCGCATGCAAAAAGGAATCTCTGCATTTGTGACACGCGTTGATTTATTGACGTTTTGTTCAAGTCGATCTTGTTCGGTTCGGCCATTTGGATTTTGAGACTTTTATTTTTACATTTTTACAGCTTTTCACAACACACATATACACACAACTACCTACGCACATGGCTCAATGCAATCCATTAATGCGTAATTTTTAAAAATGCAAATGTGCGTTTCTACACTTTCTTCTACAAAAGAAACAATCGCCGACAACATTGTCTCACTGCCAAACACACGCGAGAAGGGACATGGAAACAACGCAAGGAGTTCTAACGTGAGACTGGGATTAATATTAAAAATTATATCAAGCAAAAGAACCTTGTCATACAAATTGACAATACCTTCGTAACTCCTCCCCCAACGTCCCGCTGCCCTGGATGTGGTTCTCTCATTGGCTGTAGATTCACACGGAACACACAGAACACATTCACAATTTTGAATCGCCGACAGGTCCAGATATTTAGCATGCCAAATATCTCACGGGTGTCGGGGACACGTCTGCGATTCTCTCATATCGCGTCTTTGATAGTTCACACTGTGTGATTGTCACTCGTGTGCACGAGCATCTATTTGCCTGGGTTTTCGGCCATTTGTCGGCGATTGCTCAAAATCTGTGGGCGTGTCAAAATCAGGGCTAAAATAATACAGACTGAACTCAGCATTAGTCTAGTTGGGTGGGGAAAAAATAAACAATTTACAATTTTAAGTTAATCAGCATCAGGCTCGTTTTGTATTATGTTTTATCAGGGTTTTTTTCGGTTACTTTATTTACATGGTAAATATTATAGAGTATTGACGTCACGTGACTCTCGCCCTCGATCAAATATAATTTTTGATTCTTCAAGTCAAGTAGGCTTTTATTGTCATTCCAACCATATACAGTTTAGTACACAGTGAAACAAAACAATGTTCCTCCAGGTGCTACATACATGCGACAACATAATTAACAACACAACAACAAAGAAAAATTAAAAAGGCAGAATTTTTAAGTTAACCTAAAAAACTATCTATTTCTATACAAAAAAGAGACAATAATAGACAACAGATGACAAAGGGCACATGCAAGTGTGTAATACTGGAAAGAACAGTTGAGGTAGTAAGTATGGACAGTTATGAGGAGGTTGTAGATCAGTGTGATTGTGCATATGTGTTTGTTTATCCGCACAGTACTAATGTTATTTTACACGTCTGACTGATGTGTGTGTGTGTATGTTTATCAGTCCAGACTCTTTGTGTTGAGGAGACGGATGGCCTGTGGGTAAAAACTGTTACATAGACTGGATGTGAGTGCCCGAATGCTTTGGAACCTTTTTCCAGATGGCAGGAGGGTGAAGAGTGAGTGTGAGGAGTGTGTCTGGTCAGCCACAATGCTGGTGGCTTTGCAAATGCAGTGTGTGGTGTAGATGTCTTCGATAGAGGGAAGAGAGACCCCGATGATCTGTCTTCCCTATCCGCTGTAGGGTCTTGCGGTCTGATGTGACACAATTCCCAAACCAGACAGTGATGCAGCCGCTCAGGATGCCCTCAATAATTCCTCTATAGAAGGTGGTGAGGACTGGTGGTGGAAGCTGTGCCTTCCTCAGCCTTCTGAAGAAGAAAAGACGTTGTTGGGCTTTTTTGTGCAGAGAGCTGGTGTTAAGGGACCAGATGAGGTTCTCCTCCAGGTGGACTCCCAGGAATTTAGTGCTCTTGACGATCTCCACAGAAGAGCCGTCAATGCTGAGCGGGAGAGTGATTGCTCCGTGTCCTCCTGAAGTCAACAACCATCTCTTTTGTCTTGTTGACGTTCAGAGACAGGTTGTTGTCTTTACACCAATCCGTTAGCCTCTGCACTTCCTCTCTGTACGCTGAATCGTCGTTCTTGCTGATTAGACGGTAATGTCATCAGCAAACTTGATGATGTGATTGGAGCTGTGTGTCGCTACATCGAACACGTCATTCTTCGAACGGTTAGATTGATACACAAACTGCAGTGGGTCTAGTGAAGGGAGCAGCAGTTTTGATGTGTCTCATGAGGAGCTGTTCTCCATATTCTCTGAGCTGTTCATCGCATCTGGAAGGGAGCCGTCACTGTCATAGGCAGGTGATGATGTCCTGTAGTTGGACACATGCCACATGCGCCGTTTGTCACCACTGTCCTTGAAGTGGTTGTGGATTTTCTGGTCGTGTATGCGCTTCGCCTCTTTGATGTCCCGGGACAGTTTGGCCCTTGCTGTTCTTAGGGCCACCTTGTCCCCCGCATTGAAGGCAGAGTCACGGGTCCTCAGAAGTGAACGCACCTCCACAGTAATGCACGGTTTGTGGTTGGGTCATGAGATGTTGCTCTTGGAGACAGTGACGTCATCTGTGTACTTGTTGATGGAGCTGGTCACTGATGACGTGTACTCCTCCAAGTCAGTGAAGTCACCGTAAGTCGCAGCCTCCCTAAACATGTTCCTGTCAGTGTTCTCGAAACAGTCCTAAAGAGCAGAGATGGCTCCTGCTGGCCAGGTTTTCACCTGCTTCAGAACTGTTTTTGAGCACCTGACGAGTGGTCTGTATGCTGGAATTAGCATAGCAGAGATGTGGTCTAAGTAGCCAAGGTGGGGGCGGGTCTCCCCACAATATGTGCCGGGGATTTTTTGATGTAAACAAGATCCAGTGTGTTATCCCCTCTCGTAGCAAAGTCCACATACTGAAGGAATTTAGGAAGCACTGACTTCAGATTTGCATGGTTGAAATCCATCAGCGATTTCTGCAGATTACGGATCCAGTGCATACAGTTCACAGAGCCTAGCACTGACTCCTGCCCACTTGCTGCGTTTCTGCTTCCTCACGCTTTCGATGTTTCGATGCCTCCTACGGCCACCGGCATCAGGCAATGCCAAGGACTGGAGGCCTGGTTCCCAAAGTAAGCCAAGGTCACGTAGGATCAGGAAGAAGACTACAGTGGTGTTGGCCAACATTATTAGATCAATACTATTTTCAGTATCAAAAAAAATGGTATAAGGCTGTTATTTCCATCTTCTGCTATATTGTGGTAGTAGGAAATATTAGTTCCCATTTCCAAACATTCATTTTGCCATTAACTGTTATAATCCAGTGATATTTTTGTTTGCTTCACACAGCAATCTGATCTGATCATCCAGTTTGCCTGGGATAACATGAAGAAACTGTGGAGAAAAACGTCTCAAAAGATGATTCGAGAAAGCTCCCTGCAAAGCTACAGTACAGGTAAATGTTTTAGGCAGTCAAAAATATTTTCTTAAATGGATATTCTTTATCCATTAACTTCAATTAATCAAATTAAATCAACATTTGGTTTGAGCATCCTTTTCTTTTCTTCAAGTGAACTTGAGTTTTTTGAGTTTTGCAAGACGTTGGAGACGTTGTTGACTGCCACCTAGTGGTATCTGCCTGTCTTGCCTTTCAGTTAACTTTTGCGTGTGTTTCGTCAACGCTAAGAAACGTGGAAAGTGAGTCTCAAAATCCAAATGAACCGAACAGGATCAATTAGAGCAAGAAAGCAATAAATTCACACACTGATTATGACATTTTGATTGAAAATAGAACATTTATACTCACAAAATTACTTTGAACCCTGCACATTAATGTAATTCATAATTCTGCAGACACCAGTTGAACACTGTTTGTTTCAGTGTAGAAACGCACATTTGCACATTTTTCCAAATCATCCACACGTTAATGGATTGCAGTGAGCCTTGTGCGTAGGTAGTTGTGTGTGTGTTGTGAAAACCTGTAAAAATAAAGTCTCAATCCAAATGAACCGAACATCAATAAAAAAACGAGTGTCACCTGATTCAAATGCACAGATTCCTTTTTGCATGCACAATTTATGATATATTAATGTAGAACAGACCAGTTTTATTCACAAACATGTGTTTATTTGTACAAGCATTTAATCCTGAATGTCCACATACTCAAATTGAAAAGTATTTGTGTGTTTGTAATAAGAAGCATACATTAAATGTATGTAGCACATAGATAATTGTGTGTGCATCTGTGTGCAATCATTTTGAGTCTAAAATCAATCCATAAGTTTTTATATTGTTAAACAAATAAATTCAGTCTAGTTGAGCATAAGAGACTTTTGTCAGAGACATTAAAGCTTACCTCAAATGTTTGAATGTAATAGTGAAAGAATAAACATACATACACACATGGCCTCTTTATTAGGCACACCTTTCCAACTACTCGTTGACGCAAATTACTGATGAGCTAATCATATGGTGGCAACTCAATGCATTTAGGCATGCTGACATGGTCAAGACAAACGGCTGCAGTTTAAACCGAGCTTCAGAATCTGGAAGAAAGGTGATTTAAGTGACTTTGAACGTGGCATGGTTGTTGGTGCCAGACGGGCTGGTCTGAGTATTTCAGAAACTGCTGATCTTCTGGGATTGTCACAAACAACCATCTCTAGGGTTCACAGAGAATGGTCTGAAAAAGGAAAAACATCCAGTGAGCGGCATTCTGTGGGCGAAAATGCCTTGTTGATGCCAGAGGTCAAAGGAGAATGGCCAGAGTGTTGCCTGGTCTGATGAGTCTCGATTTCTGCTGCAACGTTCAGATGGTAGGGTCAGAATTTGGCATCAACAACATGAAAGCATGGATCCATCCTGCCTTGTATCAACAGTTATGGCTGGTGATGGTGGTGTGGGGGACATTTTCTTGGCACACTTTGGGCCCATCTTCTGATGGTTACTTCCAGGAGGATAGTGCACCATGTCATAAAGCTTGAATCATCTCAGACTGGTTTCTTGAACATGACAATTAGTTCATTGTACTAACATGGCCTCAACAGTCATTAGATCTCAATCCAATAGAGCCCCTTTGGGATGTGATGGAACGCTGGTGGAGGCTTTCATGTCAGCATGGACCAATATCTCTGAGGAATGTTTCCAGTACCTTGTTGAATCTATGTCATGAAGGATAAAGGCAGTTCTGAGGACAAAAGGGGGTCCAACCCGGTGTACCTAATAAAGTGGCTGGTAGGCTTAGAAGGTAATACGGTAATATGGTATACCACGGGATCTAAAAATAGCAACGGTATCAGTTTCAATACCGTTATCCAATCATAAAAAAAGTACTTATATAAGAGCACTTATATATTACTTATATAATTTATTTAATACCTAAAAATGTGTATGCGTGGTTGTTATCACGTCCTGAAAAAATATATATTATTTTCTCCCGCTCCTGCCGCATTATTCAAGTTTTGTCCGGCTCCAGCTCGCAAAAGCCCGCAGATAAACATGTAAGTAGTTTGGCCTAATACTGCTTCAGAATGTGTGTTATCCTTTTTTTCCTTCAGCAATGTAGGAAGAACAAGTACAACTTAGCTTCCATCTGTGTCACGCAGTGTGCCTCGATGTGGGTATATAATTATGAACCACGCTAGTTAGCTTCCGAACTTGCGCCTGTAAAGTGTTTTTACTTCATTTTAGTCGTTCTTGTAGCTTTTGTGCAGTAGATAAATAGCAGAACATTTGTTTTTATGAAACTAATTTGAAGATAATTCCATTTTGCGGGAGTCCCGCAAATAATTATATTCTCTCGAAACCCGCATTAACATGAGAACCTTACCACCTGCATTCACCCATCAAATCTTGTCCCGCGCCGCACTCGGTGCGTGCAGGTCTCTATCATGCACCGAATGACCTGGTCTCAAAAAAGAACACAACTTCTGCAGTTTGGCAGTATTTCGGGTTTCGACCGAAAGAGAAGGGAAAGGTTGTAGACACGGTCGACGCAATTTGCGCGCCTCTGTGGTAAAACTGTTTTGGATGTTTATGTTTTGACTGTTGTATTTGCACTTTTTTATAAACCGCTATTTGTTGCTAATAAAAGTTGTTAATATTGATGTGCATGTAATTTTGTTATTGCTTTGGTATTCAGTTTCTGAACGGTTTAGGCACAAGCCAACAGTTTGGTCTTACGTCATAATTTTTTTATTGTTAACGGTAATACCGTATACCGAGGGAAATAGGAATTTGGATACCGCCCAAGCCTAGTGGCCGGTGAGTGTATATGTGTGTGTATGTGTATGCATTTTTATTTAAAACAATTTCTTTAAAACTTTATACTTTTTACTCTGGATTTTTTAAATATTTCTCCTTTTCATCTTCGCAAATCTCCTTATTAGCCACTGCCCCAATGACTCTCCCTCTTTCTCTCTGACACTGCTGGAGGATTATAAATCAAGGTAATCGGGGCCTGTTTAACCTCCGCTAGGATGTCGTCACCAGCCGAGTCCTCATGCTGTTTTACGTTTCCTCTCTCCTCTCATCTGCCTACCCGCGTCACTATGCTGCTTTATTGCCCCTCACGCTGTGCTGTGTGTGTGTGTGCGCCTGTCTCACATGCTCACTGTCACACTCCTGATCTTTACAACGCTCCCAATGCGCTTGACACAAGACTGTTAGGCAAGGTGGCAAGGGAGTGAGGGCTTACAGCATTTAAACCACATTTTCACTTATACACACACCCTCCCCCATCAAACACACACTCATACCCACACACTCATCGTTGTTTGTGCTCCAATTACATATTTATGTTAGTCAAGCTGAGCAGAAGGCAAAGCGGAGGCATGTCAGTAAGTTTAGCAGGTGGGGGCCGATTGGTATCAACTCCCAGAGGCTGAGAGAAGATAGACACATAGACTGAACCTTTTCCTCGCGCTACAACACACACACACCTCTCATCTTACACCTCCAGCGCTTCCGACAGCAGAAAGGGGAAGAAGACAAGTCGAAGCGGCCTAGTCTTTTCAGAGGCAGAGCGAATGTGTACATTGAGTGCCGAAAGTGGAATGAGATAGATGATGAATTTGCTTGATTCATTAGCATGATGAATGAGCGAGTGTTATCAGGCAGAGAGCAGAATCAGAGGCTGACTGATGTGTGTGTTAGGGATGCTAGAAAGAGAGTCAGGCCCTCAGGTCGTTGACATTTAGAAACCCCAGAGACCAGGCTGCCCTAGAGCCCAAAACACAGAGCGGGAAGTCAAACGCACATGCACACAACTTTATCAGGGGATCCAGTTTTTAACATCATTCACACAAAATTTAATAGGAACAGAAATATGCTCCTAAAATAGGGGTTGTCAAACTGGGGTCTAGGGGCTCCCAGGGGCCCTCAAGGGAGAGCTAGGGGTCTTTGGTAAAAAGAAAAAAAAAAAGTCAAATTAGTTTAAACAAAATTAAATAGAGGTTTTAAAAAAACAGCTGTATAATATTGTAGTAAGCAGAATTTTGTGTAATTATTAATTATATATATATTATTAATTGTTATTAAATATAGTGATATATATGAATGATTTTAGATTTTTTTTTATTTATTTTAAAATTAATTCATTAATTTACACTTAATTTCTCATTTAGCCATTCACTCACCAATGTAAATAAATAAATAAATGAACAAACAAACATATAAATAAATAAAATAAATAGGAATTTTTTTAAATAAATTATTTAGTTACAAATTACAAAGACATATTTTAAGTAAACAATACATCAGTAGTATAGTAGTATATACTGAGTAGGAAAAACAATAATTTTTTTTTTTTTTTAATTTTAAATAGATATTTTATACATATTCATAAAATGCATTTTTCAAGGTATAAACTGGTGCTTTATATATGAAAACAAACATCTGCTTTTTAAAGTATGAGGTCCCTTGCACAACGATGATGGTATTTGGGGCTCCCTTGAATCAAAAGGTTGAAAACTCCTGTTCTGAATAACAATGAGAAATCTTTAAAAGCGGCGTAAGCAGTTATAAATGAGCGTAATGTGCTGTTTATGGCCTGGTGCCATTTTTTGAGAACACTGAATACAATTAAGAAAAAAATAATGTATGCTTCAATGACTCTTGGCTTTTCAAATTGTCGTTATTAGTGTCAGATTTATTGTTTTCTCGTTTGAATAAATAAAAAAAAAAAGTCTTGAGTTGCTTGTGGCCACTGGCTACTAATATAAAAAATAATGTGTGTCTATCCTCCATTAAGTGTTGTAGGTCTGTTGTTGTGTATGTCTCAGTCTCCTCCTCATGCAGCTGATCGGTGCTCTAAAGTAAAGCACCGGGTTTTTTTGACTGTCGCTTGTCATCTTTACCGCTAATTATATAGAGAAGTATGGAGATTTGGATCATTAGCAATGCTAATAGTAGCATCCAGTGAAACAGACACACCTGGATTGGGGCGAGACAGCTGGGGTAGGTATGGATTATAGACACAGGTGCACTATTCAACAAGCATGCCAGAATTAGATGAATGTTAAAGCATGCACTTTAAACTAAACAAAGATGCTAAAACTGGCCGTTTTTCCACATCAGGGTGAAGTTCAAAGTTCGCAGATGGTGTATCACTGATTTGATTTATTTATTTATTTTTTGCTTAGTTTTCTGTTCTGTAAATAAATGCATGTACTTGTATGTGTGTACATTACTTACAGTAAAGCCCTTTGCATTACTAAATAAAAATAAAAACTGTTTCTTAAACTTTCTATTCATCAAATATTCCTGAAAAAATGCGGTTTCACATCACATTTTAAAGCACCACATACGATTGATAACAATAAAAAATGTTTCTCAATATCATAGTCAGCATATTAGAATGGCTTCTGGAGAATGATGTGACATTAAATACTGTTGAATGTTTAACCCAAATTTAACAGCATGTTGAAAGTTCAATACCCATATCTGATTATATTTATTTATTTTCTTGTTGCAGGACAGATGAACTAGATCTGGACAATCGTCATGACTCTGAGGCTAGCAGGAATTCATACACGTGAGTCACGCATGGAGGAATGCAAAGACGAAGTGTTTAACATTGTAAGTGTTTCATGCAGTTTTCTTTTAAAACCAAATTCCCTGTAATTTTGATGAGGCCTTCAGTAGAGCCATATTAGAAATATAGTTGCGTTTAATTTAATAATTGAATTTGTTTAGTTGACATCTTACGATATTTCTTTTTTTGTTTTGCTTTGTTCTTGTTTTGTTTTGTTCATAGAATGAAATCGTACAACTATACCTCTGTCTTCAGTAGCAATACTTGTAGGTGTTAAACGCGAATGTCAACAGATATTAAATCTCTTTACATTTTCTTGTTCTTATAAATATCTCAAGATGGCAACAAAACAAGAAAATGCAAAATAATTCAATTTTTGGCGATGTTCATGTTAAACACTTGCTACAAAGCAGCTAACTAATGATGCTATATAGTGCTGTTGTCAGGCTAGTGCGCCAAGGCGGGATATTAATGCAAGCACAGTCGGTTATGTCTTAAGTGAACGTACACAGTCGGGAAATGAAATCGCATACATGTCAAAATATATGATCTGTACATTAGGCCTTTGCGCAAATGCAGGCAAAGTGAATTGTGACAGTTCCTTACGTCTCGCAGGAAGGCAGTGTGACAAACAACAGGTCTCAGAGGAGTTTGCTGCTGCATGCAGGCCGTACCTGTACAAGTGAATGGGTAAAGACTCCTTTGACTTGTAGGAGGGCACATCCAGTGTCTGTTTACAGTAATGGCTCTTTTATGGTGGCAGCATGCTGGCTGCAGCAGTCAGGGCCAGGGGCACTACTCTCTCTCTCTCTCTCTCTCTCTCTCTCTCTGCCTCCCTCTCTTTTTCTCTTTTCTCCTTCAATGATAAATGGTCCTATCGCTGGTTTAAATTATTTCCTACAGATCTCATTTAGGGCCTTGAAGAAGAGATCCACCCTGTTTATTCATTTCACATTTGCACCCAGCTTCAATATCTTTGTCTATGCCTGCAAAGAATCCCCCCCACACACACACACACCCCCATTCTCAAGAAAAGGAGGGGAAAAAAGCAATTTGCCCAATGTACATAAAATGATGCTCTCACAGTTTTGATAACCTGCATAAATTATAAAGCGTAATTAAATATTATACCCTGTGAGTTGCCAAGGAGAAAGACAGAACGAGGGAGAGACAGATAGAAAGGAGAAAAAACTAGAGCTTGGGAAAGAAAGAAAAGGAGTAAGATGGAGGAGAGAGAGACAGCTGTGTGTAGTGTCTTCTTCTAATAATTGTTCTTATTGATTCTTCCTTAAGGTGAAATGGTTTAAAGATAACAATAGCAGGGAAGGTAAGAGCAGATATCAGAGCGTGGCGCCGTGGCTTTGTTTGGCTCACATAAATCAGAGGGGCTTTTGGCATTGTGAGATTGCCGCAGAGGTGGCCCATATATTTAAATGGAGTATTAAAAATTGAAATTGTTCGGCACATGGAAGGCGTGGATGTGTCTCTTGCGAGCGCGCGATTGACCCAAAAATATATTCAAATTACCACAGCTAAACAGCATCTGCTCCACCCAGTGTTGGTGAGTGTGTGTTTGTTTTCTCTGTGTGTGTGTGTGGGGGGGGAGAGCGTGAATGAACACTTTAAGCGTAAAAAACATATTCTGAGCTCAGCAAAGAAGAATTACTGATTCAGAGATATGTTCTGGTGACTTGGTTGGGATTACAGGCTGCAGAGAGGCCACCTACAAGTTGTTGTGGTGGTAGATAACACCTCACGAAGGGCAATTGTAAGTTAGTTGAAAAATGCACATTATGTATCCTGTTGTTGTTTCTATGTAAGCTCAACTGGTAGAGCTTGGCACCGGCAACGCAGAAGTCATGGGTTCGCTTTGTAGAGAACACAGTGTGCTGCTTAACTTGTAAGTTGCTTTACATTACAGTTCAAATGTTTGGGGAGGTTAATGCTTTTATTCTACAAGGGAGCATTAAAGATGTTTATGACAGTAAAGACATGTATAATGTTCCGTTTTTCCCACTCACTTGGCACACACACACATACATGTAGATTTATTCTCTGCCAGCAGGAGGCGCATTTTGAGCGGCAGAAATAGAGGTTTCCCCGGGAAACGACTGTACACAAAGCAATGCTCTGCTCACATATGCTACTTTATAAAGCATTACAGGCAAGATGAAATGAAAATGACATCAACAATTTCCTGAAGCCAGTTGGTTTTCTTCAGAGAGACCGTGATATTGAAACACTCGCACTGCGTTTTGATTTGAAAAACATTCAGTCCTCATATGTATCCAACAAAGTTGGAAAATCTATTTGTTGTGGTCAGTCTCAATACTGGGACATGCCACTACACATAAAACAATGGGAAATATGTTTCAAAAAATATATAGATTTCTTTTATTTTCTTTAAGTATGATTAAAATGCATCACTGTTTCCACAAAAATGGTCCAAAACCAAATTTACTCATGCATTTTTCAGTTTGTAAGCACATCTATTTTCTACTTTGATGTTTTGCTGTTACAGGAATACATTACAATTACAATGAAATGACGAAGAAATTACAATATTACTGGAATTACTGTATTTCAGGATTTTTACCAAAACAGAAGTATTGAAATTGTTTGTAATTGAATTGTTTGTGCACATGCTCTGTAAGGAGCACTAAAGGTTTTTTATGCTGATAATTATAAATGTTTTTTGCGAATCAAATCAGCATGTTAGAATGCATTCTGAAGGATCAAGACTGTAATATTTTCAATTGCATTTTAAAGCATTAAAATAAAAACTATTATTTTAAATCATAATAATATTTCACAATACAGAGGTTTTTACACAATCTTTTTAAACAACTAAACTCAGCCTTGTTGACCATAAGAAACTTCTTCAATAAAATAGTTAGTTCCAGTAGTTTTTGCAATGGTACTGAAAACTGTGAAGTTTACTCTGAGATTTCACTTTTACTGCTTTACTGAAATAGCATTGAAAAAGCATTTTAAGGATTACTATTTAATTTAACTTTTTAAGCATACAATATGGTCAGAAAAAATCTGCAAGTTTGAAAATTTGAGTCTGAAAAAAATAAATAATTGAATTGAATTTTGAAATGTGTCTAGGTACCCAAATGCAGCTTTGGCAAGCATACAAACTTTATTGCTTAAAATCTCACCGTCCTCCAGTGAAAGTGCCTGCCAACTGGTAAATGTAAATGTATCATCCTGCCTCATGAATATTAATTAGGTGATGTAACATTAGCTTAATAGTTGTAACTGATTTGCAGAAATGCAGGTAGAGTTTGTGGCTATATTAGGATTATCACTAACTTTGACTGCTGGTTGGCAGATGCCTCTGCTTGGCTGTCATCTTTAAGGGTATTTATATCTAGTCTGTAGCAAAACGAGTTGCTAATTATTAATTATTAAAAAATGAAGTTAGAAATACACAAACATTAACAACTAGGACCCATGCTGTAGCACTGAACCAATCAGAGGTGGCAGTAAAAGCTGGTTGGAGTAAAGGAAACATGACACGGTTCTCTCTCTGTGGATCGTCCTCGGCTCCTGCCAGCGATCTCCTGCCATCATGGTTTCCCACATTTAACACCCGGCTCACAAACCAGGATGTGTGGGAGTCCATCCACGTCACTGTGTGAGAGTGTGAGTGTGTGTGTTTTCTGTAAGGGTGATGTAGGGAAAAGCAGTGAGTAACAGTGTGTAATATGGTTTTGTAGATGCATGAATCTGCTCCGTGGGTGTGTGTGACAAAAGATGTCCAGACGTGTTTACAGTGTGCCTCAAAAAATATGTTTGCCATTAGAGGACGCTTTATCATTGCGTTAAAAACTGTAGGCCAATGAAATGAAAATTACTCACAATGAATCGTCATTTACTCACCCTCACATCTTTTCAAGTTTATGTATTTTACAGAGGAACACGAAAGGAGTAATTAGAGTGTGGCCGGTGTTTTTTTGATGTCAGTGAACAAACTTAGGAAAAGAAGGTACAAAGCATTTTACGATACCGATGTACACTTTACATACTAATATGTAGTTTTATATGTACTATATGTATATGTATTACATATGAATTATGTGTAATTTATAGCAATTTATAGTAGGGTTGGGCGATGTCGACCAATTTGGCATGGTGCAATGTCTAATGGGAAACATCGTGATGGACAATAGCATTGTCTTCGTAGGCGCCTGTTGTTGGGGGTGGGGTGTGTGTTGTTTAGTTGTAACTAAAACACCAAGCCCCGCCCCATGACTGACAAAAATAACAGTGTTCGCGCAAGCAGGTGAGAGAAGATCGAGCGCAGGAATGATCGCATGCTAGTGCTTGAATTGCACGGGGATGACATATCAAGCACGTGCGAGGGTTTGAAATGAGCTCGCGGGCGCCGTTTCTTCGCATGTACATCTGTTTTCTAGCCTGGCTTCAGCGACTATTAAGCTCAATAGGAGCTTAGTCTGGCCAAGCTACCTTACTACCCGCCTTCTGGGAGGCAGGCTTAATCTGCGTCCATCAGATGCCTCTGTACACTACTGGACGAATCTACAACCGATCAGAGCACTCATTCCGATAACGTATGCGTAGCGGTGGAACCTGAAGCCACCATAATCGTTTCTCATTGGTTCCCATTTTTTTGGGAACTGAAATGCTCTAAAACGGCAGCTTGGCCAGACTAACTTTGCAAAAAGAATGTAGCGTCAAAGGAAGTATAGGTGGGCCCAGACTATCTGTTTTCCTCTCGCAGAAATGATTTACCAGAAATGATTTATCGGCAGCGTCAGTGGTGCATAGATGGCATAGATTTGCCGCCATAGCTTAGTGTGTTTTTCGCAAGCTGGTTGCTGCTGCTGTGGCGGGGCGGGGCGGAGGATCGCGATGCCGGCTCAGCATCTATCGGCCATCGGCATCGTCTACCGACCCAACCCTAATTTATAGCTTTTAGCTTGTACAGTGGTACCCCAGTGACAGCTTTATGCTTTTTTTCCCCCTCAAAGCATATGAGTGAGTGTTTATGAAAAAATAAAAATAAATCTTTAGATGTTTCAAATATTTCCATATGACTTCCGTACTTTATTCAGAGATGTTGCTTTTAATAAGGAAACGTTTAAAATTGAAGTTATTCACTTATAAACACTGTCTTTTCATGAGACGCAGAAAAATGATGGTCTAGGTAAACATGAGGATGAGTAAATGATGTCATGCACCAACTGCTTGGCCTTCGCTCCAACACTGTGTTTGATTTTTAACTCATAGAGTTGAATTACAGTCAGCTACATCAGTCTAGTGTGTAACCATTCAACTAGAAAAGCACTAAGGCGCTTTTGAGAGGGTTTTATTACTGTGTACATTAAGCCTCACTGTGGCCCATAGTTCCTGGTTACAATATTATGCGTTTACATACTCAATTACTGAAATACACCACAAGCGTTCTTGTTGAGAGTTCACATTGAGTTTTCATTCAGGTGTTGCCCAAGACATTAATCCATCATTTTAGTTGAATTTTGTTCAAAACAGGACTCTGTATTCAGTTTTCCGTACTCTGACAGATTGTCATTTGTAAAATGTAAAAAAAAAAAACTTAATAAATGCTTTTTTCAATTTTCTGTTCATCAGTAAATCTCAATTTCTATGCATTGCTATATATATATATATATATATATACACACACAAACACACACACATATATAATGTGTGTCTATTTATTGTGAAATATGAACATTTACAATATTATACATTTTTATAAAATAAAATAAATGGTGACATGCTGAGCTTAAGATATTTCAAATTACATGTAAAAATAAATAAATAAATGACAATGTGATTTTTTTTCCCCCCTGTTTTTCCCTCTAGTTTTAATTTGACATACATGTGTTACATGAGTGCTCTGGGCTTCTTTAAGCTGAAACAAATTGACATAATCTGATGCCATAAAAAGGTCTGATTAATAAGAATTGTATTAACTAAATAAAAATGTATACCTAAACCAAAATAAAATAAAATAATGAAAAACATGTATGAACCTCTGCCACAGAACTGATGATATTCTCCTGTCTTCTGTGCGTTTATTCAAATTTTACAGACGGGGGACTTTTTCCAGTTCAGCACCTCAAAACACTTCAGTGTGAGAAAAACACATTATGCCCGTGTTATTATACAATTCATCACCAATAATAGATTTGTTTACGGGGCCCTGACGCAATACGCTCACAGCACTGCTTTTCCAAAATAATAATGATAATAGTAATAATAACCCAAATGCTGGGGAGAGGCTTGGGAGAGGATGTGCGTTCACCGAGGGGGGAGGAGTGGGAGGGTGGAGAGAAGAGGGTACTGGGACATTTTCAAAGAGTGTTTAATGCGAGAGCAGCTCTAGTGAGGCCTGACAGGTCCCAAAAACACTGTTTGGATTGAGTAGCGTAGTGATTTAATGATCTAGGCCGGTAAAGGTTGTACATCCAAACCCTGCTGGACTATGAGTATAATGCTCTCGAGAAGGAATATGTGCATTATTCATTCCTACACGGCTTTAATCATAGCTTTTGCCTTTTGATGAAAATGTCATTTTTTAAACGAACATACAATTATGAGCTTAGAAATATATTTTTGGTTCCCCAAACATTTTAATCAGTAATTTTTTTGACAAGGTTACCAGTAAATATGTGCGTTTTAAATCGCTTTGGATAATAGCTTCTGTTAAATGACACTTCCTGTTGGTCATTTGGACACATACACAGGCTACTACTTTTTGCTTCTAAGCATTAAATACAGTTTCTTTTGCATGCTTTCAGTTGTGTAAAAAAAAGACCAGTCAAACCACACACATACACACACACACTTCCACACAAAGCTCCTTGGAGGAGACTCTGGCAGTGATATGAATCTCTTAAAACCCTCCCTTGGTCTTTTGTCTCTGTTGAATAAATCAGCGCTTTAGCCTGACTTTAGCAGTTTAGCGGCGGGTAATTTCAGCACATTCGCCCCTCCCGCTCTCCTCCGAGGCCTTAAATGAGTTCTCAAGCTGCCGTTGAACATAGCATAGCGTGTTTAAAAGATCACAGGGCGATTAGCTACTCCTCTGTGCTCATGTCTAAGAGCGCTCGCCCGTGCTTTTAAACAGACTCCGCTCATTCCTGAAATCCTGCAGCACTGTACCACTCTAACTGCCCTGTACTGCCTCACAGGAAAGATATAGCTTTCCCCATGAGCCTCTGTGTGTGTGAGATTGTTAAAACAGCCTGTCTCCACTGTGTGTTGACAGACGTGTAAGAGCTCTTGTAGCTCTGCCGTCAGTTTTGAAGGCTAGCCCCACAGTGACATAATCAGCTATGACAAGCTCATCAACTCAGAACTCCACCTGCTGCTCACACACACACACACACACACACACTGCACAGACAGACCACATGTGCATGTGGATGGATTGGCCAGCAGTATCTTCATGCGCAAAGTGAAAATATGGAATTATAGATGTGACAGTGAAGTTTAAATACAGGGCTGAGCATATATTTATATACTGGAGGGAAAAAAAAGATATATATATATATATATTTCTCTAGGGGTTAGATGTATTAGTCTAATGGAGCAATCAGATTTATATTTATGTGTGTCAGTAGCTATAGGAATCATATTAAAAATAAATCTGTTATTATGATTGCATTCTATAGGTACAGTCAAATTTATATATGTATATTTTATAATTATTACTTAATGTTTTTGTAATACACTAGTAATCAATATGGATTCATTTACTTTGTATGGAAAAGAGCAGTTTTCACATTTTGATAGTTTGACATTTTTATATTTTTGTGTGTCAGAGAAAAAAAAAATACTTTTGAGTGACATGAGGGTGGGAAGATGATCTTCTATATAAAGCAAATGTTCTACAGAAGGTGTGACTCAAGTGGATGATCCAAATTTAGACATGTGAATATTCTGCCACAGTAAGAAAAAAATACATATTTATTAAATATATAATTATTTATTAATACATTCAAAATCCACTTGGCACAAAAACCAAGGGAGGCTGTTTTTTTGACCTGTTTAGTGTTTTATTAACTCGTCACAGTTAACACAGCACATTACAAAAACGAAAAGTTTGAAACGATGTGTGCTTACTGTACACGAGGTAAAGACTTACCTACCTAGTGTGGCTCACCTAATTGGTGGTGACATGTTCAGATCACATGACCAGCTAAATACTGTTTTTTTGTTTTTTTTTTCGGTAACCACTTAATGAATAAATGAGTCATGGCTCACTGCAAACAGAGCATTGACAATGGCATCACAATCATGATGTAACATTCGCTAGGTGTCAGTATAAGACCAACACAACTGTCATATCGGCCGGTGCAACATAAACAAAAATTACACAATGCGCATTTCCGTTTTAAATAAAGTAGGTCTCTTGCTGATATTCTGTCCAATAGTTTCCCCATTATCTCATCGAGTCTACATTCAAAGCCATTATATTTAAGTGAAGGTCTTTTGATACCATCGCTTTCACTCAGTGACACATTTACTATACTTTGATGTACATATAGGAAACCATTTGTATTATAGTATTACTTCCTCACGTTATTATCGTCCCATTCATAAATGTTTGCTCAGTAAGTCAGAGGGAAGCACTCTTGTCTCTCGGTGTGTTTTACCATGTTTGACAGTCACACTCAGCTCATTCACTCTCTGTAACCTGATTTCACGGCTGCAAGTACACCATGCCCTGCGGCCTGAAGGGAGCTCTCACCTGAAAGAGAGAGAGAGAGAGAGAGAGAGATGAGTCCACACATTTGATATGCTGTAATGACAGCAGTGGGCAGGAGTGTGTGTGTGTGTGTGTGTGTGTGTGCGACCACCATATGTGGCCAGGTGCTGTTCCCGATCCCACCTGCCCTCGGCATTACCATAATCAATTTAACAGGACAGATTAATAATCAAATATTCAGATGATGATTGCTTTTGGACTTAAGCTAATCTCTTAATGCCAGTGACCGTCCTATTCTGTGTTTTATCAGCCTGTTGCTGTGTGTATCAGGTAGTTGCTTGTGCGTGTGCGTTTATTTTTCGGCAGTATACCACACGTCGAATTGCTTTCCCTTTCCTTTTTCACAGCCCTTAGGTGCGTGCGTGTGTGTTTTGTGCGATTTTGTATAAATCTCTCAGAGCACATCAGTTATGCTTATGAATGCAAAAACAGCTCATTGACTCTGAATTGTTTTCTTAGCAGTTTGGTTAGGAATATAAATAGCGGCGCATCTATAGCAGACCCCAAACCGCTATTCATTTGGACTTGCGTGTTTTTGTTTTGTTTGCACGAACGGAGGAACTAAGAGAGAGACATCTCTTACCGAGGCATTATCAAATGTTTTCACTCGAAAAATCCAATGCGCCTTTCAGTATTGAGAGGAAGAGAACATGTTCTGACTCTCACCCTGCCCGCTGGAATTAGTCAAAAGACCATTTTTAGTAATAAATTATGCATTGAAACAAAGAGATAGCCTCTTTTTTTGTTCCCCGCGCACAGGCCGCCTTGGCAAATGCCTTTAAAAAATCTTTAAAATTGTCCATTCAACTCAAACTTACTGAGTGTAGCAAAAATGTCAAAGGCATAAAGTCAGCGAAGATTGAATAAAATAATGGGAGGAGACAGATTAGTCATGCAGAGAGCCCACACAGTCTTTCAGGCCGGCACAATACCACTTTTTATAAGCGCTCTATCTACACAATGGCGCCGTTCAATATATCGAGGATGATACATGGTCAGACGTGTAATCTCCCTTTGATTCCTCGCACTCATTCATTCCGGAACCTTTTCAGGACTGACACTGATGAGCTCCAGGCTCCCGCGGCTCTCCTCGCAGCCAGCAACCTTCTTTAAGAGTTCATTATGTAGGAACATGGAGGATAGGTGTCTTCCGCCAGGCCGCTATCTGATGTCACGCCGTGCCCTCGTCATCCGTCGCCGGCGTTAACGACAGGGTCTGTCTGAGGATCGACGGTGCTTTCAGGAACATTAGTCAGCTTTTGGGTGAAGATGGAGTAAGCCAACACGCCACTCAGAATAACACGAATCAATCAATCCAGCACGGGCTTCCAAATTTTCCAAGATGGAGTCATTTCATACATGACGGAGCTCAGACGGAAGGCCGACGGGTGCATTGATCACATATGGGGGATCGTTGGCGTCCTATACGTACCCGTTCCGGCTAAGTGTTCGGCGCGCGTGCGCGTGTGTCTCGTGGCGTTCGGATGATGGAGGAGGGGGAGGAGTGAATCAGTTTCCCTGGGAGACAGTGGGCTGAATTACTGACGGGTTTGTGCACCACTTAACCTAATCTAGCATATGATTATGAGACTCAGTCAGGGGCGCCTCCCTCATACGCTTCAGTGCCAGCCTCCTTCTGCCTGCCGGGCGTGGCATACACACACACACACACAAACTCTTCCTAAAAATAAACCTCACCTCCTGTACAAGCGGCAGTGTTTGAGCCTACCTGAGCAGAGTGAATGAGATCCGCTAAATATTATGACTGCCTTGTGTCCTGCAATAATTGATTCCCCCACCTCGCACATGCATATATATACACACGCTGCCATTTACTTTCTCCGCGCTGTTCATTTTACAAATTCTATAACCTTTTAGAATTTCTTTCTGTGGAGAAGATTGCTGCCTGGCCTCAGATTCATTATGGTGATTGAATCCTCTTCAATAGAAAACTGTTTAAAGAAGAGAGAGGGAGAGAGCGAGCGAGGGAGAGAGAGAATGAAGGTAACATGGGTTAAAAGCTTGTCTGGGTGACATAATTCACCTCCACTGAGGCAAACAATCACATCGCATTGTGACCTTCATATGATAGAAAAAAGGCTGCTTTTTTTCCTGCCGCCTTCTATCATCTCTTACCCGTCCCTTCATCTTCCACTGTTTTTTTTTTGTCTTTGGCAACACGGGTTATTTTGGATTACAGATTAAATATCTAATTACGATCACTTTGCGGTGAGGAATATACTGTAACGTAAGCCCTTGCTTTAATCATGAACGCAGTTTAAAATCACCCTTGTGTACAATGGGAGATGATATACATATATAATTCTCTCTCATCTTCTACCCTCCCTCTCTTTCCCTCCACTTTCCTTTTTTACACTCAAAGCACCTGGACCTACACTATTCATCATGTGGATGACTCCGAACATGAATTAGTTTTCTTTTTTTATGTCAGAGATGAGAGGGCCAGATGGTATAAAATAAAAAAGGCGAAAAAGGAAAAAAAAAAAAAAATGGGGAGAGCGAGAAAGAGGAAAAATCGAGGACATAGTCTGCACTCTATGTTATCATAGAGGCACATGCTAGCGCGGGATTAGGCTGGATTTTTAATGCTGTTTCGCTCTGAATTATAGCTTTTCACTTGCCCTCCTTTGTCATTTCTTTATACTTCAAACAAGAAATTGTCCAATTCTAATTAGTCGATATAATTGCTGCTGGATGAAGCGCCGCCAATCGGACCCTGAACTCCTGCAAGGTGGAGTGGTTTTGTTCTTCTCTCGTCTTTTCACTGACAGTCTGTTTTTTGCCCCCCCCCCCCACCTCTCTCTTTTTTCCGCTCTTTTTGCTGTTCTTTTTTCCTTCTTTTTTGAAAACAAGAGAAAAGGCCCTCTCGAGAGGTCCTGAGGTTACTGTCACGTTATTAGTGCATCACTTGTAGGCAATTACAAGCCCCTCCACATCCGTGTACCTGCCGCACGGCTCACTTTATGAGGGACAAGTGCCGACACGTTTTTCGTCCTGATTGTGCTGTTCAGAGTGGCATCATTTTAGATTTGTTTATTTGTGTCTCCACTTTAAAAATCTTTGCCTGTGATTGTGAAAGTAAGCTGTTTTTATTCAGTTCTTGGCCTTTTTGTCGTTTTACGATATATGCAGCAGTGCAGTAGAGTGACAAGGAAAAAATGGGATCAGGAAATGTTCTAATAACTTGTAAAAGCACCTTCACTCAGTTTGTCTAAGTACTGTATGTGTGCATAATTCTAGGCCAAAGCTTCTGTGTAAACCTCTACATTAATGTTCGTGGAAAATGTTCACTGTGCAGTCACCATAGGGCTATTGCAAGTGGGCTCCTGAGGCTAAAGCCTCACATTTTTTGTTAAAGCTAAAAAAAAGTGTTCATTAATACAATTATCTGTATGTAGTGCCTTCTGTGGGATACACTGAAAGGGATAATTCATCACCTAAAATTCAAACGAATTTAGTCATATTAACTCTGACTCAATTTTTAATTGTGGAACACAAAAGCCAACATTTTAAAGAAAGAAAAACAAAAAAAAAATACTTTTAATAATAATAATAATAATAATAATAATAAAATGCATTTTATTTAAAGGCGCTTTCTGAACACCCAAGGAAACCTTACAGCAAGCAACCAACAAAGTAATAACAATAAAGAGACAGTAAAGAGACATTATAAAATATACAACATAAGAAAATTCATTACACATCAAAAAAAATAAAAAAGCTTCAATTACATGTAAGCCTGAGTAAAAAAAGATGTTTTAAAACGTGATTTAAAAATATTCAGACTGTCACTGTTCCTTATGTTGGGGGGTAGCGAATTCCACAATCGAGGTGCCACAAAACTAAAAGTTCTCGCTCCCACTGTACTTAAGCGAATGCGTGGTGGCACTAGAGAGACAGAGTTAATTGATCTAAGAGAACGAGAAGGAGTGTAGATGTTTAGAAGATCAGTGAGATATGGAGGAGCCAAACTGTGTAGAGCCTTAAATGTGAGAAGTACAATTTTTAAATCAATACACGGTACTTAACTGTATTGATGTGTATCTTAATTCTTAAATGTCTTTCATTCATTCAGTTATTTTGGGCGTACATACTTTGTTCTCTAACAGGAAGGATATGCACTACTGTTCAAAAGTTTAGAGAATTTGTATTTAAAGAAAATACAATTTTTATTATGCAGGGATGCGTATAATTTATTAAAAAAGGACAATAAACACTTGCACATTGTTACAAAACTTATTTAAAAACAATAATAAAAAATTGCTGTTTTTAAACTCTGTTATTTAAATAATCCTGAAAAGGTTCTTTAGAACCAAAGAGCATATGAGATTGATATCTGAAGAATGATATGACAGAAGAATGAAGTAATACCTGCTTTGAAAATAGCAAACTGTTGAATAAATTGTAACAATATTTCACAATATTACTGCTTTTACTGTATTTTTGTTCACATAAATGCAGCCTTGTTGAGCGTAAGAGACATCTTTCAAATATATATATATATATATATATATATATATATATAAAACCATGCCTATATACACTTCCTGTACTTACAGCTATATAAAATATAGAAAGAAGTGCTGTGTCAGAGGAGTCAGTGTATTTGTAAATGGCTGAGAACTGCAGTACAGCTGACGTTGTAGGTTTGAGGCTGTTACTGAGGTTAGTGGGACCTTTAATTTTAGCTCTCGTTATATTAAGATTTACCTCGTATGGGCTTAATGACATCTTTCAGATGTAGCTGTAAAAGTGTTCTGGATTCCATTATTCCCCCAAAGATGTCCCCATTCACACAGAGGTTCAGGCTATGCCTCGAATAACCACTAAAACAGTTTGCGTTGTGTGCCAGCATGTGTCTGATTGGACAGGGATGGTGGTGTGTCTGTGTCGATCCCGAGGTCAGACCTGTCATGTTAGATGACTTGAAGCTGAGTGGCAGGAGGAAGTAGATAGGATCCAACCCTTGTTAGAAACTTTTCGGTCTTTCCGGTCTGTCCACGTCCTCGGACTCACCAGCGCAAAGCGCTCATAGTCAGGCCGGTGCCGTCACGCCATCAATCATCATTATAAATCCCGCATCGTCCCTGCTACATTAACTTGGCGACCTGCGCACCCCGTCTCAATTAAACATCTGATGAATATACGGCTCATCTACGCGGACTGTCAGCCACCCGTCAGTCAGCCTCCGACGAGAACACGCTTTTATTTTTGGACCGGATGCCAATAACGGCTCTGGGACTTAAACAAAAACATCTTCCTTCAAAGTTATTGCGAGCGGGAGGAGATTGTTTGCTCAACACTAAAGGGGGTTAAGGCAGGCTTTGGCAGGGAAAAGAACGGGCCAACAGAGACCCAGAGCCCCAAATCAGGAAAGTTTTGAAGCATTGTTTTGAATCTTAACAAGAGGACTGAGACATGCAAAAATAATTTGCCATCTTTTCTCTTTTCCTCGGCTTTGCATTCTATGTATCAACGCATGTAAATAGCATCTTAACACTTGATGCTATTTTGAAAAGCACTCGGCCCCTGAGGAGTTCTAGCGAGTGAAGCAATTTATCCACGAACAGGTGCATTTTTAATGCTTTTATACAATCAGATGAGCATTTTACATACAGACGCTGGCGTTTCTGTGTCTTCTTTTTTGATTGCCGCACTCTTTTATTCGTATTTTGAATTGATGTAGCCTTTCTAATTAAACTTGGAGAGAGATGTTAATTACCTAACAAGGTCACCTTTTTCTGCCACCATATTCAGCATTGCTCTCCTATACTCTTTCTCTCCCCTGTTCCACAGCCTAAAGGAGATTTGAAGAGCGGTGTTAATTGCCTATCCGTGATCCCATTTCAACTTTTGCATCTTACTCTTTAAGTGCCGTATTTAGACTGTAAAGGAGGATTATTGGTATGTTGTGCTGTTCTGCGCCTTACACAATGTGTCCAGTCATCACAAACCGCTGCTTTCTGTGGGAACTCCTCTGTGACGAGAAGAGTGAGCGAGAGAGAAAGGGACAGCACATATGGAGCATGATAGTTGTTATAAAAGATGTCAGCTGTAGCAGCGTGCAGCTGGTGGGCTTGTGAGGTGGGAGGACGTAACATGGGTGAGATATGGTCATTTGGAGAGAATGGGGTTTTATCATATGATACCAGGATGCGTGTGTCAGTAATTCATAATTTCATATGGCCCACACGCTTTCCTAATGCACAGAACTGCCTGCATGTTTCTGATGGTTCTCACAGGATGTTACATCACTCTTTTGAGGTCTCTAGGCTGCATTTTAAAAGACCAAACGTAAATAAAATCCAAACAGACTATCAGAGATGGTTTATTTGGATCAAAAAGGCCCTATATACTGATAGTGTGTAATCTGTCAGCTACATCTGTCAATATAGATTTTGTTACAGTATGTGTAATGTGAAAATCACAATTAAATACATGTGAAGCGTCAGGCTTCATCTTAAGCTGATATTACAGCCTACAGAGGCTAAAGATGTTTTCTTTCGGCTGCTGTAAAACTCTATACTTAACTGTGAGGTTGCAACCCAAAAATGCCTTGGGCCTGTTTTGATCGAGTCACAGTTTGGAGGGTAAAAAGCTAAACACAGACAATTCTCAGAACTAGAAATGTCAAAAGTAATGGTTGGTACTAAGATAAACAACAAATGTGGCGATTCATGTTTTTCTTTGGTAATAAAAAAAAGTTGAAGATAGTCAGAAATGTACTATTATGACATGACTATAATTAGATTTTTATTAAAGGGTTAGTTCAGCCAATATTCTGTCATTAATTACTCTCCCTCATGTCGTTCCAAACCCATAAGACCTTCGTTCGTCTTTGGAACACAAATTAAGATATTTTGATGATATCAGAGAGCCGTTTGTCCCTCCATAGACAGCAACACAACTGAAATGATCCCAGGTCCAGAAACATGGTAAAAACATCAGTAAAACAGTCCATGTGACATGTGTGGATCAACTACAGTTTTGCGATGATAGGAGAATACTTTTTTTGTTTGTTTTTTGCGCAAAGAGAACAAAAAGAGCATCTTATACTGAACTATTATTGAAAGACCACATTTACACATAGCCGGGCATTTAAAGAAATGAATATCTCTTCCTCTCCGTTTTCAATAATAACATTGTGCACACAACATCGTTTTCAAAAAACTTGTCATTTATATCAACCAGTATAAATACCTATGTAAATAGGTCACTAACATGACGTTAAGCATTTTCCGGAGCATAACCAAACCACAGGGAAATACCTGCGTCTTCCCTTCGCGTAAACGGGGCCTTAAACGAATGATGAGACAGACAGACAGTCAAGCTGTATTAATCACAGTATTAGACTACATTAGGCCCACGGCTGAACAACAGAACTACAGAATCGCAAGCTAGCCGGTGATCAGGACATCTGCAGGATTGTTACACAACATAACGTACACAAATACGATCGCAAGAAAATACAATCAGCAAGTATTAATCATACTTACAGCAAGCCGGTCTAAATAAACTGGCCACTGATCCATCTTTTAAGAGCAAGCGTTTGGTGAATATCGCGCTGTACTCCAAGATTGGAAAAGCAGTCATCAGTAAAATGACGCGAACACAACACGAGACTGTACTGCTGAGGTGTTGTTGAAAAATATGAATGTTAATCAATCATTCTTTGTAGATTCATCTTTCAGAAGGGCATACGAAACAACTTTACTCTCACAGGATACAACGTCTTCTTCACATGATTTAATTCACACGGAAATTGTACTGTTCGGGGGCGGGGCAAGCTGTTCGCGACATAGAATATGGGCGGACATTATGCAAATATGTTACCTAGTGACGTGGCTCGATAACCGAGAAAGATTCAAATTGCTGACGACTCGTTTAGGCGATTGTGAGCCGACTCTTGTTTTTGATAGACAATAACTTAATTTATCGTGCAATGTCAGCGTCACAACTTTGCAGATAGTTTATGTTCACATACACCATGACACACTGCTTAAACAATCATGTTTGAAAAAGCATAATAAGGACCAAACTTTCTGCTTGTAATATTGTAAATGCTAATGCACTGTTTAGTCTAGTAAAACAAACTTGTTTTTGTGTATACAGTTACTAGACAGAATTCATGCTAATAATTTTGCATGTTTTTGAGCCTGTGCAGTTCATGGCAATAAGAATTCATTTCATTTTGGATTTTGTCAACTTTTTTGCTGTTTTGGATCATTAATCGTCTAATGTGACGTTTGGGTCCTGAAGCAAAGCCGGTTGAGAACTACTGATTTATAATATTTAAATCAAGAAAATAGAAGCAAAACGAATGAGTGTTTACTGCAGGTTTGCTTTTCACTCATATTATATTTCCTGCCTTGTCTGTCAGGTATTATGTTGCTGGCTGTTATTAAATGGTGGTGTGGAGAATGAAAACACATCAAAATATACTTGAACAGCTGTTGTTTTTGTTGTGTACCTTCTAAAATCTGAAATGTAGCTTAAAACTGCATATGTTACAGCATGAACACTAACTTGCTTTTCAACCTGCAGTGGAGCTACTTGTATTCAGTCAGGTGTGGAGTGCTGGAGAAACACCGAGAGGTGGAGGAAGATGGAAATTTAAGTGTGTAATGTGAGGCTGATGTGATGAGATTGTGTGTGGTGACCTCCTCCGACAGGTCTCCATCCTTCATCAGCCTGACTTCAACCACCATCACCTCTGTTTTTTCCATCCCACCATTTATCTCTCTCTCTCACGCTCTCATGTGTTTCCCCTCGTGCTCAATCTCTCTCAGCACGCAGCTGAATAAATGCAGAATAACAATTATTGAAAACACAATTAAAATCTGTTAATCTGATTATTTGTCGAGGATAAAACCTTTAGGATGGCTCTGACAGCTTGAGGAAAAAAGCTGTCCATTTTTCAGCAAAAATTGAAAAGATTATGATATGTCCATCCTCATGTTATAATCTCTTCGTGGTCAGACAAAAAGATAGAAAAAACCCTAATAATTAACTTGACTTAGTATTGGATAAAGGAAAAAGCCATGGGAAAAACAGTTTCTCATATTCTCAAGGGTTGCTGGTCTGTTTTTAAAAAGCATTTAAGACCTAAGAACATACTCCACATTATAGAGGAAATAACCACATTTAGGTATTTAAGAGCTGGTGCACCTGCAGTTTGGACACAAATGCCTTTATTGCGCACACATGCATGTTGTCAATCAAGTGGCAAGAGGCAGAGAGAGGAAAAAAAAAATATCTCAGCAGACCTCAGCTGGGTATTATTTGGGTTTAAATCCATGCTTTGTTTGGAGCAGCTGGTAATTGCGTATTGTGGGGCAATTAAGATATTTAGCATTAAGCGGAATAAGCCAGGTCAAGCACCCCACCCTCTCTACTCTCACCACCATCAAATCAAAGCAGTGGGCATCTCTCTCTCGCTCAAGCTTTTGTATGTATTGCCATGTTTATTTTTGCTGAAAAGCCAGTTTAGTTCATTTGAGAGTCAGCTAGGCAGAGCGGCTCTATTTCTTTTCTTTTAGGCGTTTTTTTAATAGTATTATTATTATTATTAAGATCAGGCAGTGCACAACAACAGCCTAGGAATCTATTATTCATTAAGTGTAACCAATATAAAATTTAAAACAGTGTTTTTTTGTAGTTAAATTATGTGAGGTCAGCATAATATTCTGCCTATTACTTATATCTATATCATCTTTGCCTTAGTCAGCTCTATTTAAATATGCAATCATTTACAGCTTTTGACTCTATGTGTGTGCGCGCCCAATTTCCAATATTCCTCTACGCACTTTTTATGCTGACATCAATGGCAAGCTATTAAAGACAGTATTTCATTATTGGTTCCTCGTCCCCAGTGGTTATTTACAATCCTATATATACTAAGCACTGATATTAAAGGAGACCATTTTAATGAGGTGCTATCTGCCTTAGCAATATGTCTTTCTCTGAATGAGATTGTGTTTAAAGATTTTTATCAAGAAATGGCTGTTCGCTGGGGTTATGTTTTGTCCATGAAATATGCATTTCATATCTCTTTCATTTCATTAACATAATTTAATTTGTGCTTTGCATTCTGTGCATAATACATATTTGATTTACAAAACAAATATTTCCATTAGAAAATGAATTTCATGCAGGCATAAGGCAGAACTGAATGATGTATTGTAAAGAAAGTAGAGAGAGCGAGAGAGAGAGAGGGAGAGAAAGAGAGTGAGAGAGAGAAAAAGAATTGTATTATCCTCAGAGCGCCTTGGCAAAGAAAAAAATACTCAATAGACTTCTAGTGCGTACCGATGTGTGTGTGTGTGTGTGTGTGTGTTTATGGATGTTTAGGGACATGTACTCATACGACGTATACGCCTGTGTCTCCAGTATGTAAATGCACATTAAGGACTGCTATACTTGCAGTGAGTATATTGCATTAAGTTTAAAGCAATATTACTCAGATTGATTTACATTGTTTGCTATGGCCGCCTCTCCCCTCTACGTTAGCTAAGTGTTCCGGTGGCAATGTGGCGCTATGCTTTTTATTATCAGTAAAATATGGTGGATATTATAAAGATATATCTCTCGGCTCGGTAGCACAAAGGAAGAGCACGCATCCATTTTCATTTGGTGCCAGTTTTAAGGCTTGCGCCGGAGAACATGCTACACGTAGTATTTCACAGCTTAGCGTATGATGTACATCCTTGGGGACTTTGTTTCTTTGCCGGCCCGTTTGAACGGGAAAGCTCGCCGCGTGTCAGTTTAAGAGGTATTAGCCGTTGCTTTAGTTTGCGAAATCGCTTCCTTTTAACTCCAGCCTGTGATAAATTATGAAGTCCACCCCTCTACATTTCCTTTCCTCCTCTTCCAAGGGAATGTTACTAGTTTTAATTAAAGCACTGCACCTTGCTAGTTTAAAGGATATCAGTGCCTGTGTGATAAGTTGCAGGAGCTCAGGGCTTTGGATAACAAGAAGCATTTTAAGTGGCCCTGACGAGTTCATATTAATTTGGCTTATCGCGCCTGTAAAAAAAAATCCAGGTAGCATTGAGGCAGATCCCGGCTTTAATGAGCTCAAAAACGTAAAGTCGGTGTCAGAACGCTCCACTTTTTTATTTCAAAGGGAGTAGGAAATAACTTGTCAAAGCTAAAAGCCAAACAGTAAGATCTATGTTTCAGAGGTAACTAGTATTAGCAGGGATTTCGGGCTCGTCTGACATGCCGTACGGAAGGGAGGGCTTAAAATAGAAGTCTCAGGTACGCCAGAGTGGGGCTTATACCTGCGCTCGGTCTCTGCTGCCTTCGCTGACGGTTAAAGAAGAGCGATGAGAGGATCTCTGAGCTTTTAAGAATCTCCTCTTTTTCCAATTCTTCTCCCTATAGCGTTGCCGGAGAGGTGATCACCTGCCCGGCTACCACTTTGAATTCGTGACAGGTGTTTTTAAACTTCGCTCGAGCGGGAAAGAGAGACGGAGATCACACCATGGCTCTGAGGAGTTGACGAGAGCCTTAAGATGGTTTGGGAAAGTTAAGCCTCCTCTTGTCTTTTATTCTCTTAGCAGTTCAAGGCCAAATCCAGCAGGAGTATGAATACATCAAGTGGATGTTTAAAAAAAAAAGCATTCCGAGAAGATCGCTTAGGTTTTGCCTGTTGGAGCGCACTACTTTTTTTTAAGGGCTGGTTGGTGTCAAGGAATAACCCGCAACCGTGAACAATTTACCCTTTATTCTCGCACCTTAATCTGTTGTTGGTGACAGAAGGGACTGCGTTTCTATCTTAGCAGATGGGGAGACAGGTAACTTGGCATGTTTGTTAACGTCGCCAATGTTAGGAAAGCAGACAAAGAGAGCGAGAGACAGGGAAAGATGAGAGGAGAGAGGAAAATCAATCTAATACTGCAGAACTATCAGATCACATGAGATGATGGATTCTTGGTCGCAGCATTCAGCCGCTGTCTGCCGAGCTGTGCAAATCAATTCAAACAGACACAAAGAGTAAACACACATTCTGCACCACAATAGGAAATTGAAGCAGAGCCTCCCTTTTTAAAATATGCCTCTACATATTTGTTTTGTGGATTACCATTCTGAAATGAAATTTGAACAGTTACTTAAAATAATATGCAAAAGATATTTCCTGTTTTGCCGCTTGCCCCCCCCTCCCCACTGTTTGTCGGAGATGTGGGATAGCTGCGACACTGGCGTCAGTGTAAACACCACATGCGTGTGTTGTCCCGGTGATTATTTTTCATAAACATTTTCAGAGGTTTATCCTTATTGCAGAAGGTTTAGATATCATATTTTATTTGTTTTTGCACTGTTGAAAAAATATTTTGCGAAAGGCGAGCCTGTGTTTGTCTACATGCCAGTGGAGGCAGGTTGGAATGGACAGCGTTTTCCAGGGACAAGAGGCCACTGAAGCTCTAAAATTTTAAGGTTTTTTTTTTTTTTTTTTCAATAGGAGCCATGCGGGTTTGAAAAGGACTTAATTGAACTGTGTGAGCTTCTTGTTCACGTTACAGGCTGAACTACCGTTGTAAGGTCAAACTTTAGCAGACATTCATTAAAAGTCCTTTGACATTTAGTCAAAGACTTCTTCAGTTGGCCTACACCTCTGGTGCGCAAAACATTAAGCGTGAACAAGGCTCTTGAAGTCACAAAGTACAACATGATTTAGTCGGGCAAAGCATTATATAAATCAATGTGACAGTTCTCAAGTACAGAACCAAGAACACAGAATAATGGACATGCAAGAAACTGTTAATAATAATAATAATAATAATAATAATAAAAAGTATATTATTTTACTGATGTGAAAGGAGCACTACACTGAAACAGGGGGAGCTACAATTTAACATTTCTGAATATACTGCGTGTAAAAAGATAGCGGACAGTGTAGCATATTGCATTACCTCTGAAGTCTGATTCCCAAACAAATGACTCTTAGAAAGTTAGATTTGTTGCACTTTAGAAACACATATTCAATATTAAGTAAGTGTTTTCCTGAACAGACACATAATTTGCTGCTTATTAATAGTAAGTTGTTATGTTTAGGTATGGGGTTGGATTAACGGATCTAAAATATGGTCATGCTTAATAAGGAGTTAACAATAAGTTTATTTATAAGTTCAAATTTACAGCCAACATGCTGGTAATATGCACGCTAATAAGCATCTAGTTAAAAGTGAGAACTGGTCCTTAAAATAATGTGTTACTGTTAGTTATTTTAGTAAATTAAACAACCAATTAATCAGAGTTCTAGCTGTGTCTCATTTCAAAGCATTCACCCTCTGGAGGAGACATCTTCAATGGCATATGTGATAAGACACACACACTTTTGTGCTTCTCAAATGCAGTTGGAAATATCATAATTATGAGTTTCAAGCATGTGAATGTTTGAATGAAGTCCTATTTATCAGTGGGAAACTCTGAATTCTAGATGATGAGTTCTAATGTCATAAGCGGCGTGTCAGTTGGAAAAATGTCAGAAACACTTATCTGTGATATAGATATTAGTGTTGTCAAACGATTAATCATAATTAATCACATCTTATATGTTTTTTTACATAGCGAATGTCTGTAAACAGTGTATATTTATTATGTATAGATAAAAACATATAAATATATATATATATATATATATATATATATTAGGAGTGGGCATAGATTTTTATTTTTTTTTATCTAGATTAAAATGGCTCATTTGAATTCTGCCAAGAGCATTCAGAATATGTGTGCATTTCATTTCTGGACTCCGTTACATATGTTTTAATTAGCAAAATTAAACTACAGATAAAAATCTTAATAGATGAACTAAAGTAACCACACGGTTTTGCTACACTAGCCATTTAGCTTTGCCATGGTTTTTTATGATTATACTAATAATATACTAATAGCAATTCACGCATACAGAGCTTGTGATCTCTGTGACGCCCAGATGTTCAAAACAGACCCTCTCACCTCTGTAATAAACACGGAGGTGTTAGTCCTGTCCGAAATGGTACATGAAAATCACGGAC
>JAUYWG010000040.1:18376240-18389901 GCA_034779775.1 Enteromius afrohamiltoni
TGTCTGTCCACCAACGTTTACCATCCAACCTGACAGAACTGGAGAGGATCTGCAAAGAGGAATGACAGAGGATCCCAGAAAATCCTTCTTTCCCAAAAAGACTCATGGCTGTATTCGATCAAAAGTGATTCTAGTAAATACTGAGCAAAGGGTATGAATACTTAGGACCATGTGATATTTCAGTTTGTCTTTTTTAATAAATCTGCAAAAATGTCAACAATTCAGTGTTTTTCTGTCAATATGAGTTGCTGTGTGTACATTAACAATAAAAAAAATGAACTTAAATGATTTTAGCAAATGGCTATAAAAAAGAAAAAATATTATGTCTTATATTAATTATATTTAATATTTTATATATATATATATATGTGTGTGTGTGTAAATACATGTAAATCTTAAATTTAAAGTATGTACTGTATGTGTGTGTATTTACAAATACATAATAAAAAAGAAACTTATATTTATATTTATATACCTATATTTATACCATGTATCATGAATCATTTTGAATTCAGATATAGTTATTTAGATGCACAGTATAATTATTTTTATTTAGACTACTGCTGTGTGACTTGTCAGTCTTGAATGCATGATCTTAAATTCTTCACAATTTCCATATCCCTATTTTTTAGCTTTGTCTCCAATGGTGCTGTTAGCATCAGAAATCTGTGTCTCTAATAAAGCCTGTTTAGCATGGCACATTCTGTTTCTCTGGGCCACTCCACAACGTCCCCAGTCTGCTCGCATAATTGGAGAGATCCTTATGAGAGAGTGTGAAGGGCGGGGAACAAAAGCGGACCGATGACTGGGACAGTTGTTGGGGCCAGTGTTGACAGCTAGCAGAGCTGCGTGCTGTGGGAGAGAAGCTGTGGCCCTGTCCGCATGCAGAGTGTACTGCATGCAGGTGTCAGGACTTAGAGTCTAATGAGCCTTAATTAGCCCATTTGAGTAATCAGTGGCTTGATTGGTCCTGTGTGCTTAAGTAAACCAGCACATTCAAAGAGTGCTAGCGGGATTCGGGGCGTTTCAAGAGCACTGGTTCACTCAGGGTAGTTCGTTTAGGTGTTACATTTGTATCTCTTTATAAACATGCGTATTTATTAAGTAGTGTTGTGAAATATGTTAATGTGTATGTTAAATGTATTAAAATGTGGACAGCTTTGTGTTGATGAGCTGGTCTTGATGGAGCCCCGTGTCTCTTCTCTGCCCCCAGCACTCACCTCTTCATTCAGCCACCACTTGACAGCGCAGACTCTTCAGAGGCCTGCCTGATGCCCATCAGCATGAGGGACTCGAGTCTTCATCCTCCATCATCACAGCACAAAGACATCTGGACGATTGTCAAGGACGTCACAATCTCTGTGATAGCTGACATATCCCATGGGGCACTGCAGAAAAAGGAAAGCAAAGTTACTCTTGCGTGAGCAAATACAGTATGGGTGGTGAGTGGAAAATGTATGAAGAAGTACCATACCACGATGTATCTTTGAGTCCTTTGCTACAATAGATGTCCTTTTAGGTTCCATTTATGCAGTTGCTTACTGATGAGTAGCTGCTTGCAGAGATTGCATGTTTCTACACTTTTAATATCAATCTTTACACACTTTAGGGGTACAACAGCTTTTTTAAGTTCCCTCATAGCAAGAAAGTATCTTCCTCAAAATGATTTCATTTTAAATCCATAGTTTTTGACACAATTTGACATTTTTACATTATTGTTATCATTGTTATTATTTAATTACATAGCAATAAGAATAGTCATTTGTCTTTTTTTTATATTGTTGTTATTTATATTTAGTTACATAGTAATGCTACTACTAATATTATTATTATTTAGTTACAAACCAGTATTGATAGAAGTCTGCCTTGTTTTATGTATATTGTTGTTCAGTGATTCATTATTAATAATACAAAATACTATTACTGTTAGTAGTAGTAATACTGTTTATATCTATCTTTCTATCTATCTAAAATGAATTTATTTTTTGTGTATTACTAGTATTAGTTGCAGTTACTCGTATCACACCTACTAATATGCATCCTCGAGAGGTAGATGAGGTGCAGATATGTAGACTGATGTTAAAGGGCACAGTCGGTGTGTCTTATTTTTTATGAATCAAAAGCATACAGCACAAACAGTGTAATCTGATTATCACAAATTAATCTTATAATTCAGTTCTTTTTAGTGACTGAAAAAGAGCCAGTTTCCTATCCAAATGATTCTCATGAGCCAGTTCTTTTTAGTGACTGATAATTGAATGTATGATTGCGTAAAAGGCAATACACAGTTGAAGATACACATTTTCTCCGAATTTTAAATTCCTATCCTAAGCCGCACCGCCTTAGTGATGAGCGGATGTACTGTACCTCTAAAAGTTCTCCCTTTTTCTGTATATGAGCTAGCCTAGCATCTATAAATATGCTTTCCTACATGACGGGGACCCTGGATGACACTTGCACAGGTGCAAGCACCAATCACAGAGATTCAGTGTTTGTCTGATGAAGCATTGTTTCAATAGTCTACTGCCCTCAAATTCAGCCTCTCTCCCCTGTGTGACAGTTTTCAGGAAAAAACTGATATTTGCTCTTTAATGGGCAGCTAAAAGCTGCAGATTTACACTTGCACCTTTTATTTAGACGGTCATATCTTCTCCCCATAGCCAACAGCGTCAACTAATCCTGTATTGCGTTTCAATATAATGATATATAGAAATGGTGATTACCCTCTAATTCAATTGCTTGGTAATCAAATTGTAGTAATGGTGCTTATTTGGTACCCCAATTTATAGTTTTCCCAGAAATCATTAAGCAATTTACCCTTCAAATCTACTTTGAATATGCGTGAGCACAGACACACACACGCAGACTAGTATTATGGTGTATTATATGAAGCCCCAGCTGTTTGAGATGATGATGGTAGCAGAAGGACTCTTGTGAGAGTCATGGGTAAACAGAAAGAGTCCTGGCTGTCTTCTTCTGGACACAGACTCCTTCCTGTTTGCCAGGATTGGGATAAAGATGCTGGAATCAAAAGACTGCACTGAAACATATCCAAAGTTTGAGCCACATGTGTTTACCCTTAACCTCAACAAAGCCTGCATCCGAATGCCTGGAATATCGGCCTATCGGTACATTTTGGAAGATCGCGAGGAAGGGCTAAAGTCTACAGAGCTTTTGCAATCACGCTTGTTTTGTTTGTGCCATTTACTTGCTGCGTGACTGCAGCATGTCAACGGCCTAATGTAATCACTTACTTTCTGTTTGCTTTCATAAAGGGTTTTACATGCATTAAATGCTGTAATGAATCAGTTCGCTGGATAGAGGTGCTTAAGACCCTCCCATCTGTGTTTCTTTTCTAACTTTTTTAATATTGCATCACTTTCAGGCAATTATTTGGAATGCATTCACTGCATACAGCTGGGGAGGGTTACCTTCTAATCAGCGCTACCTGAATAAATATCATCGTACAAGAGGAAGCTGGGTGCCGATGCCACTCTCATGCTGTGAAGAGCTCTCATAATACTACTGGCATTGTGGTTAGGCATAACGAGCCATTCGGCACAATATCAGCACTGTGATTCTTCCTCGCTATAGCCCTTCCGTCCCAACTCGCCCAGAAGCTGAGACACGGACAGTTCTCATGCTCTCTTAAAAGCTGCACACATACAGGCCGGAGGTTTTCTACCACCCAGGGCTGCGCAGCATCCACTTAGGCACTGACAGTGGCCGATAACCCAATCTCCAAGGGGCTTGTGGCGGAGACTGATCTATCAGGCCCACGGTGATGTGTCTGTGTTCGTGGTGGGCATTTCGTTTCCTTTTCTCTCTTTCTGTCATTCTGTAACTGCCAGAACAGCTGTATGTCTGTAGGAAAGCTCTGCCTTTGATATGTTTGAAGTGAAGGCGAAACCACTCGTTTCTCACTAGGAGGATGAAGAGCGAGCTGAAAGGTCTCTGTCTGCACTTCATGATGACAGAACAGTAGGAAAGAGCTTGGAGTGAGTGAATGCGTTCATGTGTGATGCAATTAGTTTGCTGTTAGGGATGAGTGGACTGCTAGTTTTACTAATGTAATGCGAGGGGAAAATCATCACGAGTCATACTAATTACGAGCTTTAGCACTAGGATGTGTGTGCTTTTAAGCCATTTTTAAGAAAAAAAAACATTTTTATATAAAAGTAATTATATGTATAATATATTTATATGCAATACATTAATATGTGAGATGTTAAATTAAGAATTTATTTGGTGAGATTTTGTAGGCCAGCCCAGAAGTTAGCTTCACCCTGGTTTACTTGATCATAATCCAACAAATCTTTTGGCAACCCTTTACTAAAATGTATGTATATTACTAAATGTATATTACTAAAATATTAGCCATTTATTGGTAGTAGTTAAGTACGTTAATACCTTGTTCTACATGACCTAATTCTACATCTCTAATTCTGCCCAATACCTTAACTTAATAACTACCTTACTAACAGTTAATAAGCAGAAAATTGGTAATTAATAATTAATAAATGTTTCCTATTCTAAAGTGTTACCAAAAGTTTTCCATTGGCTTCCAGTGAAAAATAGCTCTCTAACTGTCACATTCCCAACCTGTTTTGTCTGTCTCCCTGTTTCAGTTACCGGACTCCATTCCCCAGAATGCACCTCTCCTCCACAGCCGTTTCTAGTTAGATTCAATCATTCAATCATTATCACTGGTATAAATACCAGTCTGTTTGTCTGTCTCATTGCTCATCATTGCGTGTGTGTTCGACCACCCTTGTAAGTGGTTTCCCCGTGTATCTCTGTCTCTGTGTATTACCTGGATTTCTGCCCGCTCTCGAATACCGCTCTTGCTTTTGCCCCTACTGGACTCCTTTGCCTCTGATACTCCTGTTTACTGTCATCGACTTTGCCTGTTTACCCTGCTACCTGTGAGTTGTTTCATTAAAGAATCTTCTGCACATGGATTCGAAGGCTCTCCGTCTCGTTCATGACAACAACCAATATAAGTTTTTCTTTTTCAAGATAAGTAAGGCTAAACTAACTACACCACAGTTGCATGCCTTCAAATTTACGACCACTAAGAATTCAACATCTCTTTGTCTTTATTTAAAATCTATAAGTTATAAGATTATAAACACAACTACACTTTTTTTTTACAGATAATAAAATCTAAATATAATATAATGTAATAAATACAGTTTTTTTTTTCTTTTCTGTTACCCATGATGATATTTAATGGCTCAGACATCAATCCAATTTTTTTAGCAACTGCCTATTTCAAGGCCTTTAAAAGTTATGAGTGGGCTATTGCTGATGTTGATGAGCTGGCTTTATGACCTTATGCTACATTTAACCATAAACCTGTTCAAAAAACCAATTGACTTAAAGATGTTGAAACCAGAAGAGAAACACTCTAAACCACATGTGATATCTGAAAATATTTGGAATACCAGACTTCATACATGTACCGACTTGGCAACCATCTGTCGTTTACTACACTATTGACCTTAATCTGGGCTTTTAAAGCAGTTTTAAGTTGAAACCATTGATCAAACCAGTGATTTGAAACCATCAGTATTACAGTAAATAACAAGGAAATTAAAAACAGTAGCATGAATGCGATCTGAATTTTTTTTTTACCTCCTACTATACATGGTAAATACTGTACATTGCAATTCCATCCGATGATTTTACAGTTTTTCCAAACGTTAAATGATGTTCTAGCATGCTCCAGAACCCCTTGAGTGACCTAGTGGACATCTTGCACTGTATGCACACTGAGAATCTGACCCCGCTGGCGTAGTGAATAATTGACCAAAGATTAATGGTATGTGGGGTTCATAACTACACCGCTGCTTCCCTCCTGTTCAATTCCAAATCAAAATGCAAATACAACCTCCAAAGTTAATAAAAGACTAACCACGTTAACCACTAACCATGTAGTTTTATCTCCCGCTCCCCGTTTCACACACTAACACACAAAGGCATACATGAAATAGCTGAGTGAAACAAAAGCGAGAACCTTCACGCCACTTGGCCGGCACATGTGGACAAGCCAGTGCCGACTGGCTGCTTCACTGTCACCGGCTGATAGCCAGGCTTTAATGGAAAAGATACAGCCCAGCCAAAGACTGGGAATCATTTCTACGATAAAGTTATATGTTCAGCCTTGAACAACTGAGAGATAATGTTTGGCTTCATTATAATTCCCAGTGTGTTTAAACAGACAGCCCAGAATGCAAACAAAAGCAGATGAAATTTGAAAAGTATTATCAATATTGCAGATAGGGGATGCCCTTTCCAATCAGAAAAAGCGTATCTCGCATAGCAAATTTATGGTTGACTAGTTCATTCATTTCTATTAGCCTGTTGTATGTTTCTCTCTTCCTCATATATATTTATGTGGAATTTATGAGAGGGCCAAACAAACTGTCCTTAGATATTCCTTTAATTCACTAAGCTGGCCTGCTAAAGGTAGCTGGGTGCATTTAAAAGGCATTAGTTTGCTCTGACTGATATTTTTCTGAACTCTCTCCAAAGGGCCATTCGTCACGTGCCCCAGCCTTAGTCCAGCACGCTTGTTGCATCGCTCTTGTGTGTGTGTATGACAGATCCGTGTGTGTTTCTGTGAGCAATTCTCAGTGTGTGCTCCACTGCGGCTCCTTCACACGCCACTCGACGTATTCTGCGAGTCTCTTAATAGCAAGCTGCTGGAGCAAAATAATTGTCATTTTCCAGCCACTGGGCCTAAAGTCATATAACATAATGAAATGTCTAAAAAAGCGAGGGGGTGGGGGTGGTTTGTGTATATATATATTTCTACGTGGTGCTCAGGGTTCGCTTCAGTGCACGGGAGGTCTGCTGAATCAAATGCTGTGCCACTTGAATAATTTACTGTGTACCTTGGAAAGTGTGTGTGTGTGTGTGTGAGAGTGTGCGTAGTGGTGTTCAAGAAGCTAGCAAGGTGAAATGTCTAAATATTGTATATGCCCACTCCAAAGTGTGTTTGTGCACACTGTGATATATGTCCTGGGGATCTTGATACAGCATTCAATACAGTCCTGCTGGACAGATTAGGCTGCTAACAGAGGAAGCCAAGGAACGGCAGGAACCGGTGATATGTGCCTTAGCACTAAGTGTTCTGGGACAGGCTGATGGGTTGATTTAAGCTGGGGTGGGAGCAAGTGGAGATAAATGTTAGTGATGCTTCTCTCTCTCCCCCCATTTTTTCTACTTCAGCAGATCCATCAACTGCTATTGAGGGTAATGAGTAAGGCGTGGAGGTGAACACATTACAGAGGGCTGACCTTGCCCAGAAAAAGAAAGAGCATGTTAGATGCCCCATGAAGCTTTCCCCCTCACCTGTAACATCATCACAGGCATTGTGTTAGGTTTAGAGGTTCTTTTTTCAATGACATTGGTAGGTTGATTTCCTGAAAAGTGTAAACAGCGTAGTGCTTTCAGAGCTCGACACATCAGCATTGGCTGATACAACATTTGGCAGACTGTTTTTTGGGAAACATTTTGAAAGCAATTAGTATTTTTGCAAAACAATTTGCTATCGCTAGTGCCTCAGAATCACTCATAGATGCTGAAATCTTTATATTATGTTGCAATTACATAATTGCATGAATATTTTGGTGAACTGCACAAAATTGATTTATTAAAAATATAGGCAGAACTTGATATCTCTTATAGATGACAGTAATTGTATGGTTAAATAAATGGACAATGCAAAAGATCTTAAGAGTCTTAAAAGAATGATGTACATATTTATATTTGTGTGTGTTTGTATAAATTTAGATTCTAGGTTAAAATGCAAGACTTTCCTAATATATGTGACCCTGGACCACAAAACCTTAAGTAGCACAGGTATACTTGTAGCAACAGCCAAAAATACATATGACTCAAAATTGTATGTTTTTCTTTTATAACAGAAATCATTAGGATATTAAGTAAAGATCCTGTTCCAGATATTTTGTAAATTTCCTACTGTAAATATATTAAAGCTTATATTTTGATAAGTAATATGCATTACTTAGGACTTCATTTTGGACTACTTTAAAGGACTGTTTTTTTTTTCTTCAGATTCCAGATTTTCAAATAGTTGTATCTTGGCCAAATATTATCCTATCCTAAGAAACCATAAATGGATGGAACGCTTATTTATTCAAGAAAATTGACCCTTATAACTGGTTTTGTGGTCCAAGGTCAGGGTAGGGAGTGTAATTTATCAACCAAGGCATGCTTCAACAAAAAAACCTAATACAAATACAAAATTGTGTAAAACATAGGTTAAAAAAAATAAAAAATAATATGTAAATAAATAAATAATAATGATAATGGTAGTGTTGATACCATAGAATACAGGCAATAGGATACACCCACATGAACACATCAATGCTAAAATCAATGAAATGGAAAAAGACAATAACAACAACAAAAATCACAATATATAATTGGGTTTCAAAGTTTGGAACAGATTCTTTTTTTTTACATATTTTATTTATTTTTTCAGATTTTATATGTGATATCAGGTCACAAATCCACATTGAAGCCTTGGGCACATTCTTTGACTTCCATTCCAACAATATTCTTCTCCTTTCTAATAAAGAGGCAAAAGCAATAACATTTTTCACATTGTTAGTCAAAGATACTACATGTTCTGGTACTCCAAAAATAGCAGTTTCAACACAGGGCTTTATAAACAAGTTAAAAGCATCATTTGTTCTTTTGAATATAAACACCCAGTCGTTTTTCAAATTTTGGCAGGACCAGAACATAGGAATAAAGTCAGCCTCATCAACATCAGGATAAGTCTTGTGTAGTGGCATGACAGGAATCTGCATGAGACCAAGGCGTGCTAAGGAGACTTATCCATTTACTCACTGAATGTATGTTTTATATATTCATATAGTACATAGCTTCATGACAAATGTAGTTCATTGGTTGCTGATTTTGACGTCTGTGTAGGTGTGTGGGTTTGGACTGAGAGGTTGTGGCTCTAATGGAGACACAGGTTTATTGACAATGAAACGGTTTGGCTGTATCTGCAGTGGGCTGCCTGCTGCCTGTGATATACTGGAGCCAGAGTCTAGTCAAGGCTGACATACACCATCCAGTGCTGACAGCAGCAGCCACACACACACACATACACAGCTGCTTTGAAGCAGCTTAAAATTCTAATACACTGGCATACACACACACACACATATAGACATGTACAAATATTCAAAATAACCTGCTGGACCTCAAGAAACTGATTCTGGGCACAAATATCATGTTTCAGCTCAAGCTGGACAAAGTTCCATGTGTTAACTATTTCTTTGAAATGTACATTTCTTGCATGTGAAAACACATCTGTCAGTTTTTAAAAGGATCTGCTTAGTTTCACCAATATATGAGAAAACAAAAAAAATAATGTTCTCAAAACCTGGTGAGCTTCCTACATTTCAAGGCATCATAGGTGCTATCACAGCTCATAATACATCACTTTTACACCAGTTATTGGCTGATTTATACTGTAAGTATCTGTCAATATTTGCATACATTGGTAAGTAGATACTTTGCTCTCCTAAAGTTAATCTTTATAAGACAAATTTCCCACTACAAATGTATTTCATACTGTAATTGGCTTGTATTTCAAATTATTTTAACCACAGTTTGCTTTGTTTTGTTGTGTGGCTGAGCAGGCCCGGCCCTAACCAGTTTGGTGCCCTAGGCAAGATTTCAGGTGGCACCCTTTGCATCGCAGTAAATTCCACTGCTAGTGTACATATACTCATAAGAAACTTAATAGCTTTGTCTTGGACATTATTTTATTTAAATAAAGCAATTGAACATTCAAAATACTTACAAAGAATTAAAAAAATGAATACAAAAAAAAATAACTGAACATATGTAATACAATATAAATAGCTTACATAAAGGATTAACTTAAAATACTCCCAATATAAAAAGTGTAACATCTGACATTAACTTATAAATACAATATAAATATGGCACTGTGCAAAATAAGATATTAAAGAAACGCGCATTTGCCTGAGGAAGGGATGATGGTAGCTGCGTTACTATTCTCCAGAACTACTAGACCTAGACGTTAGCTGACGTTAAAACTAACAGATAGCGCTAGCTATTTATTGATTAGCAAACAATGTTATGCTAATGTTAACTCCCTGAAGTCGATGGTCACGTCTTCTTTTTCTTATCAGTGCAAAAGACACTAAAAATACTCTGTTGACTTTGGTCACACAAATAAATCTTATACACCTTTCTAATCTGTTAGGTGTCCACTTTTTTTTTGAGTACACTCTCAGTAAAAACAAAATGTGTGCTTTTGCAAAATAAGGAAAATAAACAGTGCGTGCGATTTTTCCATGTAGGCAAGGCTATATTATTATTATTATTATTATTATTGCTACTACTACTTAGTAGGCTTTGCTATGCAGTTAAATTAATGCGGGCTTATTCTTTTCATAATACCAGCTAGTTTTAAGTGGAAGTGACACTTCTTTTCTTCCTCCATTTCTGGCGCCCCCTTAGCATGTGCCTATACTGCCTATGCCACGGGCCGGCCCCGTGGCTGGGAATAGAGTAGACGTTTTAGCACATACTGTAGTGGTACTGCCTTTTAGCAATTATTTATTCATTATTAACATTATTAAATAATGTTGCTGCTGTTGTATTACCAAGCACAATAATATGCAAAGCAAAGTCAGGATTAATGACAGAGTAATGGTTAGCAGATGTTTATTGCAGGCAGTATGAGAAGGATGCTCATATCTTTTACAAGAGTTGTGCCAGCTTTATTTTCTTTAGATATAACGAACATAACCCTATCGAAGCCTAGCAGTGTTTTGCAGCGGCTGCCTTTGTAATCTTTATTAAAGGTCATCTTTTACACGCATGCCTCTCGCTGGGTGTTCTTCATATATATAGTCTGTCTCCATGTCAGATTAAAAAGGAAGTAAGGGCTTGCAAGAAGAATAAAGAACTCTTTCCAAGAAGTATTAGTTCCTTTTTAATTTTAGCGGGATGAGGAACCCAGAATTTAAATGAAAGAATCGGTTTTCATCCAGCTAATAGTAATCCATAATCCAGCCAACGTGTCTTAACCACAATGTGGTTGGTCTGATTAACTTTAATGCTTTTCCTCTCAATTTATTGAAATGTTGGAATGAGCACATTTGGTTTGGAAGTCTCTCTCTCTCTCTGTCGCTCTATCTCTGTGAGTGAGAGAAAGATAGACTGTGAAAGTGAACGGGAGGAGGGAGGGGGGGCGGGTGGAGAGGGAGAAAATATAACTTTAAGAGCAGGATGGCGGAGTCATTAAATATGTTTCATTCCCTCAGACAACGGGGGGTATGTGAGCCCAGCGAAGATGCATTTTAAGGATAGTGTTGGCTCTTTAATATTTCAACTGATTTAAAAAAAAAAAAAAAAAAAACGTCATCGAGAAGGGCACAAAAAAAAAAATAATTAAACAGGCGAGTTTCATTTTCTGCCACACTTCAAATGAATTTCTGTAATGATCACAAAACCTGTGAAAGGCAAATCCAATCAAACAATATCTAGTGGGTTTCATTTTCCTCTGCATAGCGATGACCCCCTTTGTCAAAGGGTGAGCCGAGGAGACTGTAGGTCGCCGTAGCCATCCAAATGAAGGAGACAATTTAGCGTAGTTAAAGCTATTATCCCACTAGTGTATGTGTGTGTGTGTGTGTGTGCGCTTCGACGTCTGTGTCGACATTATAGCTTTAACATTTTGGAGCTTTGATATGAGTCACTGTAAATGATGCCACAGAAGGTCAATTGCTGAGTTCAAAATGGCTGATGGAGGGAGGGAAAAATATTGCGTTGTTTTTCTGTTTTCAATCCTCCCCGGTCTCCCCAGACACAAATATGCATTTGTTTAAAAAAAGAGAGAAAGAAAAGCAAACTTTTTTTCAGTCAGGCTGTGTCATTAATACAATATGCCACAAATAAGGCTCGGGTCTCTGTGTTTGAAGAGTGTGACATGAGCCCATTGTTTTTACTCTTTTTACCTTTAACCATTTGGCGGGTAATCAAGCATAAGGAGGAAGAATAAGCCACGACTGAATGAGCAGCAATGGTCCAATGACCTTTTACTGCTCGTTATTGGACAACCCGTAATAAAACAAAGAACAAATTCTCCTGAATCTTGAGGGAATCTTGAATCACTGCTCAATGGCTGATTTCTTTTTTTGGGGGGATTATTATTATTATTATTATTTCCGCGGGCTTTGTGCGACTCACAATATTGTTGCTTTCAGTGTGCGGAGGAGAGGAAGTCTCGGGACGGATGTTGGAGGTCTGACTCTGAGGTTGCGGTAATCTTTGTCACCGGGGGGCAGTCTGCTGCGTTTGGCCTTTAGGCCTGCAGGTGTGCAGTCCTCCACGCTCTTACAGGAAGCACCAGGAGACTCGTTGCACAACTACGCACGCCCCCGTATGTATGTATGTATGTAAATGCTTACAGAGAGAGATAGAGAGATGGTCTGTGGTTCTGGAAACTTTCGAGATCACATTACTAGAAGTACTAAAACTTCATAATATGACAGCACACACACACACATACTCACACACACTGGAAAATATGCCAAACAAGCATTACACTAATCACTACTTTGAAATAGGGAGGCTATTTATATATTATGCATTGTGCACTATGTGCAGTCCTGGGAGAGAAGAGAAAAGAAAAATTGATATCAGATGAAAATGAACACTCTGTAAAGCACATTAACTATCTCAGGTTTGGGAGCACATGCTGACTGCCAAATGGGACACCCCTGTGGAAAGCAAAATGGTCTCTCCCACAATTAATGTGGCGCACCTGTGATGGTTGATAAAGACTGCCGCACTGTGCACAGGTGTGGAACATTAATTCTGGGGGTGTTCCTTGAAAAGACGAGCCCCCCTCCACCTCTACCACCAGCACCTCTCCGCCCTCCACCCTCTCCTCCCCCACCTTTGGAGAGCGAAAAACCGAGAAAACAACGCTGCCGTTCATTCGGAGTGATCTGTGTGCAAAAGTATGCAAATGAATATGCGGCATGCTAATCAATCCTGTCCTTCACACAGACTGAAGGGGAAGAAGGAATATGGAGAACGAGGGAATGAATCGGGCCTGAGAGGGAATATGGGATGGGGATAAATGAGCTAGGATTCGTTTTGTTCAGCGTGTTTATATTGTCATATATGTATATATTGACCTATGCGCACTTGGAAACTTTGTAGGTGTTTACTGATAAGACAGATCTGATGGTGGAAATTTCCAGTGGAATGCCCTCCGAGATGCATTTCAGATGAAGAGGGACAATCACGAGGTGGTTAGAGGCTTATGTGCCCAAGTGTAAATACAGACTGCTCAGGCCATATACACTATAGTTTGGGGTCTGTAAAAAATCTATTTTAAATTTTTTTAAAAGACTGCTCTGAGGCTGCATTTATTTAATTAAAAACAGTACAGTGAAATCTGTAATATTGAAACATTTTATTATAATTTAATAACTGTTTTCTTTTATAATAATGTCACTTGTCTGGATTACTTGCAGAAAAGGCTAATATATATATATATATATATATATATATATATATATATAAATGTCTATTTTCACTTTTGTTTAATTAAATGTTACAAAAGT
>JAUYWG010000040.1:18395751-18407186 GCA_034779775.1 Enteromius afrohamiltoni
TAATAAATACATACATACATAATAAATATACACAGTAAACACACATTATGTGAACAAAAACAAAACGTTTATTTTAAATGTGATTATTCACTACCACAATTAACTGTTCGGCAGCACTAATAAATAACTTTTGAAGAGTGCATAACAGTTGATATTGGATATTTAATGGTTCATGTTCATAGCAGTATATCAATAGTTATTGAGCAGTTATTGTATCTTTTTGGTATCAGCCATAATTTTCATGTTGTGCATTCCTGTCCCTTCCTCTCATTGCGCATATTCGGGAGTTTGTTTTTAGGAACTCTGTAACAATAAATGTTCAGCACAGACATCACTCTGGCTGAAAAACTCAGATTGTGACCGCTGTATGTCCTCCAAAAGCCCACTGGACTCTGTTTCCTCTGTCGTTTTATTTAAGAGAGAGAGAAAAGCTCATGTTAATCTTATTGGCCCCGCAGATTTGAATCTGGACGCAACACATGGGCAGATGTGAGGTTTGTTAAAAGAATGAAAAACAGTCTAAAAGAAAGAGGATGAGGTGCAAAGATAAAGGGAAAAACAGCAATGGTCCTTTTGACCGTGATTGTGGTTTCCCTCCATCACCCACCGCACAGATGCCTATCAGTATCCACGCTTGTGGTATGCATACTGTCTGCCAATTTACACCAATGCCATTTCCCACATTTTCATAATTATTATTTCCAGGGGAGTCATTGGGGTCTTCTATAAGGAAATGTAAGTGATGGGCATTTAAAATGACTTTTAAATCATGCAGGAGAGTGGGGGCTCTTTCAAAAATAATTGTGTCAAACAGCTTTTTCACCTTTTGCGAATCAATATGCACACTTATTCATAAACTGACGACTATCCATCAAAAGGCAGCGCTGCTTTTTAATATACATCCTTGCATTTTAATGGGCTACTTTAGCAACAATGCTGCAGACAACAATAAGAGCGCGTGTTATATTCCCTGCAAAATCGGTGATCCTGAATCTTTGGCAGGCAAGCATGCTCAGACTAGCTACACCTCATCTCTATTTCACCTTTGTTTGCATAAAACACACACACGCACTTTAGTTTTTATATAAGAGTGGGACTTTCCATTGACTTCTATTGTTTTTAATGCTGAGCTAATGTGATTTTCTATCCTAAGCCTAACCCTCACACAAACCTTTTTTGCATTTTCATTAAGGCATTATTTAGTATGTTTATTAAGCCGTATTCCTCATGGGGACAGTTGGCTGATGATTTCAGATTTTACAGTCCTTGTGAGGACATTCGTTCGCAACAATGCAGGTAAAACCTGACCTGTACACGCACACACGTTTCATACTTCTCTTTGGATTTGCATGCATATGCATTGCATGTGTGAGTTGTTAAACCATCACATGATGCTTCCAGTTGTTCTTTATTGTGTTTATTGTGTCTTCTTAACATTCACAAACTCATCATTCATCTATTTCTGCTTTTAAGCCTCTAAACAGGACTAAAAAAGAGGTAGTCTATTCATTTACTTTTTCATTAAATTATAGGCACACATGGAGCTTTGGGGTTTATGTATTAAATAATGCATCATTTCATAATTATATAGAACATATAGATTTCTTAAATGGGATACTAGGCAAAATGGTGACTTTAATTAGATCACTGTGTAAAATATCTCCAGGGTTTGATGAAACAATGTTAAGGATCTTGCCAAAGATGTAATATATGTTCGAACAGATAATGAATCACAAATAGGTTCTTATTTTACCTTTTTTTTTGTCTTGTGCTGAAACATCCCATTATGTATTTATTAAATTTCATAATTGCATTTAAAATAGCATCTAGGGAGCGCATGTTTGCCTGCTAACTATGACAAGCTGTATTGTTATTGGAGTCGTAAACTTCAATTAGCGGAAACTGGAACTTGTTGGACGTCAAGAAGTACGTAGATTTGTGAAGAAATCGCGCTTTGAAAGCAATGACAGCATTCCAACGCATCCACCTACGGTTGATAAACAGTCTAAGAAGGTCATTGATATTAAAGCAGAGTTTCAGCAAGATTATTCTTGTCTGTTTAAGAGCACTTGGCAGAGCAGAGAAAAGGGAAATGCTGCGTCTCCGGCAAGTGCAATAATAGGAGAATTAAAACTGCTCCAAAACGCATGACTTTGCCAAGCAAACAATGCCTGCAGTCTTTTTGAAAATTACAGCGGCTAATTTGAAATGAAACACAAACAGTTTTGTGTTTGTTTCGAACCTCTATTATGATTCTTTGCATAGACGACCCCCGCCCCCACCCCTCCTTGCTATATATAAAGTATGTAAATGCTAGCTGCAGCAGTCAAATACATCAATGAAAGTTGACAGCTGAATTATTAGCATAGCTGAAAGCATCAGTCTTTTGTTTTAACCCAAGAATGGAGCATTTTTAAAACTCACAATGGCTCTAATCAAATTCTCAAGGTTGTTCAGTTTAGCATTGTATTAGTTTAATAGTTTCTGGTTCGCCGTTGACGTTAATGACACATTCCTATGTAAATATAATGTGCCTCTGAAAAGCCATCAAAACATTTTAAGGTTCAATGAATGCGGTTTCATTTCACTGTGCTTTTTTTTCCCTCCCCCCACTGAACGAGAAATCTCTTTTTATTTAGCAATCTCTTCTGCACTTACAGAAATAATAAGACGACTGGATTGATTAATGAAGAGTTTTAAAGACTGATGCAAAGCGTTTTTACAAATAACTTTGGGAGAATGGGAGCCTGGATGGAAGAGACGAGGCCGTACCTTCACGACACCTCTCGCTCGCCCTGCTTTCGCTGCCAGAGATTGACTAACCCCCGGTACCCCTCGAACCTCCAGCATCCTCCCCTGTGCGACTGTGGAGGCCTTTGGCAAACATTCAGGCTCCATCATCAAGGGATGATAAAATGACATATATTCTCACTCGTCAGAGACTGATGAAACCATTTAGAGTAATATACTGGAATACATCAAAGGATCTTGCTTTGCGGGCGCCTCCTAGCATGTCACGATGTAAAAAGAGCAATATTTGTTTATTATCTGCTCCCGTTTCAAATTATTTTCTTGAGGCTTTTTTTCCCTGTTATCCTCTGTACGCGGAGACAGAGTTTTATTAAAATGTTGTTTTGTAACTTACTCTGAGTTTACGTATCAGTCTGAGCTTCACTCTCAGAGTGACCAAAGTTAGTCAATTAGCTCTGCTTTCAGAGCATGAGCGCTTTTCGTTGTCCGTTTACTCAGTGCAGGCATCTTTTAATCATTGTTTCTACAAAATGGAACTGCATCTTTTTGTGTTGGGACTACATGGTATTTTGATGCATCAGCTGATATTTGACAGTGAATATCTAGTTCCCAACATGCTTTGTGTGGGACTGGATCACAAGTGGATTTGTGTGTGTGTGTGTGTGTGTGTGTAAATGCGTAAACACTTCAGTTGAAGTTACCATTATTATTACCATATTGTGCTGAAGTGTGGAGCTTGCAGTGTTCAATAGTGTCGCTACGTCAGTGCAGCGAATAGTCAATTTTTACCTATTTTTCTCCCTTGCCTTACATTTAGTTATAATAGTTATATTTAGCATGCTAACATGACATTCCCAGATGAAGGTGAAATTTATACAAATGCGATTTCTTTGACTTAAGCTGAATTTTACAGTGTCTGTTTACCCAGATCAGGTAAATCAGTTTGAATGTTTCAGTTACTAAAGGTGCTCTATGCGATGTTGCAGGATTTTTTAGCTCAAACCATATGCATCACCCGTTTGATCGTCTTGCTGTCTGCCCTCTGAATACATTGGGAAAAAACTTGCTCTCGAAAAACAACACAGAGGCTGCAATACCGAAAGAAACATTTTGGGCACCACAACAAAAACAAACTTCGGCCAACCAATCGCCAAGAAGAGGTGGGGTTTAACGCAAACAAAGTTTGTTTTTGTTTGGTGTACATCCTGCACCAATAGTGTTTTGCAAGATCGCATAGAGCACCTTTAAGAGCAAACAATTATTTTATAAGAGAATGAAAAATGTTAAGAATCACATTTGTGAAAATGTAAACTACTTGTTGATTTTGGGACCATGCTTGAGAAAGAGAGACAGATATAGTTTGGTTGTGATATTTCAGGCGTTGTCCAGTTTTTGGAATTGTTATTGTGCATTTTTCATGAAATCAAAGATATCCAGCTCAAATCATAGTTAGGTTGAGGATCAAACACATTCAGCGCAGTCATGTATTCATATGAGATGTGTTATTGATTTATTTGATTAGTATTTTGATATTTCAGGATGAAGAACGGAAAGAGAATGTTGCTTTTACTCCAAACTCAGTCAGGAAACGAAAAGAGAGAGTTTGGTTATGTGATGGTTTTATTGGAGGGCATTGATTAGAGACTGACTTGATTTTCTTTAAATGAGAGCAGCAGAACATCTTCGGATAGCTCCACTTTTGTTTGTAATGAAACGGCCCTTCATTATCCGACTTTGAGAAGAAGTTCAGGATCACAGAAAACATGCTGGAACAGAGCGTTTAGAGTAAGTACGTGCACTCTTCTCTGGATATAGCGCTTGATTCCTTAGCGTTCTGAATCCTTTTGTGTATGTGTATGCGGTGATTACTTTTCCCCCTCACAGTTGTTCTCCCCGTGCTGAAAAGCGAGTCACACTCCCTCGCACGCAAAACAATCAGATTTTAAAGAATGCAGGGGAACAAAGTACAATAAAGATGAATTTCCACCATTTTAATTTACAACACAAAGTATAAAAATAAACATTGAGGACTCAATTTAGTGTGCTTTTCAGGCGGAACACCTAATCCTTACCCCTCCTCGCCCAGCGCTCGGGGATGGGGATTTTCCACTGGGAGGCTGCGGCCTCGTCTTGGGAGAGATAGGTGGGCAGAGTGGAGGGCCATTTTACGCTGAGCGTAACGCCCCCGGGGCCCTGAGGAGCCCGAGAAGAGATACACATGCACGGCACACAGCAGCCCCGTGCTAATCGCCCAAACAAGCAGCAAGCTGTGGTGCTCGGAGCTGTAGAGAAACAAGCACCTTAAGAGCCAGTGCAAAGACAAAAACAAAGAAAAGAGTTTGTTAGACACGGATTGGAGTGGAGAAAAAGAACTTAAAGAACAAAGAAGGACATGAATAGGTGAGGAAACAAACTGGGACAGCAACTCTTCCTCTCCCCAAAGCGATTTTGCGCTCTTAACTCTTTTTCTGCTGCAGCGTTCGAATGGATAGAAGGCTAGGAATGCTGCTAAGTGTGTTTTGCTGCAACTAACTGTAGCATTTTTTCCTTCTCACAAGTGACTGAAGGAAAAATGACACAGAATACAGACTTTCTCCTCTTAATTTATGCTTCAGCCCCGTGTTTAAAGGCATTTTCAGTACCAGTCAAATTTTTCTCATTAAAATACCAGTGTACAGTTTTGTCCTGTGGAACCTGTCACTTACAATGCGGCAGCTCTCTACCTGCTGAATAGCCTCTCACCACAGGAGGCTGAGAACATGAGTTTTTCAGAGAGTGTGCTGTGTGTATATGGGTGTGGCATTATGGGAGAAAGAATAGCACAAGCCAGACTGGCAAAAGAAATAAGCCAGTTTGATTAACATATGAATAAATAAGTTGAACTGTGAGAAACGTACACCTGTGTACTGATTTTATATCATAGTTTCTAGATACAGTAGTTAATGGAGATGAGCGTTAGTGGCGTAAGTGCGTCTCATTTGCTGCCTACATCCAGCTGCAGTCGCTGTAATGTAGCGGATTTCAAAGTTGACATTTAAAGAACAAACACAAAACTCACATGGGTGGCATATTTGTCTATTGTTCACAAGCTGATAAAACTTCAGCTTGTTGGAAGTTAGGTCATCTTTTGTGTAGGTCTGCAAAGCCGCATTCTCTTTTACACAAGCAAACACACACACACATTGGGCACAGTGGCTGGTAGTCATGCAGAGAACTGCATCATTGAATGAAAGTAACATATAGTCGGCCTGTGCCCTTATCTGACGCGCTAGTACGGTAAGCTAGGATTAGCATCTAGATTGGGGTAAGTGGACTTCTAAAGCGGAACAGTGGCCAGAGATATGGAAATAGATGTATAAATGGATGTGTATAGAGGGATGGAAACCATGAGGGCTTTAACAAAACCAGAGCCTCAGAAACACACTGAGCTATTAGTGTTATTGGCTCTTTCATTCCATCTTCAGTCATTTCTGTTGCTCTTTTCTTTTCAGCCATGTTGCGCATTCCCCTTCTTTTGGCCGAACGGACCAAAGTGTGCGGCGGCAATATGCTGCAAACTTGGACAAGGACTTTTTTGGTGGTCTGTCGTTTGAACGTGACTCCGGTCTAATGCAGCATCACATTGATGTAGAGGGCTAAGTGGCCTTTATTTTAACTCTTTCTTTGAAATAGGCAAGGCAATCCCCGTTGGCCCAGGGATCATTTTCTATTTGCGTTTCCCTTGCCAACGACAGAGGCGACGCTGGCCAAATTCACAAAAGAAGATCCACATTGGAAAATCCGGCTAATCCCTGATTGAAAGTTCATGCATTGGCTTCCATGTATAAGCTCTGGCTGATTTTCCCAGGAAACAGGAATATAAAAAAAAAAAAAAAAAAAAAAAACACGAACAAACTAAGGATCTTTTTTGGTCAAAGGAAGCCACCCTTCAAGGCACACTCGAACCATGACAGTGTCGGAAATCATGTCCGTTTTTCAAGTGCGGGCTTTCATGTGCAGAAAGAAGAGAGTCTCCATTCTGCTCTCGTCAAAATCAAAGGCGAACAGAAGGAGGGGTTAACGTCCTCAGTTGTTCTGCCAGCAATACGGGGGCTACAGAGATCCAGATCTAGCGGGGAGATGTTTGAAGATTTCGGGGGCACGTGTCTACCTTGTACCTGCATTGTCTGCAGAGCAGTTCGTTTCCTCCTCCTTTTCCTTTTATGCCCCCTTTGTGTCCGCCCCCCCCCTCTCTCTCTTCGCCCTCCCTCAATTCTTCTAGAGTAGTGGCCATGGCTGGAGAGAGAATCTTCACAGATGGCATGACTGCTTGTCTTTTGGGGAGGGGGGAGTTAAACAAGCTTAAACTTTCTTATTTTCCCTTCGCTTTTCTTCGGGCAAAACTTTGGACTGCAACTTTCGAGGCCTGGCGCAAGCTTTATCTCTGCCCACATGCCAGGGATGTGTGGGGTCCTCAGAGGAGCTCCAGTTGGATGCTGAGTCTGTGGGTGCTCTGCGTCCTTCATCAACAAGGCCATCAGCGAAACGTTCCGGGTGCACGCCAAAGCCAAAGCCGAGCTCCGTCTCGTGGTACAGCTGGTCATCCCAGATTCGCTAGCCATTTGAAGCAAGGGATACTCAGTCCAGGATTTGATAATGGAATGTTTTAGCTTTCCTTCGCTTCCCTGCGGTGCACTGGAGGCAGTCTCTTGGTTAGATGGATAAGAAGCTCCTTTACTGGAAGTGATGGATTGTGGCTGGCACAGCAACGCTCTAATCAGCTTCTCAGAAGTTAAGCGTGGGCTCTAATGGTGTAGACTTGTCAGGACCCTGACGTCTTTGCCATCTCTCTTAAAGCTGAGAGTCAAGCACGCAAGATGCTGAGAGAAATGAAGCTGTCCTCCCTCGGCGTATGGACTGTGTTGTACTCTCCCAAACATTAGCAGAAACACAACCTGCCTTAATTTGAAACGGGAGAGGAATAGAGATGCCGCGCCAAACCGATCAACAACAAAAGCGCCTCGGCGCTGGAGAAGGAATAAAAAGTGGCAGCACCAAGAGCTGAAAGAGAGCAGCGTGTGGACTAGGAATGCGACGTAAGTTTTGACGCCCCTGAGGAATAGATATCCGATCGTGAGGGAGGTTAAGGTGCGAGTAGTGCAGAGCTCTTCTGTTATTATCCTCCACTCCGGGCCTCTACGGTGACCCGATAATAAGGCTCTATTACCACTTAGCCTCTCTCTGTGCCTTTCTATCCAACCCTGTCTCAGTGCTTCTCTCAAGTGGCTCATCATGCCTGCCGCTATCCACTTCACCATTGCGCGTCTCACCCACAGCCTCGTCCCTGCGAGGGTCAGACGGCCAACTTGACCCGTGTGGATTGGAACACCTGATACTGTTGGCCAGACATTTACAGTTACAGCTCTCTTTGGAAAAATCCAGAAGTTTCTGTAATGCTTTTAAAGGTCTCTTTTGAGAGAAAGACCAGGCTTATATCTGAGCTTTGACACAGTGTTTTAAGCACATCCTGAGTGCTCTTTTCTCTATTGTAGCCTCTGATTTGATCACTTGAAAATACACAGACCTATAAATAGCAAAAAAAGAGCACATTTGGATCTGTGCGAGTGGACTTTGTCGAATGGATTCCATTATATTTGGTAATAGATATAGTGCTTCCTAAGTGGTTTCATTATAGATTCACTATGTTGTCTGTGTTTAGGGTGAAGGTTGTGTGAGAATTAAGTTCACCTTCACCTCTGGTACTCTCATGCAATTACTCGCTGAATTCTAATTATATAGACAGATTATGGCATTTTTTAAATATGATTGCAATATTTAATACACTTTAAAAGTTGTATGTGCCCATGCGGGGCACAATTTTATAACATCATAATTAAGCTTAGAAAGGATTTATCATCACTGTGCTTCAAGCATAACCTAATTCTCATTTTCATAAAAAGCATCTGTGAAATAGTCTACATTAAACTCATTTAATGGTCAGCTAGTGTGTGTGTGTTTTTCCCTTTTTCTCCGCAGACATCTTTGTGCAGTGAACTTTTACTAACAGCCCCTGGAGTCAAGGCGCCTTTTAAAGGGGCCTGTGACAGACTTTACCGACTCATTCATTTGAATCAGTCGAAAACACATCGACGTCAGCTGCAAATTAAGCAGTGGTAACGAGACGAGATGCTTTAACAAAAAACGGTCTAGCACGAAGTGTCCCTGGGTAAATGATAGAGCCATCTTTTTGGTCCGTCTTGCTCTCTGATACACAGGTATCGCTTTTTAATGTGACATTTGGCATCGGCCTCCTTCATTCCAGAGCGCTATTTTACTTCCATCCCTCCATTGACACTCTCTCAGGTTTCAATATTTACCTTTCTGTACTTCCCATATTTCTAAAAGCAGCAGGGTGGCTGCGTCGTTCGCAGGGCTCGGAGAGGTTACAGAAAAACAATGCTAAGGATGCAGGCAGGCGGGCAGACGACGCCTGGCGCGGCTCGGAGGTATTTTTGCAGGTGCTGTAGAAAAGGACCCTTCTGCAGCAGTGTGTCTTGGATGGATCCTGACAAAGCCTTCTCTTTGGATGCCAGATGGACCCATGCATTCCCCATACTCTTGCGCAGCTAAGACCTAGGCTTTTCTCTCCACACCCCCTCCGCCACCACCACCTTTTTTTCCTTTTTCACAACAAAAGAAAAGCGCTTTGGCTGAAAGAAAACCACAGCTGAATTTTATGGTGCCGCTTCTTTTGCCAAGCTGATTTTAGCAATTCAAAAGACGAAGTGCATGGAAATGCTGTTTCGGCTGCGTCGTCGATACGCTTTTGATGCAAGTTTGAATTGGCAGATATGTTTGCCACACTAATATATCGGTGCTCAGCGGGAAATCTTGATAAAATCCAGAAGCACACAGCAGAGACGGAGCCCGGCTCAGAGTGCTGTTGGAGCACGGCTTCTTCTCCATAATGCCTATAAGGCCGGAATTGGGTGGCAGCAGTGTCAGCGGGAACGTGCTCGTGCAGTGATCCGAATTATCACAAATACACGCTTATGCTTGGCAATGACCGCACACATACGCATACACGTGCACATGGACAGACACACACTGAAATGAATGTTTATGCTGGCCATTGAGAACACACACACACAAATTTGTGCGGTCCCTGCAGCTTGATTGTACAAACAATTGGAGTGCTTTACTGGGAATACAATCAAAGAAATCAGAGCTAAAACAAATCCCCGGGGAGAATGAAAACACATTAGATTCATGTACTCTTAATTATATGTGCTCTTAAGCTTTGATGTATTAAAAAAGCATCAGTTGTTTGCTGAGCTGCAGGTTTTCCACCACTACAGTATGTAGTTCAGTTTTTTTTCTCCTCAAAGCCTTCTTTTCATTTTTATATGGACTTGTATATTGATTGTATTGTTTCTAGAAGTTATAGCCATACTATTCATAGTTCTTAAGGTTTTCATTTCCTTCTCAGTTCCTATAACCTGGCAACAGCATTTGTATTTTGGCTCGCTTGCTGTGCAGCGTGACGTTTGAAAGCATTTTGATGCATATAATATATACTATTTGTGTGTGTGTCTGTGTGTGACCCTGAACCACAAAATCTTTACTTGCACCGGTATATTTGTAACAATAGCCAAAAATACACTGTATGGGTCAAAATTATTTTATTTTATCGATTATGGCAAAAATCATTAGGATAGTAAGTAAATTCCATGAAGATATTTTGTAAATTGTCCACCGCAAAATCTCATTACTGATTAGTAATATTCATTGCTAAGGACAAATTTAAAAGCTGATTTTCTTAATTTTTTTTTTTTTTTTTTTGCACCCTCAGATTCCAGATTTATAATTAGCTGTATCTCGAAATATTGTCCTATCATAACAAAGCATTCCTTGGCAAGCTTTATATATGGGGGAAAAAAAAGTAAGCGATGTAAGTTTTTGAAGAACAGAAATTGCATTTTCTTGTAAAGTGTACTCCAAAAATCATACAACTTCCACTTCCAAAAAATTCCAGTGTTCATATGTATCAAAGTGTCGGCACTCACCAAACTGCAGCCCACCAATCTGTACTACAGTATGTCATGGTTGAACTGTTTCAGACAGTCTTCATTCTAGCTCTGACAGACGTCTTCTTCTGGGTCCGTTTTCATGCTCAGCTGAAGCTGGTACTTTTGTCTCTTTCATAACGGTTAAAATTAGGATTTGGAGAGGACAGACTGGTCAAAGGTTAGTAATAAAAGGGGCATCCTGTACTCAGAAGATCTTTCTAGACTAACCTCTGTTTTAAGCCCCATTCATCTGTGGCAGCGGCAGAAAGAACATTCTTTAAACTTTCACGGCAGTAAAACTTTGTATCCCTCTGAATAGATAATTCAGGCTTTGCAACTCAGGCATAAAAGGAAGCTTAAATTACACCATACAAACTCTCATTAATATTACAGGGACCATTCTTTGACTTAATTTCATTTCATTTCTCCATTTGAACGAAGTCAAACGTTGCAAGGGTAAGAAATTATACGTGGTACAAATCATATTTTAAGATTCAGTATTCTGGGAGGCTGTTAAATTATATTAACCCTTTTTTGAATGATTTTCAAATATTTGATTTCGGAAAGGTTTTATTCTTTCTCTCTCCACTCATAACAAGGCGGGGGGGGGGGGGGGGGGGGGGGGGGGGGGGCGGG
>JAUYWG010000040.1:18407196-18438052 GCA_034779775.1 Enteromius afrohamiltoni
AAAAACAACCCACCCCCCCCCCCCCCCCCCAAAAAAAAAAGAGACCCCTGCTCCTTGTGACTCTGACATACACACATGCCATACAATTCACACAAACACACCGCACTGTTGGTTTACTGCATGCTTTTTAAATAGGTATATAGCTTTGAAAACATCATAAAAGCCTGCTTTTTTTTTTCTTTTTACAAGAAGCAACGTTATCAATTCTAAACAGTTCTTGTTGCAGCAACCAGTTTTGACATGATATTAAAAGGCTTCCACACTTCCTGTCAAGTTTTGCAAAAACCCAAAATGATCTCACATGTGGTGTGGGGAAGACGAGGGAGAAGATCCTTTAGTGCCTTAGACAACATAATGGAGATCTTAAGTGCCACGGAGGGAAATGTTTTGGAGCTAAAGCTGTCGACCTTGTTATTTTTCAAAGTCAGTATCCGCAGAGCGAAAGTTCTTCTGTGCGCTGCTTCATTATGCGTGGAAATGAATAATGTGTGAATAAGACTGTATAAACAAAGAAACTGAAATACAGGGAGCACGCAGACAAAAGATTATCACAGTTAAAGTACTGAATTTGTTCATGGCAGAGCGGGAGAGAGAAAGAGACTGAGAGAGGGAGATTAGGAAGAGATGATAAGGCTAAATGCCCTGTGTGTCCTGTTGTCTAATTGTTTATAAATGGAACTAATCGTTTTAGAACAGTAAGCGTACCTTACATTTAACTGTTTTATTCTCCTCGCATCTCTCCTCTGTTTTGATGAGAGAGGCAAACTGTCACAGTTAACAAATGCAAAAACATCACTATTATTGATACAGTTCCGTGCGCGTGAGTGTGTGTGTGTGTGCGCGAGAGTGTGTGCAGTCGCACTTGTGAGGGAGAGAAAGTGTATGCACAAAATTAATCAAAGCGGGGGCGGTGATGAACAGTTTCTGTAGAATTCTGTCAAAGGTTAAGAGCTAGTTATTTTTAAGAATGACATGAATCTGGGAGAGACAGTGATTGCCTAAATGACCACTGTAATTACCAATTACTTCGTGAAGCAGAGAATATATTCACGGCATGTAGCCTGCTAAATACAGACAGGCATTAGCCCATTTACGTACTAATGCACATAATTTAGATCCTGAAAAGGGCAGATGGGAACACAATGGAAGATAGAATAGATACCGTCTAATATCATTCCAAAAAGAATATTGGATTCATTGGAGATGAATATTACTTTGTGTCAGATTGTTTTTCCATGAAACAGTCAAAATATATTTCATCTCTCTCCCTTTCTCCTTTTGTTAGCAGCCAGACCATTTAGCCCATCAGCAGGGGCCGAGATGGAAGAAGAGAGGGAGAGAGCGAGAGAAAGATGCTGAGAGGTGGTGGGTAGAGGGCTGGTTAGTGGTTTTGGCCCCTGTCCACATTAGCAGGTAATGAGAAATGAAGAAAACGCACTATGACAGCAGAACCACCACCACAATGCAGTGATGCGGTTAGCGGCCTTATACCTCTTACAGAGACTAAAATAAGATCCGTACTTGAGACATAGGCTAACTCGATCAAAACATCTCTTATTTTACTCACCCCCTACAAACATAAAGCCACAATCTAAATGAGAGGTGAGGGGAGGGGATGTTGACAGCCCGACTTGTACCAGGATGTTTACTAAATTAGACATACACCGAGAGTGAAATGCAAAGCTCTGCAGATTCGCTCTAACTCTTCATAAATAAGTTACAAAAAAGAAGACGGAAAAGAAAGAGCGTAAACAAAACCGAGAGGCAGAGAGAGCAACTGTAAGAGAAAAGGAGTGGTTTGATTGTGGGATAATGAGTTGCCGTATACAAAGCTCCCTCCCACCCCGTCTCGTTTTTTTTCTTTTCCCCCAGTTCTTCTTTTTATCAAGTTTTCTCTCCTTCGCTATCAGCTGGTCTTGTCTCTCTTTCAACTTCTTACCCCCCCCACCCCTCGCTCTTCTCTTCACCTCCCACTCGGTTTATCCATATCTTCATCCCACAGCTCTTCTGCTCTCTCTCTCTTTCCGTGTCACCTCCAGTGTTGCTCCGGTGGATCGTATAGTCTGGAAGGATAACGGGGACACATATTTGCACTCGATGTAATCGCGCCTCCTTCCATCTGATAAATACTTTGAGCGAAGCCTGATTATTGTAGTTGGCCTCCAGTTTCAAAAGAAAGGCCGCCGAAAGGGAGCAGCGAGGGGCCGCGTGTGTGTTTTGAATCCAAACTTTGGACGGGTGACATCACCCTCTGTTCCCTGTCTTTGCGAAGTAATGTCCGCATCAGTCGCGTCCCGTTTGAAAAGGATTAGCTTATTCCACAAGGACTTCTCTTTGGCCTGGGCTGGCACAACACGCACAGTAAATCCACAAAGGCCATTCACATAATGGTAGCAATAGCCTTCAGGAAAAGAAAAAGAGAAGTGCGAGGGAGAAAGAGAAAACGCTGCTCCTTTCCGTCCTGCGCTCTTCGTGTGGAGCTCAATTATGGAATGTTTCTGGACTGCAATGAAACGGGATATTTTTAAGTAGCTGAGATGAAGTTATGCTGTCTCAGAGCCATGTTTGTTTTTTCAAAATGTGTCTGTCATCTCGTGCCAAAGTAGTTTAGTGCTATTGTTGCTCCTCACTTAGCCACTGGCTTCCGTGTGACATTTAGTATAAAACAGTACCTGCACCAGAAGTATCATGCCTTTTCAAAGTGAGGGGGCATATGCCTACTTCACGGTTAGTTTGAACGTAACTATATATCTGGAGGGAGACAGAACCCGAGATTTCAATACAAAGTGATATCAGACTGGAATATTAGATATGAAGGGAGTTGGAATGATCTGTAAAAAGGTGGGGGAAGGAAAAGCAAAAGACAGTTATTTTTTTACGATCTGGAGTTATGGAATTGGTTCTAAAGAATGGGTCGTCATGTGACACATTGATGGCCGATGTAAGGGTGTGGAATGCCAGAAGTCCAGAAGATGGAAGCAGTTTGGTTTAATATGGGCCAAGCACTTAGCAGGGAGTCCACAAACTGCTCAAAGCTGACATTTGCATCTCCAGGAGGCAAGAAAACAGGGAATCGGCCCGCATTCAACCTCACGATCCAATCCCATCCCCCCGCGCCCAAACACGGCTACTACAATCGCTATGTATCTGTTGATCAAGTGTAATTTTTATTTTCTGTCAATACTTTAAAAGATAACATGCATCTCTTAGTCTGGGAAGAATATAAATAAATAAAAATAGCTATAGCTTGTTTGTCCTCCAAATGCCTCAGAAAATTGCTGATGTACTGAGCTGTTTTTCATTGATGGGTTTAGAGTTTATTTAATAGGGGCACATTCTTGTTAAGTCACAGCGACTGATTGCTTTTATGTTCTACTGCACTGGCTTTTCTATTTCAACTTAAATAAATAAATATGTCTCTAAATAAGTGAGACACTGAGACATGCAAAGAAAACTTACCAGTCAGAGAAAAGGCCTATTTCTGTTCTGTCATAGTCAACAGAATAATGTATGGTGCATTTATTTATTTATTTATTTATTTATTTATTTTCAAGCTCTATGTATAATTTATTCCAGGGAGAAAAGTGTTAAGGATTTTGTCAATTCTCAAGTCACAATTTGACACAATTTCCCTTTTTTTGCTGACCTAATTAAATATATACGAGCAAAAACAGACAGAATCAGAATCGTGGCAGACCTAGAAACATCCACTGGCACAGACTAAGACTCGCTCCTGCAGACGACAGAGATTCAGAATAAAAGAGAGAGCGGTTATGAGTTCTTTTGACACTTGTGAAAAGCCCTCTGGTCATTTTGGCTCTCCATTTAGGAGTAATTACACCGCTTATTTATATGAAAATCTAAACTTCAGAACTGTAAAATAGTTCTCTGCATATAACACGATCCTTAAGAAATATTCTCGCATCAAATTATGCAGCGCCCCATGAATGTAATATGCACTTAACATGAAATCTTTCCCTTCTTTACTGGCTCTTATCTTGTATCATTGCTTTTAATACCCAATCAATCCAGCAAATCATCAAAAAATGATATTAGACTGGTGAGTTGAGTGGTTTTAATGCCAAAATTATTGTTCTTTGATATAAACGTTGACACAGAAAAAGGGTTTTGGCAGAAATATGACTGTTCTTGCTCATTTTGCACAGGACCCTTTTTATTTCAGTGGCATACTGTGCATGAGAGAGGCGTGCGGTTCTCTGGATAATTGTTCTTTTCATAGTAAGAAAGGGCATATCAATTAAAAATAAATAGTCTTCGTAATTATTATTCCAACACACAGTGGTCGGCCTGCCATTAAAGGAACCCAAACCAACCCCAGCCTCTCTTCTTCTACCCTCAATCAAAGCTGTGGTATTTACCTCCCCATTCAATGCGAGTATTGTAGCGACATCAAACCAACGCGGTCTTTATGCCTATGCTTCAGTACTTACAAAAACATCTACAAATGGGCTGAATGGAAAATGCAATATTTCCCATCATCAAGCTAATACGATCTTTGCATTATTAAGAGGAAGTCGGGTTTTTTTTTCAGTCGCATAAATTGTTGAGTTATAGGAAAGATTGGAGCCACGTAGGAAGCCAGATCTGCTAGCACACATTTGTACGGTTAGCGCCAGGTAGCATCTTCTCATCAGTATTCTGCTAGATGTTTATGTGGCTACTACATTGTTGAAGGATTCAAAACATTCATATGTCAGAAGAAAGCATTAGCATATTCACATTTCTTTTTCTCCATTATCTCTTTACAATATTATTCTTCATTTTGATCTGTCCCAGTGGAACATGGAGATCAGTTAATGTACACGTTCAGACGGGCCCGTGTTCTTTATGATGTTCGTGATGTAAAGGGAGTCTTTAACCGAGCTGACCCCCACCTCTGTGTGTTCATATGAATATGAAGACATGTGAAGATGAGTCTGGTGTCATGGAGTAGCTGGTGGGAGGAGAGCAAGACAGATAGATTAGGGCTTTTTATTTGACAGAACAATGGACTTTTACTTTCCGTGCACTGGCTGAGTGTGAGTAGCAGTGTGTGTGGCTACAGTGCAGTTGTGTTTTCAAGTGCATCATAATTCACTGATACTATTTAAATTTTTCCGATAGGGGGTTGTTTGTTAAAGGCAATGTGCAGTATTTAGTCAGTTCTTTTCAGTTCAGTTCTGTTGCCTTTTCCCCTCGATGAAGAAAAAAAGACTTCTTTTTTCTTTCGCTCCTATAAAAACCTTATAAAACCACCTATATTTGATTTGAAAGCTGCAGTGGTGAAGGGCGAAATTTTCATTAGTGAATTACATTACTGTTCCTCACACAATTTTGCTGTATAAACTACTTTTGTTGGGGCTTTTGTAGAAGGTTTTATTTTTTATTTTTTTTATGGAAATTATTTGTCAGTACATGGAAACGATCAGTGTTAATATTCATTAAAAGTTCTCTTTTTGAATAAAGTCAGTCATACAGGTTCATGTGGGTAAATAAACACTTCATTTTTGGGTGAACTATCCATTTAACAACATTCTATTGAATTTAACGCAGATTAAAACTTGAAATGGCATTTCATTTTCAAAAAATCACAACAGTTCAAAACAATTTATATGGGCTTGGGTTAGAATATCTGTAAATATCTGTCCCTCACAGCCACGTATTCATTTCTGTGAATAATAAATAATGGCATTACGCTGACTAAATGATCTTATTTCCAGTTAATAATAAGTTGTGACAGCCGCCCCAGCTTCAAATTCAAGGTCAATCGAGGGCTTATATTGACCTCTTCAATCAGTCAACATATGGCCAATCACAAACATTGGACAAGCATTTCTCTTCTCATCCTGAGAGGACGCTCCTTACTCCAAAGTAAAGCTTTTAATTTCACCCACACATGGTGAGTTTACAGATTCATGAGAATTCAAATATTCCAAATAAAGTGTAGCGAATAGTGGGGGTGTAGGCAGAACCATGAAAACACATCAGATTTATTCCCCCTGTCTTGTTTACTGGGCCACGGAACATTGGATGCAAACAGAATGCAAATTCATTTGATTGAATCAGGTGATGCAGAGGTAATTGTATTTGGAGAAATGTCCAAGACTTCTTTTTTTTTTTTTTCTTTATTATTATCAGTGGGGGAGGGGTTCTTTATGAAATCCATCTTAAACAAAAGCTATCATCACTCCTTCTGATACTCTTTTGTCATTTGCGGATGTGGATGCGTCTTTAATTTCCTTTCAATTAAAAGTAAATATGCGGTTTTCTTTTTTCTCCCCCCACTGTGAAATCTAAACAAGAGAAGTCAACATGAGCAGACAGGTGAAGAATATTCATTTTGTTGCTGTCTGATTCAACAGGCTCTGATGTTCAGACAGGATATTTTCTAGAAGGAAATAAACCTGTTGGTGACTCCCAACTCTGCATATACTGTATAGTATGCGTGTGGGACCTCTTACCAGTGGCCTTGTAATCGTAAACAGTCCATAGTGCTTAGCAAAGTGTTTCGACACATTCATTTGTGGTGCTCACATGAACACGTTGAATCTTTTATGGTGGCGACTTTGACTTGTGACTTTTCCAAATTTCATTCTTTCATGTTTTCTCCACAATTTCCTGTCATTTCTCTACCTGGAGTCCATAAATACACAATACAAAATGGAATCTAAAAAGCTGGAAACTAAATCATACGTACACATACGGACATTTAGTTTCAGTATTTAGTTTGTAGTGCAGTATATAGTCTATGTCACATCATTCTAGCTGCAGTTGTTTGTGGAACAATATGGAGTGATCCCAAAGACCTCGATTAGCTTAAAGCTAAACTCTGCAGGACAGTGGACTAAAAGACCCCTGATATTTGGTGTTGTCTTTGTTGCCCGTCTTAAAATCAAGCCTGAAACTGAGCTTTCTCATGGATGCGTCTAGGACTGTTGAGTCTGTTGTTTTTGACATCAGCGTTAGAGCAGATCAGTCAAGTACATAATGGTGGAATTATAACTGTGTCAGTCACTCTCAATACCAGCAGTTTGAGAGCCTCTCAGTGTCAACAACACAACAACTTCAAAAACAAACCTCTCCCGCCGCACCCCTCACTGCTCTCAATGGCTTTTAACAGTGTTCACTGGCTGCATTGAAACGTAATACATGACCCTCGTGCTCGAGTAGACAAATACAGATAGATAGCAATTACGTAAACCACAATCAATAAAAAAAAATTCTGCCAACTTCCCAGGCTATTTTTGCTCTTCAGATCTGCTCCCGAAAATTAGGCCTTGTGAAAATCAAAACACTTTAAATCAAACTGTGTCTTGGGCCCGCTGTAACAAAAACAAGAAGCATATTCAATTTACTAATTTCGGATGAGGAAGGACACTAGTTCAACTTAAGTAATACCGAATAAAGGGTTTGATTGAATTTCAGTGATGTCATTACGGGGTCACATTTCAATGTGTAATATGATATAAATTTGGTTAAGGCCGCTTTCCTCCTCTGCAGGGTCTGTTCAGCTTGTGCTTTTAAGCTGCAGCGTTGCTCTCAGCACACTTGATGATAGATAGCTACAGGTCTGCCCATTGTGTTAGTGCTCATTAAAGTCTGTCCTGATGCCATTGTCATGACGGCACAGGAGCTAAATAGAGGTCAGTGATGTTTTACCTGTTACCGCAACAAAACAAATGCATGATTTCAGCTAATAAGTTGCTATTTGACTTTATTGTCCTAGATAATTCAGTCATGCGCATGATATGATTTCGTAGTATGATTTCGCATATCAACAAATGTATTTAAGTAGCAGTTTTGAAGTTGACTGTTGTTTGTAAATAGTTCCTATGATTTTGAAAGTAAATGTCTGCACACTATGTGCAATCATAGGATGCTGTCTTAAATGGTGCTATGGTGATGTTATGGTGCCTAATAAAATCTTTATGTCTGTTTTCTTTCCACAGAAAATGTATTCTCGTAGCTTCATAATGTTACGGTTGAACCACTGATGGCAAATGGAGCATTCAGATGGCCTCTTCGATAATTGTACGCACCTTGACAATCACAAGCCTCCTGGTTTTCATCTAAAATATCTTAAATTGTGTTCCAAAGACAACCAAGACAAAATGTTCATTTTGGGGTGGAGTAACCGTTTAACATCTGAAGAACCTTTCTGTTTCCCAAAAAAGTTCTTTGTGACGAAAGAAGGTTCTTCAGATTATAAAAAGGTCAAAAAGAGAGGGTTCTTTATACGACCTATAGCGTATTCTATAGCATCACTGTGCACCTTTATTTTTAAGAGCGTTTGCTGTTATAGTCAAGTAATATACATTTTTAATGGACACCGAGTTTGTTTATCTGCTCCCGTAAGATTGGGCCTGGTCATTAAGATTCACCCTGACACGTCAAAGTTAAGTATGTTTTTTTTTTCAACTATTAAAAGGGCTCTGAGACCCCAACACAACCAGAGTCGATCTGTTTTTTCCTTTTTAGGCTGCATAGTAATATTTTGTAAAAGGTCGACCAATAGAATTAAGATATTGTTTTGAAGGGGCGCGTATGTTGCATTTCCTCTACTGTCTTTTCTTTTGCGCAGCCCAAGGAAAGCTAACCAAGCACACCTCCTTGTTCTTCAGTGTGATTTTGTTTTTTGACCCCATGCTGTCAGAAGAATTTTGAATAACAGACTCCTACATGCTACTTGTTTTCAGCAAGGCCTCATGTAATATGGATAGGGGTGGCACATTTATTGAAGTTTGATTTAAAGTGAGGGGCAAAAAAAAGAGATCTTGTCATAAATTATTTTACTCATATCCAGCCCTGGCGATGTATGTTGGATCGTTAAATAATGCATCAGCCAGCTCGTAATTAGAACAACAATAGTCTTTTACCACTTGAAGAAAACTCAAGCCCTGTCTTCGCCCCCCCTCCCCACCATCCCCAGATTTCAAATGAACGCAGAAGACACCTGAGTGATCTCTCCACAACACATTTCTCCTCTCTAAATGGCAGGCAGTGTTTTAAATTCATATTTCACTCTAAATGATATAGGTTATCATTCCGCCGCTCATTATCATTTAGACACAAAATAAGCAGCAGTAATGTGCCCTGGAATGCAAGTCACCAGCCTAATGTTACTCCCAATAATATACATGCATATTTGTCTCCGTGATTATTGCCAGCCGCGGCGCACGTCGTTTGATTCTAATGCAATGTGACAAAATGTAAGAACACTGTAAAAGAGAGGCAAACGCACGGGAGATAGTGAATTAATTATATATCGCCACGTTTTTTCCAACACTAGATAACACCTTTGGAGGAAGTGCCCAGGTGCATTAATAACCTGACAGGACAAATGGGCAATCTCCCACGTCGAGCCATTACGGCACATTTATCAGTGACCCGCACGCTTTCCACGACTACAGTTAGAGTCCGTGGAAGTGTATTTAGACAAAGACAAAGGCATTACCTGCATGGAAACCCCTCGTGCTATTAAAGGCTTAGCCCTGGTGATGTGAACTGGATATTAAATATCCTTTATCTTAAATTTCCCTCTCAGCCTCGGGTAAGCCGATATCTCTCCGCGCCTCACCCTCATATTGCTCTATTGCTGTAATAAATACATAGATATCAATGGTGGTAAGTTTGTCCCAGTCTGAAAAGATTACGTGCGCCTGGCCTGCTTTAATAATGTACGACGGCTTTATGTTTATGCATAAAGGAGGAGTTGTGTAAGAGAGCTCGGTGGTGAATGACCATTGTTCTGGTGACACAGCGAAGCAGTTAAGTGCACAAACGCAGGGGGTAGTGCAGGCCATCTGGTGCTCCTTGGGGAGTACGCTCACCTGTATTTGATCCCTCACTCTCTCTCCCTCTCACCTTCTGTCTCGCAACTTTCTTCGAGGCTTGTGCGGAAGGCTCGTCGGGAGCTCCCTCCGGCTCCGGCTCGTTCCCCGGGGCCCGCGGGGTTGATGAAATTAACCTGCGCGTGGAGCTCTTTTCTCCCTCGCCGCCTCCGAGTTGCATGGAGGCGACTTTAAAAGAGTCCCGCTTCCGCTTCCATCTCGATTTCCATTTTCCCACCGCTCCCTCTCCGCGTGGCATTTTTGGCTCTGGAGAGCTTGTTCGCTAAAACGGGGATTTGGAAATGATATGGAAAATGCCTTTTTCCAATATCCCTCAGCCCCAAGGCTGTAAATACTCATTTGTGTCAAGGATTACTCTCTGTAAAACAGTAACATGTCAGGGCCTCTTCCTCCAAAGCGTAGGACTTTATCCATCCACGTTAAATCATCCTTCTCCAAATACTCACACCCTTTTACGTCTCCCCTAACCAGCCTGACAGAAAGCAATAAATCTGATGTGCACGCTAGCTTTAACCAACTCCTGTAAGATAAGGTTTACAAATGCTACGGCATCCATTACACAAGCACAGGGGTGAGTCGCTAGAAATACGAGGAACTGGCTCATAACTCTCTTATTATGAATAGCCCCAAACGAAAGGTCATGGTCATGACAACCATGTGATGGATGTCACCAGTGCCCAATTAAATCTCTCTCAAAAAAAAGGCGCCTCCCAGCGCTCCGGTTCCTTATTAAATATGAAACTGCTAAATCAACAGTCAGAGGCATGGGTGCTGTTTTCTCATCTGCTTTTGGACAAGTGCTGGCCTAGCTGTGAATTATTCATGCTGTTGATAAGAGGGTCAATAACATAACAAATCCTCCTTATTAATGTTAGTAGCGAAGCCCAAAGGTCAGTCGGTAACTTTTCCAGTGTTCCGACTCCTCTTTTTTTTTGGTTGTTTCTAGACAAACACCAAAAGCAACGGTGTAAATCTCTGTTTGTTGGCAAGCAAATATTAGCCGAGCGGCAGCAAAAAAAAAAGCTTTTGATTCATAACTTCCTCCGTCATTTCTATCTGCTTCCCCTGTGTGTCTCACGCGATGTGTGTCTATCACCGCTTCCGTTTGCTTTGCGGGTATCCGGCCTCCACGCCGTGTACGTTATCCTCCTAAAACAAAGGAGAGACGAGTAGCATACGAGATGTACGGATGAGGTGCGGACAACTGTTGCACGCTACTTAAATGCCAAGGCAGAGGGGTTACATCGAAAGCTTGTTAGTCTCTCAGCTTGACCACATAAAACTAAGATTAATGTGCGCCATAAGATACGTTTCTGTCTTTCGTTTGGCTGAACTGACGCTGCTTCTTTTGCCTGGTATAGGGAGTGCGGGAATATAGATGATGATAATAATAATAATGTCATTTTGGACCGGAATCTCTGTCATTACCTGCTGTAAAGTGCTTCTAATTGATATCTCTAGAGAGATAATGATTGCAATGCCCTCCAGGAAGATATTATTACAATATTAACCTTTGTATATACTTTTATGCAGAGAACTCTGGAACATTAAGTGATCTGTAAATCTTACTTGTGCACTAATGTGGCTGCGGAAGAATGGCGTTTTGGAGGTGTGCCCTTTTTCGCTGATTAACTATGTCCAGGGTTTTGGTCACTGTGGAGAAATGGATGACGGGGTGAAGTCATTTTCCAGACTGAGAAAAGGTTTTCGACTGAAGGACTACCAAGATTTTGTTTGTCCTCTTGCCAGATGGGCTCAGAGAGGTGGACGGCCCGTGGCCGGGGGCAGCCTGTCCAGAAGTATATGGGAAAAAAGAAGTTATTTTTGGACAACGCCGTCACCCCGCAGATAATTGGGACCCGCCGCGGTCGCCCGTCCCTGCACTTTGGCAGTGGTTGGGCCTGACATTGTAGCAGCAGTGGCTGGCAGCGTTCAGACAACACAGGACAAACACTAGGGGAATGTTGCGGAATGGCACACTGTGAAGAGGGAAGCACCGCAGATGAGGCTGAGAGGAGAGCAGCTACAGCAGGCTGTTTATGTATTTACTGATATTGCACTGTAAAAAACATACACGCAGATTTTATGATTAAGAAGCAGAAATGCACTCGCCAGAGAGATTCTTTTGCATTGCCACAGAGAACAACTACATATTTTCAGTTGACATACTGCAAATGAAAACAAATTAATTCAGGGAATGCTGAGAGAGAGAGAGAGAGAGAGAGAGAGAGACTGGAGGGTGGTGGCATTGTCAGAGAATGATTTAAATCCATGACACAGAAAATACATCCGGAATTGTATCTGTGGTTCGGGAGATTTAGAATGAGGTGATTGTGAACACAGAGTGGGTGACCTCTGCTCATGGTGGTCTCCTCTAGTTCAAAAAAAAAAAATTGAAAAAAGCCTGCAGTACTGCCTCTGGCCTCTAGAAAGCGCACTGCTGACCCTGTGCTCTGCCCATGCTTGCAAACTTTGAAGAGGCATGCAACTATAGCACATAATTTTGGACTGTGTATACTAAATACTTTAAAGTGATACATACACTATCATTCAATGGTTTGCGGTCAACAAGGTTATAATTAACACTTTTATTCAGCAAGGATGAATTCAATTGACCAAAAGTGAGAGTGAAACATTCAGCAATAAACTGCCTATTCATGATCTCACCCCCCCCCTATAAAATATAATGGACAATATTATTGTTTTTTAAAGTATTATTTTGATTAAAAATACACTGTGTGGTAGTAACTTACAAATTACAGTTACAATTTAAAAAAAAATTACAGTTTGCAAAAAATGCATATAGATATATATATATATATATACTGTATATGCATTACTGTAAACAGAAAAAAACAGTAGACCAGAGCGATTTTTTTCCTCCACCCTATGATGATCTTTTTTAGATTCCATTGTCCAAGGCTAGTTGATGACCTAGAAAGATTCCTGCCTGCTGTTTAAATTAGTTGTTTCATACTTTTGCCACGGAGTCTGGAGTTCTCACAGATGACTCGCATAACTGTTGCAGTGAGGTGAGATAATTTGCTGATAATCTGACAAGTTACTACCACATAGATGTTTCGTGGTGTATTTTCTTTACAAAACATTGCATTCCTCTTTTTAGTCTAACTCTGCTATTGTTCCCTGCAGCTCCTGAGCTGACATTAACCCACTAAAGCAGGCCTTTGTTCTGGGTAACTGGAGAGCATTGCTAAGTGTACGCAGAGGTTGGTGTGACTGAACCACTTGTGCGGTGTGGCCGTGCCTTGCACTTTACGCTCGGCGTGATCCACAACAATAGCACATAATAGTAAAAGAGACCAGAACAGATAGGGCACTGATGGTGGGGAGAGATAGCAGGTGGCGTACTGGATATTTACAGTGATTTCTTCCTTTGAGATTTGTTTCTTCTTTTTTTTACTGGACTTGATATTAAAAGAGTGACTACTGTAGACTGATGAGTATGCATTGAATTATATTGTCTCAGTTTGTCAAATAGAACTGACCCAGGAATTCATTCTGTGTTGCAGAGACTTGTTGAAGCTAAAGGTCCATGTGAACGGTCACATGGTATATTTAGCTGTCGCAGTGCTGCAAATGATTTGCAGCTTTACTGTACGCAGCATCAGGTGCATGTGAGGCACACACAACTTAATGCAGCAACTGTGGTTAAATCCCAGCACCTCACCATAATCTGACCATTAAACAGTAAGTGGGGGAGCAAGGAGGAGAAGACCGAAGAGGTACGCATGTCCGGTGGAAGTCATTGATGGTCTGCAAGGTTCTAATTATGTGCTAATAGCCACTGAGGAGGTCATTTGGAGCCATTAGCAAGCGCCTGTAGGTAGTTAACGGCCCACAGCATAACCCAGGCTCCTTAATGCTCCCACGGAGGCCGTTAGTTCACTGTCACCAAACGGCAGACGCCTCATTACCATGATTAGAAACCAATTGATAGGTAATAGTAAAATATGATGGCTCGCTTTCACAGAAATATGGACCTTAAAGAGGAGGCGACACTGTGTGCGAGTGTGATGAGTATATGCTAAGGGGTTTTGTTCTTATTTTCAGTGGGCAGTAATTTCAGAACAGTTTACTGTAAGTTAAAGTCTCATGTCAGTGTACGGTCTTTTTCAGAGTCTCAAGACTAGACTTAAGAGCAGCCAAAGTTATAATGAAGCGACTAAGACACTGATTAGCCAGCTAATTTTTCCCAATGCTAATGTTGTTTGTTTTTGTGTCATAGCTCTTCTTGTTAAGCAGACTCTCCGACAGTGGCTTCTTTTACGAAGATATATATACGAGCGATGGATTCTTAAAACGGCCTGGATATTTTAAGCATGTAATCATTATTAAATCTCTTACGCTCAACATTGTCAGTAATCTATTTGAGTCAGATGTTTTCGTTTAGATATTTTTTTGTATCCCCCCCCCCCTCAGCCAGACGTTGATTCAGATGATTTAAAATAGCATTGGTCCAGTTATCAGTCATAGACATTATACACTTCTCTCAGTTCATCAGCGCCGGGTGGGATTTTGGAGCAGCGTTCAGAAGCATTATCTAAACTGTGGCCTGAAGAATATGGAGGACGTACAAACGCATAGTCTCATAGGATGCTGAAAACCTAGAAGTCGTCTCTAAATATTTGCGTCTGTAATATTTGACTAAATCATGGTCAGACTTGTAGATCCGCCACACATGTATTCCACTCCTCGCTGAAGAGAAAGGGAAAGCGTAATGGAGTCGGGAGAGCTTCGCAGAAGGCTCACATAAGGGACCAATGTATCAGATCCTGATGAGAGGATATGGAGTAAATACGCCATAGCGTGTGTTTGTTATGCTAGTGCGCCTAGTTAGCCGATGTCATACTTTAAAGAGTAATTGATGTGATTCTTAAGTGCAATTTTAAAAGTTTAGAGTCACAGAAGGTTCAGAAAATCAGATTGTTTGAAATTGTGCTCACTCGCTACTCATTAAATCAGTCACTGTGATACTTTGAGAACATTTCTTCATCAAAGACCTGGAACAGATTATGCTCTGAGAAACTCAATTTAAAAAGTAATGTAGCCCCCCTCCCCTTCTTCCATATGAGAAAACCATTCTGGTGTGTTTGTATGTAGATATAAACTAGGCACAGCATTAAACCATCAGGCTGCTCCTGGATAAAATGCTTATGCAGTCATTTATTTGCTCTGTCTTAAAGTGACACTCGCCCCACATATCTCCCATCTCTCTCTCTCTCTCTGTTTTTGTGGCTGATTAGGAGTACATCACTTCCTTGGTCATTGCTCCGTTGAATTAATTTGATAAACATGTGAATTATCTGGACATCTGCTAAAAGATGCTAAATAGCTGCTTTCAGTCCAAGTAGATGGAGAGAACTAACATCTTCATTTTTTCCCCCCTTCGTTTTCTGAACACTGCCATGTCTGTTTTAGAGGCCTACTGTTTTGGACAGATACCAGACGCAGTGCTGATAGGCTCGTACTTAAATTCCCGTCAGAAAGAATTTTGGAGAAACTGTCATACCCAGCCATGATCGCTTTATCTGTCCTTATGACTGCTCAAACCTTGAGTCATTCTTTTTTCTGTGGCTGACACTTTTGTTAACAGTTATGAGCGTGTATTGAAAATAAAATGCGCAGTGTTAGCATGTACTTTGAAGTCTTGAAATATTTACACTGGACGTGTGTGGTCTTGGTCTAATAGTATAAACAAACCCTGTGGGTTACTCTCTGAGTTGTGTATTACCCACAACAGCTTTTTCAGTGTCACAAAAATAACTAGTGCAGCATTGCTGATGCAGTACAGCGAAATGAGCAGCACGGAAATCTTAGCTTTACTGCAGGAAATATCTGTACTTAAATTTATGTTTTTAATTTTACACAAACATAACGAAACACAGCTTAAGTGACTTGACTGATTATGTGCACATATGTTTAATCGACATGTCCCGGAGAAGCTATTTAAAACTATATATTCTTAATTATAATATGTAGTCTTATTACCTCATATTAACTTTTTTTTTTTTTTTTTTTTATGAATTTATAATGAATTTGTCACATTAAAGGACCATTTAAAATGAACTAGTTGAGTCATATAAATAAATACAAATTGCGAAAAGGATTTAAAATATAAATGTAAACCTGAATGATTTAAAATATAAACTTTCCCTTAAGCATTCACATAATTTGAATTGGATGTCTTTTGTCAAGGACTTTAATATATTAATAAAACGCACACACTCTTTGTGTGTGTGTGTATGTATAAAACTAATTAACTGATCAATTAAAATCAATAATTTATTTTAAACCAAAGCTAATGGATGTGTTTTGTCGAAAACTTTAATATATTAATAAAACACACACACACACACACACACACGCACACACACACACATATGTGTGTGTGTGTGTAAATCAGCACATATATCAATAGTATGTAATATATATATATATATATATATATATATATTATTCATTATAATAGTATCTATGTAACTAGTAGCCTATGGAGTAGTGTTAAATGCACAAACTACTACAGAAACATTAAACCAGAATTGTCTGGACTTGATTAAGTACAAGCATCATCTTGCAAAAAAAAAAAAAAAAAAGAAAGAAAGAAAGAAATCTGAAAAGATGCCTTGAGTCCTCCTCTAGTGCACCTGTTGCTCGCGGGCAGCCAGGAGTCACGTGACTCGAGCCGTCAGGATCTTTCGACCTTTTGATTCCTGTTACAAGTTGATATTTGCGGAGACAAAATGATCAATCTCGAATGCTGCCCTTCCAAACACAGCAGACAACGTGACAATTTTACCTTATTCTCTTGCTTTTGCACCAAAATCCATAAAATGGATAGCAGCCAAACCGAACGCATCCGCATTTGTTTGTTAGCGTAAAAGCCACGGAGAAGTAAACAGACAAGAAACACAGACGAGCGCTTCGCTTTAACAAGAATACAGCTGCCCCACTTTATCCGCAACAAATGCCTTCAACTTCATTTAACCCCAAGCACTTAGACATAAACGACAAATAGAGAGCGCGATAAACACACTTGTGTGTGCAGCAGATCCGTGCCCTATATTGTTAGGAAAGTGTATGCTGAAGTCCATATGGCAACTTCCTTTTGACCTGCTTTCCCGTCCTCGTCGTGTATTGTCAGGCCTGTCACCGATAAAGAATCACTTGACTTGCTATAACAAGTTCAAAAGAAACAGAGAATCCATGAAGAATTGAGTAAAGGAACACCCCTACTGCTTTCGCTATCATTCCCATAGAGATAGCGATATTATTGATGGGATGGTTATGCTAATTTCTTTAGAGGCACAACTTTTATTTTGGAATTTGTTCAAAAAGGAATTTCATACACATCAGACTGGAAAATGCGGGCTGAATTCCTGAGCGTTTAAGGGGCAGCATGGGAATCTGATTTTCATAGTGAATAATGAATGTGCTATCTTTTAAAACGTGTGTTTTGTCTGGAAAGAAAATAAAGAGAAGGCGAGCCTTTGCCTCGGGATTTAATAACGATTAATGCTCCTTTGAACACACTAAATATCACAAACACACAACTGTGTAGTGGAGCAGAAAGAGAAAGAGAAAGAGGAAAGGCATCCACTTTGCCACTTGTCACAGGGTAACACAGTTCTCTGGATCACGTTAGGAGTAAGAAGCGTTTAGTCCTGTCTGCGTAAATACGCCGCATCATTAGCAGATCCTAATGCAGAAATCATTCAGAATCACACTTATTGATTTGATTTATTTATTTATTAGATTTTTTTTTTCGAATTAAAAAGTCCTGCTGTAAAATAACTGCCTGATTGTAAATATGCATAAATAGCTAATATGAAATATTTATTAAAGATCGCGCCTAATTATAAAGCATGTTACGGTTATTTTGTTTGTTTGCTTGTTTATGTTTTTTTATATAAAAAAGTGCTTATGTGCTCCGTGGGAAAATTGACCTATAAAGTTAATCACGGAAGTTTTATTCCCACCACCTCCTTATGATTTACCTAGATATTTATGAAAATCAATGTAATCAATCTGATAACCGATCGATAATCGATCAGTCTCGCACCCGTGTCCTTTTCTTCAAAGTCACACGCATTCCCATCGGATACTCTTATATTGTTGTTATTATTATTATTACCAAAGCGCTCCCATAATTACAACATAATCATTATATAATCCCACAACAAAGAGTTTATTGAATCAGTAGCTTTTGTCAGCTGCCGGGACACCGAATGTACAATCGCGTTATTCTGCGTCTCGTTCCTCGTGTAGAAAAGCAACGTCGGCCTGAGCGCTGAAGTTCAGCCCCAAAAAAGTTTCACGTCCTCACCGAAGTACCTTTTCGGAGGACCTTCTCCCACGTCTCTGAGCGCGTGTCTCGACCGCTGTCTGGACCCTTTTCCTCTTTCTGTGATGAGGAGGGAGGTTGTTGGTTAGGCTACGCGCCCCGCTGAGTGGCAATTTCATCTCATATTTACAAACTGATAAGCTTTCTCGCGCATTTGTTTTAAATATGCGCTCCTGTGTGACGCGTTAGCATATAAGAGTGCGAAAAAAGCGCTTCCCGTCTTGGCCGGTCTCCGTTTGTGTGCGTACATGTGTGTGTGTGTGTGTGAGCGTGTGTGATTGTGTGCAACATAACCGGCTTATTTACATTAAATACGCCACAAGGTTACAGTGCAGATGAGCGTCATTTTATCACTCATTACTTCTCTCTTATACTGACTGATGCTCGCGCTCTCCGCTCATCTCACTGGACTTTTTCTCGAGGATACAAGACTTCAGATACTTTCCCCAAAAGGTAAGCAGATTTATTTCGCAATTGTAGCTATTTGTATGGTTTTTCCACGGTGTTCTTTAAACGGCGACAGGCATCAAAGCCAATTACGCCTCGTCTGAATAACGGGGCTGACAATGTGAGTGAGGATAGACAGATTTTAATAAGTGTTTACAGGGAAGTCAAGGTCAATAAGATGATCCGATGGAGTGAATTTTGCCTTTGAGTCTCCCCGCGTGGGGAAAATAGACGATTCGAGATGATATTCCGCGCACCGGGGCTGTTTTATCAAGGGTTCCAGCTTTTAGTCCCATCAAATGCCGCAAGACTCTCTCCGCTCTCTGTGAATGGACGACAATGGAGTGTCTTTTTAACGGTACAATGCGTTTCACCGTCCAGATAGGGGGAGCCCGAACAGACAGATGAGGGGAAATGTCTTGTGATGCTGGCCGATCGCTATCAATGAACGCGTTTATATCGAGAATAAACTCAAAGGCGCTTTTTCATCACTCGGGATGCGCGAGGAACAGTTGGGAAGCGGATTCGCGGGAGGACGATCATAACAGGTCCGAAGCACGCGCGCGCGCGTGTGTATATACTTTAACCCCCTCAGCAGTATAAGAAAATGATCAGCTCAATTATGTGGACATGCTTCGTTATTCAATGAAGACAATCTTTCGCAACGCGCCTTGACGTCCGGATGAATTTAAAGGTAAGAACTGGCTAGAATCATTAGCGGGCTCGCGGATGGATTTCGCTCGATTCGCTTTGTAAAAGTCAGTTTGTGCTAATGGTGTGCGCGCGTGCGTTATTGTATTTCACTATTTGTTTGAAATAGCAGCAGTACTAATTGTCTAAACCGTTGTCGCGTGAGATAATAAAAAACGGCTTCATAATCGAAAGCGTTTACTGGAAGCCATTGCACGCGCTTAGATGAACTTGCTCGAAAGAAAGAGAGAAAACACGCCGTCATGTTTTAAATTTGGCTGTCGCAAGGCTAACTTTATTAATTATGTGTAAAGACACATCGCGCTTTATTACTGTAAGGTGGACAGACGCTTTCCAGGGATGCGCACCAGATTCGCTCGTGTTGGCCAAGCAGAGATAAGGAGCTGTAAGAAAGTTTCCTCAAATCTCTGCTCAAACTTTCTCACTTCAGCCCCAAGGGCTTTGCGTTTAGGATTTCAGCTGAAGTGAACACAGATCGGTTGGAGAATTAGGATCAAAGTTACCCGGTGCATGCCATGTGTCAAAACTTGTGAGATGGAAGAGCCGGTGAGACCTGCCATTTTGTGCTGTGATCGACCTCTTATGAACAGAAGCCTTATGATGGCATTCAACAACTGAGGGCTAAATGTCATATCAGACTTAAAAACCTTTTTATCTGCGGAAAAAAAAACACGCACATCTCCCCTGGAAATGGAGATTTGAACGACTGTTGCGAGCATTGTCGCTTGGGGAAATGATGTTTTATGGAGGAGGAAAAAAAAGAACAAGAAAGTTGTAAGAATTGGAGATTGGGGTAGGAATGCGCGCGGCAGTGTCGGAATAATTGAAGAAAAGATAAAATGTTGCATGTTGGCGTGATTGTGAGCCGCGTTTCGACACTCAGTAAAATCATTCCGCGCATTGTTTTTCGCATATTTTGCTACTTCACAAATTATAACACGGTCAGGGTCAGAATTCTAACGTGACACATTGCATCACGCATCTATTGCGCGCACTTCAGGTGCTTAATTCTTTATGAAAGGTATTTATAAATCTAGCAAAATTGATTTGCTGTCTCATGCATTCAGATCCAGGTGCAGATTTCTCCTGTCACTTATATATGAGATGAGCCAAAACTTTTACTTAAGGAAAAGAATATTAAACACACACACACACACACACACACATACACATTCAGCCACTTTTAGTTTGTTTGCATCTTTCATTATGTTGAAATGAGATAACAGTTTTTTCCTCAGGTTCATTGTTCATAGAAAGGGACAAATAGCAGGCGGCACAGATGTACCGTCATTGTTTAACGGATATTATGTCTGTAATAGTGTCTGGGCGTAGACATTTTTGTCAGCTCTTTTCATTTTTCTGATTTGAAATGACATTGTGATGTAGTCAAGTCACACATTCTTTTCAGAATCCCACACAATTCATTTGAAAGGCCAGCATTAACATGACCACAAATATAGCCTTGTAAGCTCCTTTATAAATTAAAATAAATAAATCAATAAACAGTATGCTATGTTATTGTGGACAGTGAGAAAGGGAGAGTGATTGTCATGCATTACAATTGAGAGGCCATCTGAACTGAGGTGATCGTATTATGGAAAATCTTCAATTTATTTAACAGCAAGCTATAATTCTGTTTAATTTTGAACAGATCTAAAATTGTTCCTAGACTGCAGTATTGATTTGCAATCATCGTTTTTTATTCTAGATAATGTTTGTTGTTTTTTTATGCTAAATAATGTGTTATTTTTAAAATATTTTACTAATGAGCAAAACAATAAAAATAGCTGAGGCACGGGTTAGCCACATTTGCAGAGGTGTTGATGTTGTTGCAAAAATTGCAGAAGTATTATTTTTTTTTCAAATGTCTTCACAAACACATTAGCAGCTGAAAATGTATATCGTGCTCACGTGGAATTTATCATCTATGAGACAAAATGTTTTTTTGGGGAGGAAAAATATCAAACTCGTTTAAATGCAGTGAGAGAGAGGGTGTTATGAAGACTCTTGTGAATACACTCTGCCAGTGCAACTGATAGCAGTTCGATGGGGCTAAACAGACCAAGCCAATCCTGTCAAAATGTCTCCTCCCTGGTGTGTACGCTCTCATTTACATATGCGTCTTGCACTCATTCGGCAAGGAAAGTGTGTGTTGTGTGGCAGAACTTGGCAGCGTTCGAGAGCTTTAGCATGTCCCTAGGTCTGCGTGCTCGCCGCCGCCGTCACCAGTAACCCCGGTGTGTGGAGGTGCACCTCCCCAGCCTCTGCCACGGCCGAGGGCAGGGCAGTGCCAGCGGGCAGGAGAGATGAGCCTTCTTTCTCTCTCTCTCTCTCTCTCTCTCTCTCTCTCTCTCTCTCTCTGTCTCCAGGCCTGTCAGTCTCCAGCTTAGCCGGCTGGATCTGTGCTTGAGCCTTGGAGACTTGATCAAACAGCCATTCCACACTTAAATGCCTCCCCGCTCCTTTTAATTGGAGGAAATTGTCTTCCAGATGCCCGGGCCCTTGCCATGCAACTCAGGGGGGACAGTATGGCAGGCAAGGCCATGGCGTTTAGGTATTAATTGATATGTGCTGTGGAGACACCGACCCCGTGCCTCCACCCCGTCGTCGCCCTCGTTCCCTTCCTCTCCAGCTCTGAAGTCTCAGGCCTTTCCCCTCGTGGTGGAAGAATCCCTAAACACCAGGAGTGCCGCGTTTATTTGTTGGGGGCATTCACATGATGCTGTTGGATTAACAAATAATGTTAGTGACCTTGATGAGGAAGGTTATGTTAACTCCTGAGAAAAGAATCTATCTTTGTTTAATGACATTTTTATTTTATTGGTGTTGATGGTTCTATAAAAAGCCTTTAATATCCATGGAACCTTTTCATTGCACAGAATGTGCTTTATTGTAGAAAAGTGTTGTAGATTTTTTTTTTTTTTAATTAAAACTAAGAAAAGTGATTATTTTAAGAACTACTCTCTGATGTTCTTTATTGTCCATCTGTGGAACAAATGCCCGACGTTGGCTTTTGATGGCTATTGATTTGGCCAACGATGCCATCACAAGAGGAGGGATAAAAATGTAATTTAAATGTATCCTAATTTCAAATATTTGAAGTTCTATTGGTTTATTTTTTGGCATTAAAATGTAAAAACAACATGACTGAAATTTGATTTAAAATGTTTTCAATGATAGATTTTAATATAATATTTAAATGAAATGTTTACTTTTCAGTAAAGGTTGATTCCTGGCCCTTCGTCTTAAAAAGTTTGCTATCACTGTGCAACTCCTTTTCGAAACTATTATTTATTTATTCATTTTTAAAGCGTGTCAAATGTATCCCCACACTGTTGTGAATGGCATTATCTCCAAACATCCAAATTGTTGGTGTAAAGTTATGGGTGTGGTCGTGAAGCCTTTCCTATAGAATCCAACATCCTCTGAAATACATTTAGAAAAAGAGTGCCTCACATTACTCCTATGCCTGTCCTCTCCAATTGATTAAGCGCATAATTCCCTGTCATTCAATATCCGCCTGTGTACAGCCGAAGACACAGTTCAGCATGTCACTTTACGTAATATAAATGGGAATGTTCGGTTACTGACAGATGTCAACTTTTGTATTTAACAAATAATTATAGTGGAATAAGGACATTTCGTTATGCACATGTCACTTATAAATGAGTGATGATTTCTAAGGCTTTTCGTAGTCGTTCGAAACAGACAGAGAGAGATAGAGAGGGAGAGGGGGTAGAGGAGTGGAAGTTTTTGAGCGGGCTAATCACAGACGTCAGTCAGTGTGTGATCTAAGAATAAAGAGTGCCCTGACAGATGAGGTGGTGACGGATGATCTTGTCTCCACTGCCTCATGCCAGGGTGCCACCAGAAGGAGCGTCTGTCTGTCTACGGAGCGAGGGAGAAAGAGAGAGAGAGAGAGAGAGAGAGAGGGTCCTTGCTCTACTCCACCCGGAGGCACTTTCCATGAGGAAAATATATAGATAGACTAATAGCGCTTTGAGGAATATTGAGCACTGGAAGGGAAGCGTACGTTACAGTTAAAGTTGGCCCATGCGCAGATGACAGGACTGAACAGATGTGCGCAGATGTTTTGTATCCTGCAAAGTTTTTTTCCCCCTTTCTCATAATTCTCTCCTGTGGGAGAGGGGATGGGTGGACGAAAATCAGCCCTCCAACACCACACACGTGCTCACGCTCTCTCACACATTTAAGAGAGAGAGAGTGTGTACGGAAAGGCTGTGGGACATGTGGTCATTATGGAGAGTGTTGAATCGGGCAGGTTTACACAGCCTTGGGAGACACGGTCAGCCTTCGGGTACGGCCTTACTGCATTTGCAGAAATGGGACACCTATATATCTGACCACACCCCAAAAGCAACGTCTTATTTTTAATAATTGAGGTTACTCCCGTTTTATTAAAACAAGCTACTGTAGCAAACAACTAAATTCCTATAAGGCACCATCTGACATGACAGTTTGCTTTTGAGCCAGTGAGAAGCACAAAATTATAGCCATGTCATCTCAGCAGACAGGGGCTTTGCGCAAACAAGCGACTTCCTGTCAATCACTGGCCGTAAGCACATGCTATTATGTTGTTTTGCATTCTAATCCAAGCTCTTAAAATAGTGGTAAATATTTGCAGTGCTGCACGGGGACCAAAGATAGTGGCAGATACCTCTGATGGCTGGGTGGTCCGCCGTTGAAGCGGAGGGCATTTCTGTTACAAGATGTCTCCAGATAATTGGGGGGAGTTTAACAACGCCTACCCTTGAACTGTTTCCAGGTCGTGACCCCAACGGGTGCACAACCCACCCCTGAGCGCGAGGGACGGCAGCCCCCCGGAGGGCTGCCTGGTTAAAATGGACGCCACTGAGAAGTAAAGCTGCACCTTTAATTATGATCAAGAGGTTTTCTCCAAAGGACGGAGGCGTAGCAGTTATGTTGCCTCGTAAATCTGCCTCAGATGCAGTATATTGTGTTGAACTATTACGGTACACTATTATACTGCATATTCAACTGGCTCTTCAGGACCTGATTTGCATAATTGGATCTTTAATGAAACTTGCCTTGTGGAACAAAAAAGGGAAAAAAATGAGAAGAGAGATGAAAAAATACATTATAGTATTATAGGCAAACCCCAGCGAGTATTTGTGGTAGGATGTTGCACTTGTCTAAAATAAAATAATAATAATAAAAAAAATATATATAGATAAATAATAAAATAAAAGAGAACATAGCGGGGGAAAAAGAGCTTGTTTAAGGAGCTCATGAGCAGTGAAGTGACCTACGTTATGTACAAGCCGTCACTTACCAATACGCACACGCACGCACACATACATCACTGGCGGGGCTACAAATAGGATGAGAAGTACCTCTGAAAGCTGTACATACTCAGCCAGGTCTCGGGGGTTATTACTACAATAGCTGGATTTCTTTAGCCTGAGGGATTTTAGCTTCTCTGTCGGCACTCATTCCCTCCACTTGTTACTCAGGGAAGATGGGTCCTTTGTAGGGGAGCCCAAGCCGCTCGCATGTCGGAATTCCTTTGCCGCAAATATTTTGACAGTTTCCAGACTGAGTTTCTCTCTTGCCTCCTCCACTAGGGGTGCCGTATCAAGTGTGCGCGTGTGTAATTTATTTATTTGTCATCTCTCTAGCTGTGTGTGCATAATCACCGTGACGCTTTTACACAAGTATATTTACGTGTTTCCAGACACTTCATAATCCATAGCATCTGTTTCTTGCTTATTTGCGACTTAGGATTGTTTTTATTGGTTAATTAAAGTGCGTGTGTCTTTTCTTCCTGTTCTTGAGCAGTTGAAGGTTAAAATGCTGATAGTGACCCTTTCGAACAGACGTGACAGTCATGGTTAATGAATTGTTATTTGTCCTATCTTTGAAGGACCTATAATTTAAAAAGTGAAGGAAAGAGAAACCGAGAGCAAAGAATACGAAAAAGAGAGCGGAGGGAGGAGGGGGGTGGGGGGGAGCTATTTAGCTGCACTGTAGCAGGAGTGGTTTGTATCCAGGGGGGAAGAGTGTTGTTAATCAGGGAGAGAGGTTAAAAACGGATATTAGCTAAACGATGATGATTTATCATTGGAGGAGGGGGCCGAAAAACACAGAGGTGACTCCACTCCAGAGGCCTGGGAGTGGATCATATGGCTGCGTGGTTCACAGGTGGCTATTAGCGCAATGTTGGAGAGGGGCGGCAAAAGGAGACAGAAAAAGAGGGAGGGAGGGTGTGAAAAAACCCCCAAAAAAAGCAAAAAGTAGTGCCACAGCTAGCGGCGAGCTGCCATTTACCCTGTATGTGCAAACGACTCTTTCACTCACTCTCTCTTTTTCCTTCTCCCTCTCTCCCTCTTTTTTTGTCTCTCCATGCTCTGCACTTGGGAACTTTCAGCTGACAGTGTGTCCTGGTCCTTGGTATCTCACAGGTAGGCTCATGTTATTTTTACTCCCCCTAATTTCCCCTGAATACATCCCTTTTATGTTTTACACACCACACACACAGACACACATGCGATGTGTATGCACACATGCTCACGCACACACTCACACAGTCACACTAACACACGGTCAGAGTGCTTGTGCTGTTGATTCTCCCGGTAATGATGTCATTGCGATAGTGGAGGAGAGCAAATGTCTCCTGATTCCTCCATTTAACGGCTGGCTGAATTGGCTGATAATGATAGCATTGGCGTCTCCAGCCTTACAGACAGATCAGACCCTGTGAATTAGCAGCTCCTAACCAGAGAGAGAGAGAGAGAGAGAGAGAGAGAGAGAGAGATGGCATACGGAGGGGAAAGAGGAAAGCACTGGCACTGGGAAAGAGAGGGAGAGAGAGAGATGTTGAAAGAGAGAGAGGGTGATGTATTTAACATATCTGTGCTGTGCTCTTGAACAGGCTGTGAGAGATCTGTGTGTGGCAGTGCTGATAACTGCTGCTTGATATCAGTCAGGGACATGACCGCCTGTTTGCAAAGCTCTTTAATGCCTCTGCACGTCTGTCCTGCTACTTTGAACTGAATCATGGTCACATCAGGGACGTATCGTTCAATATCTGACCTTTATTTTTTTACATTTCTTTCACAACCAATATACTTTTACCATTCCAAATAATAGTTATTATTTTAATGGTGATTTATGTGTAAACATTTTTTTTTAATGAATGATTGATTTTATAAATACGCCGAGCATCCTTTACTTGTTTTCTCAGTGCTTTAGTTGACATTTTACAGTTTCGTGTTTCTAAATATGAATGCATCTTTCACCTGAATGCAAATATTTAGCGACTTTAACACCATGCAACCTAGAACTTTTAAAACACCATATTCCCCTCCTCCAAAAGCTCTAATAGGGTTTCACTGTTTTTCTGGCGATCCTTAAGTAAATAAATAGGTCCAAATGCTAATGAGCGTTCCAGACTTTGAACACATGCCCCTCTGTGACTGTCAACCGCTCCGCACTCCTCCAGCCATACCGGCACTGCCACATCTTCAGACCCTCAGTGTCATATGAGTATACAGACCTTCCTACGTTTCCCCCCCCCAGAACAAATATTAAGTATGTAAGTATTTGTATATCTGCTCATTTTTGTCCAAGGTTAAGTCAAAGCCTAATTTCAGAGGGTCAAAACAAAACAAAAAAATTAGGACAATATCACACATTTAATAGAAGGCAAATTGGGTTTTATTATTATTATTATTATTAGTGCTGGGCAACGATTAATCGCCATTAACCACATCCAAAGTTTCTGTGTACACATGTTTGTATGAACTTTTCATAGTTATTACTGCATGCATTCATTATATAAAGACACGCACATACAGTATATATTTAGAACACATATTTACATGTATATATTTATATCCATATAATTTATAACATATTTGAACATATTTTTTCCCTTGTTTGTGTGTATTTCTATTTACATTATACATACACATAGCACATATTATGTAAACAAAAACTTTTATTTTGGATGCGATTAATTGTGACTAATCGTTGCTCTGCACTATTTATTTGTTTATTTGCTCTATTTTTTAATACATAGAGTGGACACACACACACACACACACCTCCCGTCCCCGCTTGAATTGAAATGCTAGAATGTCATTGAAAATCATAAGATCATGAAAGCATCAGTTGTGCATTACCGTCTTGTTTGCGGTGGAGGGTATATGAATAATTGCATTGTTTAAATCCTGTAGACATACATACACATACAATCAGCCACCTGGTTGCTTTGTTTGTAGAGGGCTGTCAGTCCTGCGAGAAGCACTTTAAGTAACTCTTGCTGAAGGTGAGAGTTAAACAGTATTTACTTTGGGGAATTTGCCTTTATTTATCTGCATTAATAAAGAGGTGAATTTTAAAGGGGCTCTCAGAGAGAATTCCCCCGATGCTCAGCTTACTTTACACACCTTTTAAGTCTTAAGATGTGTTTCTCCCCTCCTGCTGACGCTTACCCATAACACATCTCCCACAATCTCCGCCGATTTTCACAAATCAGCTTCTTTTCCCTCTCCCCCTTTCTTGTCTGTTATTGTTTTTGTTCTCTCGCCTGCTCCCTTTTTTCAGTCTTGATCACGAAGTGTTGTTGTCTGTCTCTTAAGTTGCCCGTTTCATCTCTTTTATTATGGCGTCTGTGCCAATCGTTGTAATTGGGAGAAAGCTAAGTTAAGTGAGTGAAGGAGAGAGTGTGGGGTAACTTGCCTTGTTACTCTTCCCCACGTTTTTGTAAATAAGGCTGTCAGTATAGATCAGCCTGTGGTAATGTGGACGATCCAATCCACTCCAAACCCACACGACTGGAGGCTGGAAAAAAAATGGAAGGCATGCTCAGAAAGGACAGCTTAGAGTTCAGTTACACTTCTGGGAGGTTTTATGCATGACTTCTTTGCGTCAGATCAACCGCCATCATCCTTCTTAACTTCCTGAAGTCAAGCGAATGGGTACAAGAGTTACCTTTTAACCTGTTTCTCGTAGGAAAATTCAGTTTTGAAGTAAAAAAAATAAAAGCAGCTTAACTTTCGTGTCCGAAAAGAGAGAAAAAGATGTCATTTTGTGTTCTTATTGCATTTGAAACCATGCTGTGTGTTTTCCATAAAACGGTGTAAAATAAATTTCCGTGGGCTTTTTTAAATATAAACACAGTATTTATAGTTTGGACTTTTATACATAAATGTGGGTTGGATTTCGCTAAGATGCTTAAGGGTGAATTAATTTCATGACGCTAATCAGAACGTTATGGATATCGGCTGTTTCAGAGCGAGAGCGACTTTCATAACAAGTAGAGCCGGCGATGACGTGATCGGCGCAGAGGAAGGGGCCTGTGGTCTGGTGTTGATCATTAACACTTTTCCTGTATGTGTGGCCCCCTCATCAGGCGGCTAAAAGATCATCTCTGTTTAAATTTGCATGATGATGGTACTGTGGCCAGTCATCGTTAGATCAACTAACTAGAGAGGCTTAAGGTTGGGCAGGGAAGATTCATGATCCCCCCCTTCCCCCGATCCTCTCTCTCCCTCTCTCCGTCGTGGGAGGTCTCCTTTAAAGTGCAAACCTCAGCCCCCCTCTTGTCCTGCGTCTCCAGGAATGATGATCCGATGCGATCCTGTTTCGGCGTGCGCCGTACGTGGAAGCTATGGGAGATTTTCTCCTCGGTTTATATATTTTTCTTCCTCTCTCTCTCTCTCTCTCTCTTTCCCCCTCAGTCTCTCTTAGCCCTCACTCAGCCCCGCTGATTGCCGTAGCCTCAGGGCTCTCCGGCGCACACTACATCCCTGTGATTATATTAATGGCCTCCCGCGCTGGGTTTGGAGGCTGAGGACGGCCGGGGTAATGCGAAGCATCGCCGAGGAACGGTTAAGGAGATGGACCTCTGACCGCAGGGGGTCTCGGGATCAAGGCCCAGGTGGGCCACGGCGTAGCTCCACGCTCCCTCTGGGCAGGCCACTTAACTCGCAACGCCTCAGTGAGCGCCCTAACCACAGCCGTAGCAGAGCGCGCACGAGAGAAGGAGAGAAAGAGAAATGTGATGTGGGGTTTCTGTGTCTGCTGTGAAAAAGGGAAGTTATGAGTGAGACAGAACAAATCACACCCAGAGGCTTTTGGCTAAAACTCACAAAGCTGGCTAATAATTCTCCTCTGAGAAGTATTGATCTTTATTTGTTATTATGTGACTTCTAGGCACTCTCGCACGTTTATTTGTCTTCATTAGACTTGAACAGCACCTGCAGCATTGTTACTCCAAAATGGAGTGTGTGTATTTGCGTTATTGCATACGAAAATGTTTGTTTGCTCCCGCACTATGTGTCTGTGTGTTAGCGCCTTTATTTGAGAGGACTTTGTTATTTCTTTCCCTCTAATTTGGGATTTATTGTGAAATTGCAGTGCGTGTACACGTGTGAAATGCTGGTGTGTACTGAATATATCGCCTACTGATATGTGGGGATCAGTTCGTATCCCAGAGAATTTGTGCAATGGAAGCCGTGGGGGTCCATCTCCCCTCGACTGGACGTTTGATCAAGGCACACGAGGGGTCTGCCCCGTCCCATGCTCCTCTGTTTCATCCCCTCGCCTTGGCCGCCAGATCTCCGCTTTTTCCACCTTTGTTGTCGTGAGTAATCTCCGAAGTGATCTTAATTATGGAGGCCGGGTCGGGTTCTTTCTCTACCGTCCAAATGCGCTTTTAATCAAACACTGTAGTCAGTTAGTTATGAGCAAGGGGGAGGTACTGCACACCTCCAAGTCTAGGAAGAGAGAGAAAAAGACAGCATCGTGGGACTGTGTGGAGGGATAGAGCAGGTGTTCAAGAGGAGCTGAGAAGCTAAAGGTAAAAGATTGCACCTGGATTCTTGCTTTTGGAGAGGGTGTGTTGCAAAAACGTACTGAAGCATCATTTATGACAAATACATGGGTTTAACAAAAGAACAATCTATATGTCCAGAGATTTGTTGATCACAGCCGGTAAATGATTAATGTGTTGGCAGATATTTGGCCGTTTTAAGATCATATCAGCTGATACGTGTTCCCGCTTGGCCGGATACCAGAAGCGTTATTTCTCAATGGTGTCAGTTAAAATATACAAATATTATATGTAAAGAAATTTCTTCAGCAGGAACATATTGAATTCTTCAAAAGTTGACAGGTAAGGCATTAGCATTGTTTTCAAATAAATGCGCTTGAACTTTTAAATCATCAAAGAATCCCCCAAAAAACCCACACAAACAAAACAATTAATAAAAATAGGATAAAAGTGCAACTTTTCATCAATATTATACAAGTATGTTTTTCTTGTGCAGCAAATTAGCATATTAGGATGATTTCAGAAAGATCATGTCAATCCCAAGAAACTGTATTTAAAATATAGTTAAATATTGTTATATAATTAAGATTGGATGGATGGATGGATGGATGGATGGATGGATGGATGGATGGATGGATGGATGGATGGATAGATAGATAGATAGAT
>JAUYWG010000040.1:18444736-18485624 GCA_034779775.1 Enteromius afrohamiltoni
ATCGCTTCATATGACGCTATTTATCATAAATGTGACTTAATTATTTTGAATTGTAACTATATTTCATAATTAGAACTATTTCTTTATATGTTACCATTGTAACGGCTACTCATAATTGTGAGTTGATATCTCACAAGTGTGACTTTATATCTCATAATTTTGCGATGTTGTTCAACGAAACACAGTTGTTACTTTATTTTTCATTATTGACTTTATAATAATTGTCATTGTATATCTAACCATTTTTTACAGTCACACTTTATGTCCAGTTCTTGCTATTAACAAACTACGAACTACAAATCATTTGCTGAATGCTAATAGTCAATTAGTTGTTATGTTTAGGGATTAGCTCTAATTAGGGATGTAGAAAATGGTCCTAATACACAACTAATAAACATATTGTTTGTGTAGTAGCCCCGCTAATAAGCAACTAAATGATAGCGATAATCAATTCTTAATCTAGTGTGTTAAAATCTTTACTTTATTTCTAGTAATTTTGACTTTATGTCTCACGATTGTATTTTTTTACTCTGGTTGACAAACGGGCTTCAATATTTTACGCAACCTTTCATTTACCAAGCGCACGCTTCGCTGTCTTCACCTGCTTGGAGAATAGGATACTCTTCTAGCAATATCCAGGACACATACCAGTCATGAGTAGGTGTGAGTATTAAGTATATTGTATTTATTATGTGTTTTGTATAATATAATGTATTTATTATTATCATCATCATTATCATTATTATTTTCCTAGAGAAGGTCAAAGCTCTGTCTCCCATGTGTGAGAAATGAGAATGCAATAAATGAGAATCCTATTACACTGGCACACACACACACACACACACGCGCTGCGGGTGAGGGCCAAGGCCTTTTTTTTCTCAAGGCCTGGTGGACAAACAACAAGCTTGTGTTAATGAAAGGTGAAATAAAACTCCAGAGAACGTAAACAGCACATTAACTCACAACAGGTTCTTTGTTGTCTTGGCGCTGATAGCTGTGTTAAAGACCGATATTTCATAACTTTACTTGTCATAAGGACAATAGCTTAGCGTTGGGTGAGTGTGTTTTTTCTTTTTCAGATTTGAGCACATTCCAGATAAGATTATGTTTGCGAGCGTGCAAGCGCACATGCGAAAAGCGGAGAATGAGCGAGAGAAGCAAACTAAGAAACTCGGTTTGCTGGAATATTCGCCATTTAATGTAAATATGTGCTCGGTTGTCGGACATCTACATCTGGTCTATATGCTGCATACGTGCGTGTCTGGCAGGAGCGTGTGCCAGACATGTGTATGTTTGCATTTGTGTGTGTGCGTTGTTAAAGTGGGGAGCTTAAATAACCTACTTTTGTCTTGACAACAGCATCAGTTGTAGAGGTGCACATATGCAGAAAGCTATTTGGAAAGGCATCCTCTTGCCTGTCAGCTTTTATTATGCGGGAAGGTGTCATGTTTGTAACGAAGCTGAGTGCAGATGGCAGAGTGGAAGAAATGGATCACTAATTTTAACAATGATTAATGAACAGAGATGGAAAATGAATTACGCTCCACTATTGGAGGGAGGAATATTCTCTCTGAAAATGTTAACTTCGGCTGCCAGCCAGAGAGAGAGAGAGATGGTGATGAAGAGGGGGTGGGAGAGGGGGCCTGTTTTTTCCTTGTATCTTTTGTAAAGGCAACACTTCACTGGTTTCACTATTACTTTTACCATTTTGCCGCTCTGACAGACCAGTGGTTCCATGATCTGTCTGTTGAGTCTGTGAAAATGGTCCTTTAACAGGTAAATATTGTGAATAGGTAACTGAGAGCATCCTTTGATTTAATTCTCCGGAGTCTGGCGTTCATTTACTGGAGACAGTGGCAGGTAGAGCACATGCTCTGACATGTTTCGCAGGCGATCCAAATTTCTGGCATCCCACAATAAGTTTTAATAAAACAAAACTGTAGGATATCATTGTCAGTCATCAATCATCTGCGCATGATATTATGGAGGAACGTATTTTGGAGAATTTTCTTAAAAATTCATAAAACAAAACAATGTAATAAGCATGCGAACACAGCCCGGCTTCATGGGTTTATCTCAGGTGGGTGGTTGTTATTTATTTATTTATTTTTGTTTAGGTTTAGACATAATAGATATAGCTGTGGTGTTTTGAATTTAATTAAGCTCCTAATGGGAAATACCTTTAGGAAAAAAAAAAAAAAAAGACAACAACTAGTACTTCTGGAAACAATATGTTTGTGTGTGTGCTAAAGAGCGCTCAGGTTACCTAGCATATGCTGAGTACTCAGAAAACATACACAATGCCTTTGGTGAACAAGGTAGAGAAAAAGCTCCTGGGATCCAATTTAGAATGTGACTTAAGGCAAGCATGCCTTTGAGTATGTGAATATGTGTGTGTGTGTGTGTGTGTGTGTGAGACAGTGTATCTGTTTGCAAGCGCGTGTGTGTGTGAGCGCACATGTAAGCGAGTGTGTTCGTCTTGGCACTCTATTGAAATACTACAGGGTGATTAGAATTCCCCTTGCAGGCTCTGGGGGTGGCCCGCTTTGAGCCCCACATCTGTGCCCCTGCCCTCTCACTGCTGCCCTCTCTCTCTATCCCCCTCTCCTTCTCTCTCTGGGAGGCCTGTATTCTCAGGGTTCTGTGCTACTTTAAAGGGAGGTCAGGTTATGTAGTTCACAGAGTTTATGTCGTCCAGATTATTTATTTAGCGCTGAGCAGGAGTCTTTCAAAGCAGGATTGGGTAACGCTTGAGACTTTGTAAATTTATGTCACATTTTACCGTTCTTTTTTTTTTTTTTTTTGCTTTTCTGCCTCCATGTCTGTTATGGTTACAAAAATCAAAAAGGCCAAATAAATGGAGTCATTCCGTGGAAGTGTTTAACATGTGGGTGCTTTTATTGAATATGCATTCTGTTTTAGAGTAATGTAGGATTCGCAGAGAGGCTAGTGTTGAAGGATGGGGCTGTTAAAACCTATATTCAATTTGTAGCTTGTGTCTTATCGGAGAAAGGCACCGTTACTTTTTTCATGAGAAAGGGGCGTTCTTAAAGTTGTAGCAGCCTGTTCAATTTTAAGGGTCTAAGAGAAAGTAGCAAAGGTTGTGAAGCTGTGACACAGATATTTGGCTTTAATTTTCCTAAATAGCTGATTACATGTATTATAAGTAACATTATACATATAATAAATAAAAATATATATATAATAAATTACCATTAAAAAATAAATACATAGCCATTTGTATTTTTGCTTAATCAAATTTTTAATTGCTTTAGTAAACACTTAAATAAATATTTGTTTTGTTGCAGAATTTAAATTCACTTTATTTTCATTTAATCGTGTGCTATTATGTAAACCAACTTTATTTTTGACTACTGTTTTTTAAAATATTGGCAAAAAAAAACAAAAAAAACAACAACAGAAATTCAGACTGTTTGCTTTGCTTTGAGGAAAACCAAAAAAAGCATCAATGACACTGATGACAGAGACACAGATGCTGATGATGCGGATGAGGGAAGAAAGGAGGTTTTGTTCTCAGGAAAGTGGCACCTTGGACAGGAATCATATTTTACCCCATCATCAAAGTGGCCTCCTCTCCTGCACCACATACAGAGCTCATGGTCTGTCTCAGGACGTGTCTTTATTGCACCTGAACCAGTGTGGAGCAACATTATAGGCTTCGGTTACACACAACTGATACAGAGCATCCCGGGCTAAATGAAACCCAAACGCTCAAGCTGCTTTAAAGGCAGTGCTGCAACCGATTATCAGGGTTTTGCTCTTTTTGTTTAGTTATTTTTTTTTTTCTGCAGCTGACACATTTTAGCAGCAAGAATATGGCGCGACTTTCTGAAGTTGTAATTACAGGTAAATCAAACGCATGGTTGCTGAATCTCCTGCATGGGCTGAGTTTGTTTACAGGCACTTGTCTACCCCCTCGCGTGAACCTGTCTGTGTTCTTCCTGTGCCGCCTCCCTCATACGCCCGGCTGCAGGTACGACTGCTTGGCACGGGGATTGATGGCGCCAAAAGAGGAGGATATTAAAGATGTCTGTCACGCTCCCCTCCTCAGCGAAACAAGTGGATGTGAACTTTTCAGCCGCGCGCTGTCACCTCGCCTAATCAGGACGTGAAATCTGTATCCAAGCATAGTCATTTAACTTTTACCACTTCCTCCCCTCCCTCTCCTGCTGGAGAGAAGACGGTAAAGACAAAAAGAAAGAGAGAGAAAAGCATAAAGTGACAAAAAGAAGAAGAAAAAAAACAGCAAAAAGAACAATCACGCTGGAAGTAATGATATTTTCCAAATAAACGCCCGCCTGTCAGAAGCAGGAGACATATTCACTTCCCCAATGTAGCTCAAGGAGACAATTAGCAAACAGAGGTGACACGGTAAACAGGTGCAGCCATTATTCCGGGAGCTGCTGGCGATATATCCCCATCTCCCAGACTGATGAGGGATCATGTGACAGGAGGGGTGAATTATCTGTCTGTATCAGGGCTCGACTGATTGGGTCTGCCTGCCGTTTTACTCCAACATCTTCTGTCCTCCGAAAAAAGAGAAGAGATGAAAAGGGATGATGGCTCCACAACAAGCTCACAGGGTGGGATGTAGCGCTCCTACACTGCTCGGTTTTACATCTGTCTCGCTGCGCTGCTTCTCACCAATTCTTTGTTTTCTGCTTTCTTCTCATCCCGGACTCCTCCTGTCCCGATGCGAGCGTCTTTCTTTTGCTCTCGGTTTTCACTTCCCTGCAGCGAACGAAGCTTCCTCTTAATCCGTAATAGGTCATCGTCCTGTGCGCAAGGTCGGAGCGGTTTGTAGGAATTGATTGCTTGGTGCTAAAGTGCTAATCAATGAGAACCTTTTTCTAGAAGCTTGAAAATGCGAAACATTTTTATTAATATATGGAGAGAAACGACGGTAAAGGAAGGTAATGTGTAATGGTAGGCCACGGAGAAGGATGTTGACCAAAAATCGATACGTCTAAATCGCTTTTTCAGCCTTTTGTGATTTAATGCTACATTTTTTTGAAGGTGTGTTTGTTTTGCATCTTTTCTTTTCTTTCTTTTTTTTTTTTTTGAAAACCACTTAAATGCAAACCCCGCCTCACAGCTGATTTCATTGGTCAACTCAATCACACAGCCTAAAGTTCAGACTCCAGACTCTAAAGCCTACGAACAATGTTAAGGTTACATTATGAAAAAATAAAGTTGTAAATAAAGATTATTGGAATATGATTAATTAAAAAAAACACCTTTTCAGTATCCCTACATCAAAATGTTATTTTTAATTACTTTTTTAAATTATTTGCAAATTTCCTAAATTACTTTTTTTGGACAAGGTTTAGAAGTTTATTACACTTCTTATTACAGAACTATTACACTAGTATTCTGTCAAACCACTGGCTTTTCCTCTAATCTCAACTCTATATGACTCGCGGCAGCCATACGGGATCCATCATAAACATGTGCCATCCAAAGCAATTCTGTAAATACGTGCGCTTATAACTCAATAAGCTTCTACGTGACGGCCTCGGCTTCAGAGGGGAACACGTATCGTACAACCACATACCGGTGTCATTTTTTTTCCGATATCCAGAGGACAAAATCAAACACGCAGAACAAAGCGGGAAACAAAACACAGACTTCTGCGGAGCCCCCTGAAGACGCTTTGCGTGCCGTATAGCTTCCGCCTACAAGCCCCTTCGCTCTTGAGTTTAATCTGTAATATAGGCAGACATTATCCATCAAACCTTCATCTCTCTCGTAAAGCATCCTAAAAATTGTCCGTTTTTTCACCATCCGATGATTGACACGGCACATAGGCGCTCTGTCTCTGACAGTTTAGGCAGCATTAGTTGGAGTGGCAGCCGTCTTGCTAGGAGTTAATGATAATAATTATTTAGCATTTTTTATTGCAGGATAATTATTTAAGAGGTTCATGTAGTCAGCAGTGTAATCAGTAAAGAGCGATTACAGAAAATCCACAGGCAAGCAGATGGTAGCTGTTGTGTTTTTTTTTGTTTTTTGTTTTTTTCCTCTTTCTCTTCCCCACTCATATTAAACTAGCACACATTATACCAGCTTTGGCAAGAGGACAATGGAAAGGGCAAATGATAAAATTAAAATCTCTTCACCATCTAAAAGAAAAAAAATATATATATAATCAGTGGCATAATTAGACTTTTTGGTCTTGGGTGCCAACACTGGCCAATCAACCCGGCTCCTATGTAACAGCAAAAAGTCCTTCAGAAACAAAGAGATATATTAAACAGAAATGCCCGACCCTGTTACTTTGTCTAATAGTTGCTTTTAGTTTTTGCACGCAATCAACACCAGCAAGGTCAGGACTTCTTTTTTTTCATTCCACATTTTACAGTACTGTATTGCTTTCTGGGTGAGTTGATCGGTGTTGTTTTATTAATTTTTAAAAAGAATTAATTTATTTATTTACCCCCCCCCCCTCCGCTTTACTCAACAAGCAAAGCAAAAGCTCTCTCTCTTTTCAGGGTCGGAGTGATCGGTACACAGAGGCTGCTGCCCTACATTCCTGACTAATTGTATAATTGGAAAAAGCTCTCCAAATGAGCAGCCCCCTTTCGCAAGTGCAATCTTCCCAGTGCATTCCCCTTCAAAGCAAATCACAAAAGAGCATTTTGGGAATAATAATCATTTCAAAAAGCATCCATTATTAATCCAAAATAGTAGAACATCACCAGCGCCATGGCAAAAATGCCACCTCTAGTGGCTGTCGGAGTTACGAAACACTAAAACAACGTGTAAAATGGATGATGTTGATATTCGCTTTTTCAACTCCGATGGGCCTTGATCCTCTACTCAAGACGGTCTTTGCTGTCCCACCTCGTTGACGTTCAAAGATCTACCTGAGAGCTGTCTGCACGCTCATATTTTACAGTTATGCCTGTGCTCATAGATGGATTGGATTTTTAGATTTATGGGCCCTTGCACGCACTCCGTCATTCGTTACTGCGATGGCTGCGAGACGGTGGGATGATTTCTGAGGTCGACGGTGTCGCAAAGTGCAGTTAAAACGAATCTGTTAATTAACCCTATTGATCAGTCAAAAAATAGAGGCAAATGTGATTTGCATACAGCAGGCGCGATCAATGCTTTAACTGATTTTTCATCTCCCTTTTTTTTCTCCAAATCTGATTTCCTCTGTTTTCAAAGTGAGAGAAAGGGAGTCGGGCCTAATGCCCATCGATCCGCCATCGCATAGACACGAATACAAAGCGTTTTATTATGCAGTGAAGGGTAGGAACATATTAGGAACGCTTTGACTTCAAAGTTCAATACGTCGCGTTAGGAAACATCTTTCTTTTCTTTCTTTCTTGGTCTCTTTTCTCTGTAGCCGATGGCCATGACTCCCGCCGTTCGCTTGTGTTGTTTCTTTAAAACAACGATAATTAAAACGCAGTCACAGTTTTGCTCTGTGAATATTGTACTTGTGCATTAAATACTACTCTAATTGTTAGCTGAGTGGAACACGTATTATTAATAAGGTGATATTTCTTCAGGCAAAACAAAATCTGTTCCCTTTTTCCTGATTGAGTCGCAAACAACAACAAGCAACACAACGAAGTCTAAAAAAAGGGTGGGGGGGGGGACAATAGGTGTTAAAAAAGCAATATGCTGCGTTTTCTCAAGAGCATCTTATTATAGCGTATTGATTTATAAGGCTTTAAATGCGATCCGCCGCTTAACAGTCAAGGGCAGAAAGAGAGGAAGAAAACGGAAAGGAGCAGAGAGAAAGAGGAAGAAAGAGATGGCTACGCAGGGGCTTAGTGGCAGCCGTCGGGTGCTGGAGAATGCCCTGCGCTGAATAGTTTTGGAACACAAAAGGGTAATTGTTTTAGCCCAGATGTTGCTTTCGCACAACAAGCAGGATACAATGTTCCTACTGAGCTGATGAGCCCAATCAGTAGAATGATTAAAAATTGATTTTGTCCCTGTAATTACAGTATGTAAACTACTTAGCCAGGATTGCAAAGGAAGTGATTTTCTAATTACGTATATACTCTGGTGTCTAATGATTGGTTTTTTGAAGTAATGAAGAGAGGGTCCTAACGACTCCTCTGTGTTCTGTTGGTTAAGGGGAAAAAGCGGGAGAGAGAGCGAGGAAGAGAGAGACGGGGACCATCGTTAGGGCAAAGGCAGCAGGCAGACAAAGAGCTCAAATTGAATTTTCGCCACGGTAAAAGGCGAAGGGATTGTGTTTGTTAACATGCGAGCCGAACGCTAATGGTGGCCGTGACTTGTGTGGGGTCACCGGTCCGACAATCTGGACCCTCCAATTAAATCCCCCTGGAGTCATCATTACCACCAACACAAACACACGCACGCATGCATTATTATCATGTTTTTTGACTTTAAAATTTGAATATAATTATTGGACTGCAGGATGCGTATACTGTACTTGTTTCTTGTTTCGGTGACCAACAGCTTTTGAAATGAAATAATAAGGCCTCTGTGGTCAGCTGTCAAAAAACCAAACCACCAAAAGTGAAACCCTGAAGCTTTTCATTTATTTATTATATATATATATATTTTTTTTTTTTGTATGATAAAGAAAAGGATTTTGTTACAGCTTTGATGCTTTTATTTATTATTTATTTATTTGTTTATTTATTTTGGATTTAATTAATTTATCCTCTCAGCAGCTACTGCTTAAAAACAATATGTTTCAAGATCCTTACAAGTCTTTGTTTTCTAAAGAGGTCCCTGGATGTGAAACACATAGAGCACACATTCGGGCTGTTGAAAACAATTTCAGCTCTGCTTTTAAATTCTTTAGCAACAGATTAGAGTAATCTGATAACGGTTGGCATTCTCCGGAGCGAACAGGACGGAAAAAAGAAAACAAACAAACAAAAATTCCACACAATCGGAAGCCACGCTCATGCAGCTTTGCATTGTGGGTGGATTTTGGGGGTGACACAAATCCAGATTCATTATGACGAACAAAAAAACTTTGAGGAAACGAAAGCGGAGAGCGACGGAGACAAAGAGAGAGAATCGCTCGAGCTTTGAAATGCTGCCAGTATCAAACTGTACTTTTCAGACACAGTTGATTGGGAGAGAAGCCGATAGCGCGGTGCAGTCTGGCCCCTTTAATAATTCATTTAGTTAGGCTATGATCTATCATTTTGTACCTTTTGACATGCGATATTGAAATTTAATATTGCATCAATACAAATGATGTATTGCCAGTCGGCGCGGGGGATGTGGATGGGAAAGCGATCTTTGGATGTCTTTCGCTTTCCCTCCTTCTCTTTTCAAAGCTAGATTGTACTTGAACACAAAGGCAGATGTTCAGTAAAGAAAGACTCTCTTCCACAACTTTGATGTGTATGTTTAAAAAAATGACATCTTTAAAGACTCGCGGAGCACTCGCTGTCTCCGGTGGGGGTGCGGGAGGATTGTGGATGTGTGTGTGGTGAAAGTGAAGATGTTGGCACCGATGCTCAGAGGAAGAAAGCAGACTATTAAAGAAGATGATATCTTAATTTTACCATTTAAGGAACATTAAACAGTGTGACTGTAACATTATATGACACGTTATATACACCACTGTTCTAAGGGGCGGTGTTGTTAAGGTTTTATATATATATATATTTATTTTATTTTATTTTTTCAAGTTACAAAAATCTCAAGGTGTTTAATCAAAGATACAATAACGTGTTTATATGAAAATAAATACAGTTAAAACTTTTTTTACCGTAAATCATTTTAACATTGATGGATCTTATTCCTATGATGGTGAAGCTGAGTTTTCAGCAGACTTCAGTGCTACTTGATCCTTTGGAATTCATTTAATTTTGCTGCTTTAGTGCTCAAAAACATTTTTCATTACTATCAATGTATAAAAGAGTTGCGCTGCTTATGCATGTGGAAACTGTATTGCATTTTATTCAGACTACTTAATAAAAAAATAAATCTTACTGTCCCCAAACTTTTGAAAGGCAGTGTAGAGATGCCCTGATTCACAGCATACATTTTCACACCACCAATTTTGTTGTCGTTTTTGAGGAAGTGTATTTTGGGCCAAAGACCCTTTCGTTTTTCAGTTAAAGCTGTCTTTATGAGCTGTGATTTCTGACACTTGTTCCTTAGGCACTGCGAGCTAGTGCTAATGATATCCGATGAGTTTCTCCCATGCTCCACCCCGCCACTGTCATTAACACATGGCTTGCCTCCAGTTTACTCTCGCACAATGGCAACGAGAGCCGGATGGCAATTAGACTTTCTTGGGGTAAACACTGCAGGTGCAGACGAATAGGTGACATGACGTACAAGCAGAGATACTAATAAGGTTTTTAGCATAATGGTTAAAATCAAGATAAAAGATGTTCTGTTGAAGCCTTTGGATCGGATATAGTCTCTCTGTCTAGATACACATTAGTTTAAAAAAGTAATTAGTTATAGTTACTAGTTACTTATCACAAATAGTAACTGAGTTACAGCCTTATAAAAGTAACTGATTACCAGGAAATAAAAATAAAAATAAAGTCAAATGGCAAATTTGGAAGCTCCCAATATTAAAATGAAACTAACTGGTGGTGGTGCTTGTTTATCATTTAATGTTTCTATAAAAAACGAATTCTACTACTAATAGCAATATAAAACATATTAATTACAGTATTAATAAAAAGTATTAATGAGCTGCAGGGTTCATGAATATCAATCACGTAGTATGCGTTCGCTCAAATTGATTTGCTGAAATTAAAACAGGGACAATAATAGGCAGCGGCAGCCAATAAGATTGTCATTAGCGCATTAGTCCCGCCCACTACCAGAGAAACCGGCAGTTCTTAAAAGTTGAGGAATTCCAAATAAAATCCGTCATTTTGACAGGAAAACACAACAAAGAATATCGTTTACATGTAGCGCGTCAAGTCTGCATGTTGTGAAAGACTCTAGCTCTTCATCTTTCTAAAGAACCCGTGCGCCTTCACAGAGTTTATGGTACGTCAAATACAGCTACACTGCACATCCACTGAGATGGACTGAAGAATGCTAATAATATTATAATAAATTATAGTTACGCCACATTTTATTGCCAGTAACGGTAACGGCATTGTAGCGGGGGAAACAGTAATTCGTTTGATTACTCGGTACTGAAGAAAATAATGCAGTTAGTAACGCCGTTTATTTAAACGCAGTTATTCCCATCACTGGATATATATATATATGTATATATAATTGTATTTTTTTATTCTTCTTCCAAAATGTGTGAATCTATCTATTATTGATATATATATATATATATATACAATTATTTTTTGTTATTTATTTTTCCCCAAAATGAATGAATCCAAACTAATATAATATTATATTGTTTCTATTGTAAATATTTTGATGAATGTCAAGAGGTCCAAGTGTCAAGACTACCAAATAAAGTAAAACATATTTTCTTCTTTTAATTTACTTGTGAGGTCATGTTAGTTATTTTCTTTAATTTTTTTATCATGCACAATGAGGATATTCATTTGACCTCTTTTTTGTCTTTCTATAAATACATACGTCCATACATAATTAAAATGCATTAAAGAAGAAACGTGTGAAGTGTGCACTGCATGAGTATTTGCATGCAATCATGTTCTCTGTCATCGCATTGATGGACTTTTGCGACACTTCATATTAGAAATCTGAGGCAGCAAATAAAGATTGATTCAGACTAAAAAACAAAAAAATGCATATGATATCTCAACATATATTATGATTTACTAGTACGTGACATGTTTGGGCACATATGCATACACATAATCAACTGTCCCCACGTATTCATGGGGGGCTGGCGTGTTATTAAAGCCATATGACATAATTGCATTTGATGTGGAATAAGCCGGGATTCGGTGTCTCTCCCATGTGAGGATGGCAGGAGTGATGGACGAGCACATTAGCAGCAGGGACAACATTAGATTTGCTCAAAATTATTGATCTTTTGTTTGCCAGCCAAGTCGGCAATAAATAACCGAATAACAGAGACGCGACTCATTATCGTCGTGCCAACTGACAGACCTCTCTCAAAACTACTCTCGTGCCTCCTGCCCCCTCTCTCGCTCTCATCCACCCGCTCGCTTTCTCTCAGAGTCACGCTGATATTAATCTGCTTTTAATTCCTATACTTTTATAGCTCGTGCTTTAACTTTAGGCCTCGCTGTCACTATCTGATTCCCTTAAAATTTTAATCCAGACGTGATAACCTGTATTATTTCGTATTTTACACACCCGCATTCGGAGGCTCTCTGTTTTATTCCCACCTTCTTAGTGGAAAAAATCCTTTTATCACACAATGGGTAATTTATATCCATTACCAACGTTTTCAATCCTTTTCAGGGCTGCTGTCAGTGCCTTTGGCACCCTCATGATTAATGTGATCTAATAATAGTGTGCCATTATATTTCCTTTAGTAAAACATGTACCAACATCCTATTCAGCCCCAACCAAATTCATTGCCTCTTAGAATGGTTCTCGCCCTGCTTGAGCTGAAAGACAAGATTGCTATTTTTGCACAGGGGATGATTGTGGAGAGATTCAGGATACCATGGGCTCGTGTTTAGCATCATTTGAGGCAAGAGATGATGTGATTGTGTGCGTGTGATGGGAGTGATGTACCGTCCCGGCGAGTTAGTGTTCGCCAGGTTATGTGCCTCTGTGCTATACTTGTAGAAAAGCATGAGTATGTTCAGAAGAACCCACTCTGGTTCTCTCTATCAGTCTTTCCGTTCGTGAATACAGAAATCGTTTAGCAACATCTTTAACGGAGTACTGGTATGTGTTATATATGGTCTGTGCTGTAATGGTAACGTGTGTGTGTGTCTGTCATGGTTTTGTTTATTACCCGTGTGGTTGGTGGTGAGGACCGGCTTGCGGAGGGTCCCACCGCTGTGTGAAATTGACATCAGATGGTCATGATGACTGGAACAATATCACATCCAGTCTTCATTTAGCAAGGGGCAGTCGACCCCTAAGACTACACTGTGACCCCCACACACTGAGCTCTTTCTACAGCTGTCAGCGCTTCCCTTTTAACAGTACCATCTCCCTCTCTACTACTACAAACTAGCTTTTATGTTTGTTGCCAAGCTCTGCTTGTGCTGTGACAAATATAAAATCTTCTTTACAATCTTTACTGAAAAGAAGGATTTCATATATTTTCATTAAAAAGTATTAACTTTTAATTCCTTTTAATTTAAAAAAAATGCCTTTTTTTTTTTTGTTTGTTTCAACCCCTCCAAACCAAACTTGGCTAAATATCATCAAGTTCCGTCTCTGCTTTATATTATTTCCAGCTGAATGTTCTGTTTCTCACAGAAATGCATATTACAGAAGATAACTGCATTGTGTGCACACAAAAAAACCCATTACTTTCAGAAGTTGTAAATAAAACCGGTATAACTGTAATATGTTTCACAAGAAAAAAAGATTTCGGCTTTTCTGCTTTAAAAGTTCATGTTTATTTAATTACTAGGGGTTTCTGAGCAATAGCTTACGAAGAAATTCTACACCATTTTTATCATTTTATGATACACAATGCATATTTACATCACGCATGCATATGTAAGAAAATAAATAAACAGTACCCTTACAGAAAAAAAAAACGTGATCACATGGGTCCAAATGTTTTCCACATTTCCAATTATTTTCTACATGTGATCACATGTAAACCACACACACACATATATATATATATATATATACCCTTTATAACCAATGTGAAAAATGTGGGATCACGGTTTTAACAGGTTAACATGTGGATTACATGTTAGCTACAAAAAATAATAAAATAAAATTAATAAAAATAAATAATAACATTTTCAACTTCACGCTGTGTATTACGTTGACATTTAATCTGTTCCAATATACAATATACTAGGCTAGTTATTTAACAATAGAAAAGTGTAACGGTGCAGCGGAGGGAGTTGCCATGGATACGGGACACAACACTGTAACTGCAAGCCGTGAATTTCGTGCTTTCAGGTGAGTTTAGTCCCCAAAATCACACACATATCACATACAAGTCCGCTAGCATCTCAACTGTTTTCAGACAAACTCAAACAGCTCTGAAGCTTGAGCTCTTGTTTGTATTTGCATTCATAGAATTATTTATTTTATATAGAAATATATATTATATATATAAACATAACATTTTTATATGCAGACACATACAGCATATATTTTTAAAAATACATATGTATATTGTGAATGTGTATTGTAGATTGTGAAAACTTTTCCAAAGAAAGATCCTTTTGTTTTTACCTTTATTAATAATCAAGGTTGTTAATGTGACCTTGATGCACCCTGTAAACATCTCCTGTTTTGGGTTTGTGTTTAATCGATAATGAAAATAATTGTCAATGAAATTGATTATTTTATTAAAACAAAAGGTATTTAATTAAAAAGTATTTAAATTGAATCCTACTGTTTTTTGACACCAAGGATTTGTTCGTGATTTGTATCTCTCTTTCTTTCATTCATTTAGGACAAGTCTGATGAGTTTGGAGATGTTGCCCTGGGCCTCTTGACAGATTATACAGATTTCATCACCGATCTGTTAAAATCTCATGTCATCATGGAAATATGAAAGTTGTTATAGGTCTAAATACAACACAAATACAAAAGAGACTAATAAATATTGTGTTAATTGTACTTTATAGTGTCTCTTCATAGTGTACTTTAGTTTCTTCATGCCATGGGAACTGTGATTGTTCCAAAATGGCACATTATACATTATAGATTATTTGGGATAGTTCACTCAAAAATGAAAATTCTGTCGTTACTTATGTAGTTACTAAATACCCTCATGTTGTTCAAAACTCGATCTTTGTTAATTTTTGGAAAACAAAACAAGATATTTTTGATGAAATCCGACGGCTTTGCTGACCCTGCATAGAGAGCAATGAAACTGAAGTGTTCAAATATTTGTGTTCCGAAGATGAACAAAGATCTTATGGATTTGGAACAACATAAGTTTGAGTAATTAATGACAGAATTGTAATTTTTGGACAAAATAAGACTTTTAAGTGCAGACTCTTTGTGAATGGTGAATAAGGATTGCTCAATAAAACGTAATGGAATTTTATTATACAATTGATTCAATATCTTCTGAGTGTATATTATTGTGCTTGAGTTAAATACTGACTATTGTTTTTAGCTGGTTTAGTATATACATGTTTCATGTGAAAATTTACATGTATTTCACATGTGATTGCATGGGTTTCAAATGGGATTCACATGTGATCCCATGAGATTCACACAAGTTTCACGTAGGAAAGAAGTGGTTTTACAAGTGAATACACATGGGTTTCACATGGGAATTTACATGTATTTCACATGTGATCTCATGGATTTCACATAGGAAAGTATCATTGGTTTCAATTTGAATATATGTGTGATTCACATGTATAATACACATGTTTCACATATAATCACATGGGTTTCACGTGGGATTTACATGGAAATTCACATTAAAACGTTTCAAATACACACATTTCCCATGTGCAAAGCGCACACTTCACATGTGATTTTTTGCAAAAAAACCCCACACATTTCCCATGTTCATTGCACATGCGGTTGCACATTGGATTCACATTGGTTTTACATGGGATTCACATGAAAATTCACATAAAAATGTTCCAAATACAAGTTTCCCATGTGCAAAGCACACACTTCACGTGTTATTTTCACACATTAAATTTTACGCGTGCAGAAAAACACGTTTCCCATGAGGAAAGCACACGCTTAACATGTTATTTTAATGTGAAATTTCACATGTGCAGAATCACATGTATATGTGGCCACATGCGTTTTTGCACATGTGAAATTCATGTGGTTTTTCTGTAACAGTAAAATCAAACCGAGAGCTGAGGTCCTTTAAGGTGAATAAGAGTTACGATTCCTAGCTTCATCATCTGTTGTGTATTTTCATGTGTGAAACATTCTGTATGTTTTTCTTTAGTACTTTGCTTTTTATTAATTCAAAGGGATTATGGAAGGGAGGGAGGCAATAAGAAAAGAAGAAGATTTGTTTTGGCCGGGCCGATGCTCCATAACTTTCCATCAGTTCATATTATCAGTACGATTTATTATTTCATCCTATCCAAATTAGAAAGAATAGAAAAAACAGAAGAACAGAGATAGGGAGAGATTTCATGACTGTGTACTACTCAGACGGGTCAGCAGAGTGTGTGTGTGTGTGTGTGTGGTGGGGGGCTGGTGGTGGTTAAACAGGTGAGTCATCTCCTCCTTCTTCCCCCCGCCCTATTTAACCGGGGAAACCCTTCAGGCAGGTGGGGGAGGGAGGGAGGGGTGGGCAGACGGGGGGGGGGGCAGCAGAAGAGATTGGTTGCTGTGAGCTCAGCATTTTCTAGGGCCCAGACCAGAGTTAAGCAGACAGGAGAGAGAGAGAGAGAGAGAGAGAGAGAGAGAGAGAGATGTTCCTGCTGAATAAGCCTCCGTCTGAGCCGTGACTATGCGCACGCCTGGTGGCAACACCGCCTGTCTGTAATTCCCATGATGCAAGCCGTATGGGGTGATGATGATGACCATAATGATGAAGATGATTATGATGACTACCCACTTTGTGGCTTTATATCATCTGTCCCCATACATGTGGATGAGCGCAGAAGCTAATTCCCCTTTAATCTCCTAAATGTTAAGCCATAGTGGAAACGCTCATAGCAACAGCTCTTTAAATAACACTTTACAGGACATGCCATATTCATTTAGAAAAAAAAAAGACAAATTTTATCTTTAGATGAGCTTGTCACTGGGACAGTACTCTTAAAGAGTTAAAAATTAACTTCATCATGTCATTCTAAACGTGTTTACGTTTGTTTCTTCTGTGGAATAGTAAAGATACTGCATTTTATGTTTTGTGTCCCATTGTCTTCCAGAGTACAGACTAAAAATGGTGACATGATTTTCATTTGTGTGCCTTAATTATTCCTGAAAGTACCACTTTAGTACCTTAATTACATATATATATATTAAAGTACCAGTATACACGTTTTATGGATAGACAAGAAACAAGTTGGATCCCTACTTTTTTTTGCGGTGCCAAAATACAATTAATTTTGGATTCAGCTCTACCTGGGAAGCTTGGGGCGAGGTGGTCCCGATGGAAGGATGTGAGCGGGCTGGTTAGCTCACCTAAAAGCTATTTCTAACGGAGCCGGTGGAAAGGCCCATGCAGGCGAGTGGCAATATGGTGTGAATACATGACGCTCATCTGTTGATGGCACATTTTAAAAACAAATTATTAAATAAATAAATGTAAAAAAAAAAAAAGCTGCTGCCATGATTTATGTCTATTTATATTAAAGTCAAGATGGCCTGCGAGCTTGACACCTAAATGCAGTGGTGCAAAGCCATTTTCTATTTCGCTCTTTCACACTCTCTCTCTCTTTTCGCCTCTTGCCAAAATCCGAAGGATGACGTGAAATAAATATGTGTCATAATTCTGAGCAGAGTGGGAAGATACACAGAGTATGTCTATGCACGTGTGTGTGTGAGAGAGAGAGGAGAGTCCTGTAGTTATGAATTCCTGCATTGGAATACTGTAAGGGTTTGAATAATTAAGGGCGCACATTATTTTGAAATGCCATTGTCTGTCGTTACGCCTGCGGTTCTGATATAGAGGGCATCGGAAGCCTTGGGAAATGTGAAGGGTTGATGCAAACCGGACCGCCTGCACCTTTGACACGAAAGGTGGGATTTTGTCACAGAGGTGGCGTTGATGCAGACAAGTCCGTCTTGTATGTGCGTCTCGTGTCCTCGTATGACCAGAACCATTGACGAAGACGTGAAACACAAACCTGCCATATTTTATTCATACTTCAAAAGTGTCCTGGTCTCCATGAGTGCTAGCCACAGATCAATCTCAGGGATTGCACAAGGCAGCCAGTGGGTAGAGAAGGAGGCGTTATCGATTTATTAGTGGAATATAGCGTGTGTTTGCTTTAAATGGCCACACTAAACCCAGCTGTCACCGACTTGACATGCTGACATTTACACACAAACACAGACACATGTGCTTACGTGTACAGGAGAGATGGACGGAGCCACTCACACACACATTTTGTAAAGCTAAATACGTACTATAAATAAGTCTTATATACACATCCTCTGTGCAGATAGGTTTACCTTGACACACACACACACAGTTTTAAAAAAGCTATCACATTGCTGTATTGTGAGCGGATGGCAGATTCTCACTTATGGAAGGTATTTTTCAATTTTCAACCACACTGAGGGTTGTGCCTTTTTTTCACGGAGCAACACACACACATAAACACACACACACACACCTGGCATGCCGACAGCAGAGGGCTGGGTGGAGAGGAGCTTGCAGCGCGAGATGGAGCATTGCGGGCCATAAAAAGGATAGTTTAACAATTGATCGGCAGAGCAGTGGTTGAAATGGCAGCTGTAAATCAATTTTATCTCTCAGCCTCTAAAGAGTGTTTTCTAATGAGGTTAATGTCACATAATGACCAAATTCCGCCATTTAAGAGATGCCCTCGAGGTGTGCATGCAAGATAGATGTCGCCCAGCCCTGAGTTAACGCAAGATGACCCCGGACGCAAGAGAGAAGGTACACCTATGATGAATTCTGTGTTTTATGTATAAAACATGAAAGTGGAATGATAGTGGGTGAAGTCAGAGGGGAGATTGGGACCAGGGTTGGGATTTGGGTGACAGAATGACCCAGCAATAATATTCTCACAATCAGGCTGCGCTTGGAAGATGGCTCTGGTGGTCTGGTATGTTAGCGCACAAAAATACACAAGAAATGACATAAATAACTAGTGGTATTTGTCTAATGTATATTGATTTAGAACAGATTTTGAACTTACATACACACAGACATATATATCAATTACGTTAAGTATAAGTGTGGAAACTGCTAAGAGCATAAGCACAAGTGTATACAGTATAAACACGTTTGTACAAATGTGTATTGTGTGCTCACACACACACATTTCTGCACTCCAGCCTCAGCTTCTCAGGTGTAAAGAGAGTTTGCCGTGCTCAGCTGTTTGTACCCACATAAGAAAAAGATTAATTCATGCTTTGCACACAAGAAGAAATATTAAGAAAACAGTCAGGTCCTGAGGCTAGCATCTATCATAAGAGCCCTAAAGCTATTACTATGATCTAATCAGGTTTAATATGATATCCTATCAAAGCTCTGTCCAAAAAAGCCCTGCCCCAATTTTAAAACCACATCAACTGAACTGATGACACAGGCTAAATTGTTTCTATTTCTTTCGAGCCATGGAATATGCATGAAAAGTAAACACATTCTATATTAATAAACGTAAAGAAGGCATTGGGAATGTCATCGAAATGGAGTACTTTGTACAAAAGAACACCTACACTTTGTATTACCAACCACTTGTGTAGGTGCTCTCAAATCAGAGCGCTTTGAATTACGAGTAAACCGTTGCTTCCAAGTCCTCTCATGTATATACCCTTCAGATATTTTCCTTAGCCCTTTCCATCTTTCCCGCTCCTGCTCTCTCTCTCTCTCTCTCTCTCCCCATCGCTTTCTGTGCTTTAATGAATTGAGCGGTAGATGAGACGATTTTTTGGGGATTAGGCTGTCATGGCTGTGCGGTGCAGGCACTGACCTATAAAGAAGGCCTTTAAGGAGCCTCATTAATCCACCTGTCCAGGAATACTATATTTATATGTGTCCCTCAGATCTGGGCTGAGGTGCTCAAATACGATGTGGAATTACCACTGCTGGCACCCAATTCATTTCCAGCGTGATTAGTGACACAGCCACACGGAGGACGCTGTGGGTGGCACACGGCGCAGAAGCAGGGGTCTTTATATGGGTAGGCCATGTAATAGGAGCATGTATGTGTGCCACTGTACTCTTTAGATGGTTGTGCTTTTTTTGAGAATGTATATATAAAGGTTTCATACTGTACACTTTCGAGCACTCACACACATACACACACATACTTGGTTGGGTATATAGTCTTTTTACGATTCCCTTCCCACAGGAATCTTGCTCTCACTCTCCGTCCACCTCTAAACATCCGTCAATGACCCCCATAAAAGCAGCATATACCCTATTTTGATCTGTTCACATTTTGAAGCACCACTTGCACTAGATGAGGGTCTTTCTCTCACTCTCTCTCTCTCTCTCTCTCTCTCTCACTCCATTTTTTCATCCTGTCTTTGATTGATATGTGAAATAAGTCCCTCTCCTGCTCTCTAAAGGCAGTCGGTGTAGAAGGCCTGAAAGGTGCCCATTGTCAATGCGAGAGCACTTTGTCAGGAAACAATTCTGTTCCCAAGGCCCTGAGGACATGTTAAAAAAGATACAGCCCCCATTGTGTACTATAGGAACTTTAATTTTGCTTGTGAGGTCATTTTAATCCTGATGAATTTTTATAGTCGCTGTGGCGCTGAATGGGGAGCAGTGCTAATGCTTGATTAAAAAAAAAAAAAAAAAAAAAAAAAAAAAGAGAGAGTGAGAGAGGGGGAAAAATCTACCACCCACAGACCACCTAAACTTAAGGCCAGACAGAAAGGAATTGGAGAAGCTTTTGTTGAGGGACACATTGGGGTGTATTTAAGTTTACAAAGGACTTCTCCTCAATGGAGACTGGTTTCTACATGGAAGCTTAAAATCAGTGGGGGCTTAAAGATAGCAGTAGTGTGAAAAAACAGCGGTCATCGACAAAGCACTCGCAGAGCAAATCTCAAAAGGAGAAATAATGTGATGCTTTTCTCTCTCCTCTTCACTTCCATCCTCTCTATATTTATGAGGGCTTTACAGAAATGTGAGGCTGCGCTGTAATACCACACCGTAAAAAAGACGGAAAGGGGAAGGCGAGCAGGAAACACAGGAGTGTCTGTAATTGAATTAACAGAACGAAGGTGCGTGTAAACGCGCCGTGGAGGAAATCTCACGCCATTTTTTTACATTGTTTTGTCTCCTATTCGTACACATTTAGCATCAAAGTTCCTCAGACTGCTGCAAAAGCAAATTGCTGTGGTTCCCGGCCCTCCCTTCATCTCCTCCTCCTCCTGCACCGGTAACTTTTGGGTTTACTCAAAGATTTAGCTTAATCCCCATTTGAACGCTGAGACTTGATCTGGTGTTTGCATCACACTTTTATTTCCTTCATCTTTTTTGTACGTTTCCAATGTTTTTGTTGCCGGCCTGACTCTTTGTCTTGTTTTGTGCAGACCCTTGAATGCGTCTGTGAATGCGGTTGAAGGCGACGCGACCAGACGAATGCGAATGGGCGCACCTACAACCAGCCAAAAGTGTGGCAGCTGTAGACGAGAATTCAATTAAACCGCTCCTGACATGCAGTAATTGATCCATAGTAGTTTTGGGTTCATTTTCATTTCGTCTTATCACCCTCTCTCTGCCTCAAAGTTTTTTTTTATGCGCTGTTGTTTAATGAAAACAAAATCCTGTTTTCAGAATAGGGACCGGCTGTCTGACTCATGCTCGGCTATTTATATAATCTCCAGTCTTTCCAAATGGGAACATGTTATGCCTTGTGCTAAACGCATCATTTGCATCACTCAGTGCTGTATTTGGAGTGTTTGACTCTTAGTCTTTGAACTCGAGTCCGATATAGCCCGCGCCACACAGCCTGTGTGTTATTCGTCTCCCCGCCCCTGTCGCTCCCTCAAAGTTTCACCAAAAACCCTTTCAAAAGCATCGTACGTAAAATGTTAAAGAACATAAGCGACTATGAGTGTCATTGTTTGGAAGAACCTAAAAGAGGAGTTTTCTTTTGCGATGATTCACTCTGACTGAAAGTTTACAACCCAGTGACTTCTCGTTCATCTAATTGGGGGGTAAAACTTTCTTTTTCCTGACTTTGCTCTTTGCACCAGCCTCACCGGCAGGGCTTTCAAGAGCGCGCCGAGCATTAATATGGACACCTGCTTTGTTCCTGGCAGCCCGCTCTCTGCCGTACGTTCATTTCCCTTCTTTCATCATCTTTCAGTGGTCTGTCTGCAAAGGGCCTACCTGATCTTACAGCGGGGCTGAGGTTTCACTCTGCCACCCGTCTTCCAGAGAGAGCAAGTGAGTGCCTGTATTTATGTTGAAGGTCTACAAAGTCTAAACTGAACGTTTCATGCACCTGTGCAACTATTTACGATCCACAATGTACCGTCACAAAGCAAGAGATCAAATGAACAATCAAACTCCAATTCTTCATTTAATTAAATCTGGCTGAGGTTAAGCAGGATACAGAGAGCTGGGAGGCGGAGAAAGTAGTAGTAAGAAAGCGCGAGAGAGAGGAAAAAAAAGAATGCAGAGAAGGGCACAATATGTTCTGTTACATTATACTTTCTTAGCTGGGAGAGAGGCAAAAGGGCAGTGAAAAGGAATACTTGCTATTTAATTACTGTCAGCTGAATGAGCTGTGCTCTGTGCTGTTCTCCTCAGCCCCTCCCTGATGTAAAAATTCTTATTCACTTAGTATGTAGGTCACATTACAGTGGTGTCTGGTTATTGGACATGGGCTTAGATAACTGTTTGTTGAGTATTAAATGCTTTTGCTGCCTCAGCACCCTTTCTAACTGGTATTTTTCACACAGCTGTGCTACTGAAAAGAGGCAACGCTGCTGCAAAAATCACGCCGCTGTCCCAACACCCCTCTGCGAATGCAGAGCCACCCGTAGGGGTCTTTAAAAGAGGCGCCGTCTGCGTAAAGTATTTATCTTTGTGTTTATAAGGGAACAGAGAGGAGTTTACATTTAAAAGCGTCTGATAAAGAAGCTTAGCCACATAGCAGATGGGAAAGAAATGTGAAAAAAAAAAAAAAAAAGGAAAAATTGTAAAAGGAGTCACAAAAAAATTGGTGGTAAACCCGATGACCCCCAGGTCCCAAGGTGTTAGTCAGGCAGACGAATCGCTGCTTTCTTTCTGCTAATCTGTGTTTGCTTTGTGTGACCTTGCTTGCGGCTAATGTGCGTTGTTCTCACAATGCCTAATGGGTGGATTGCCACACTGCCACAACATTGCCACAATTTTGCGCCTCTCAGCTGGTCCTTTCCGTTTCTTTTTCCTCCATTTCTTTTTAGTCTCATTCTCTCTCTCTCTCTCTCTCTCCCTCTAGTCTGGGAAAAGAAGAGCCCAGATGGTGATTGATTTTTTGAGTGCTGACATCTCTGCTTGAGAAGCCTTGTGCTCCTCTTCCTTTGTGCAGAGCAAGTCAGGCACACTAACATCATGATGCGATCAGCGGTTCCATACCGCCGCCACTGACTAGAGCCATTGATTGACAGATCATGCACTCCACACACCGCCACGCACAACAGAACGAAGCAAGTACTTAAAAAAAGCCAGAAGACAGAGACGGTTAAGAAAGTCACACGGGAGACATCTGAGACCTTAAAGCAAAGCTGCGTGGTAAATCTCAAGATACGACCAACAGGACCACATTGATCTGGAGAGACACCATGCTGCTCCTCCATAGCGGCGATGGATAGATGTTTGCCACTGTGCAAATTTGCTACGGGTCCATTGAGTCGATTCCAAAGCTCGAATGATGTCATTGGCTAACTAGCCATTCTCAGGCCATTGCCTCTGTTTGCGTGACTAAATACATACAATTAAGGGCTCGGCACTTCTCAATCTCTATGAACTCATTGTTAGCCTGGGTTCAAGTGCACTGATAATGGGGGCCGGGGGAAAACAGGCGTATCATCGTGGTACCGCACACACACACACAGGGCTGGTGGGTAAAAGAAATGTCTCATTATCTGACGCATTCCCGTTCGCCCAACAACTCTCTCACTTTCTCTCTCTCTCTCTCTCTTTCTGATTTGTTCTTTTGTTTTCCTTAGGCACTCCATTTTCATGGAGGTATGACGTTGCGTTAATACATGCCTCTCTCTCTTTCTCTCTCTCTCTCTCGCCATCCCTCTCTCTTTCTCTCTCTCCACTCTGCTGCTAATTCTCCAGTTAAATGCATCATTAGTCATTTAGGGTGGTGTGAAAGTGGCTGGACAGTGGACAAGAAGACCCAAATTTGCAACTTGATGAGGAAAAATAAAAGGCTGATAGATCTATGATAATGAAAGTAATCAGCCCTGAATATGGACGCAAAACGAAACAGTCCAGAGCTAATTCTGCTCTCATTATATTCCGAGCAGATAGGACCGAAGTGCCCACGTAGATGGAATCACGGTATTCCTCTCTTTCTGGAAAGTAGCTCAAACCAGAGACTGCAGTATTCAGAACTCACAGAGACCTTTATCGCAATCTTGCGTAGGGGAACAGTGCACCCGGGCCATCTGCAGATTATTAGAGTAACAGTTTTTGTGCCCCACACTTTTTCTCAGTTTTCTTTATCTCACCTAACATAGATAACCTGGCAGCAGAGACCATCTGAGACCATCTGAGACGTGGGGTGGGGGGTTGGTGGTTGAGGGGGGTGTCTTAACCTCCAGTGAGGGGTGTGCTTGCAGCTGGAACGGCAGGCTGGAGGTAAATGGATCTTATTTTGAGGAGTGTCAACATGTGTAAGGGTGCCCACGGCTCATTGCACGGCCCTGATCTATCCGCAGATACGCTGATGAATGAGGGGTAGGAGCCCGGCCCCAACAAGGCCTGCTCTGCGCTTCTCTCTCTCTTCTCCTTCCATCTATATTCATCTCTCTCTTTTGCCTAACAATACATCCTTTCCCTTTTTCCTCATCTCTTTGTTTTTCCATCCCACACAAATGTCTTTTTCCGTCATGCCTCGCTTTCCCTATATCTATTTTACCCATTCTTCCTCTTCCTCACTAAGTTCTCCATTTGTTATAGGATGTCTCCTCTTTATCTTTCTGTCTCTCTTTTTTTCGTCGGCACATTTACGTGCATTTTAAAAGTATGGTTTAGGTTGTACTGAAGCAATGATTTGTCTTTTTATAATGTCATGTAAATATTTTAGTCCAACTGTATATTTGAGAAAATCATGTGTTCATGCAAATGAGCTGCAAAGAGGCTTCTTTATCTGTACTTTATTTCCCGCTCATTCTGTTTCCATGTGCATTTTAAAGTTGCAGTATAACAGAAGTTTCAACAGTTCTTTTTTTCCAATTTAGCATGCACATCCAATTAAAAATGAAGCTGATTGTAAGAAAGGGTAGGTTTAAATGAACTAAATGACTTAAAGAAGTGAAATTTCAATATATTTTGATTAAGAAATGCAAGGTTCTTAATAAAATAGTCATGTTATCCTGACGCTGGACTAAAAGACCTAGATTTTGTGATTTGTTGCTCAGCTTCATCCAGCGTTCAACTACAAATGGCCTTGGCTCGTATTTAATCCTTCATATATTCGCATTTGAAGTGTGTCATGTCTACACATTCGGACAGAAGACTGCAACCTGACTACACATAACCCACTGTAGCTCCATTATAACTGCATGTAAACGTACTGAAAGCTTCAGACACTGGTGAGCACTAAAAAGCTTGTCTGCTCCAGGTCTGGCAGTCATTACTGAGGGACCACACCAGGAGGCCCATAAACGACAGCCGATGCCTTTGTAACCAGGTTCTGTGGTTAAAAATAATCTAGACCCAAATCAAACGTCCCGGGTCTTTCCACCTGCTGCCTTTTCCCCGTCACCACCGTTCTACCTCAGTCCACTGAATTCTTCCTGTTCGGCAACCAGCACTGGCAGTCAAATGGCTAATTAGTTACAGATTGCTCTTTAACCCCAGGGTTATGCACCCCTAGCAGGCTGTAAAAGTCTTAAGGGAGATGGAGTGCGGTTTACAATGTGGTGAAGTTAAGAGGTCACCAGAGTTGGAACACATGTGTGCGACTGGGCTGCGTTGCTGTCTGCCATCCCTGCAAACAGTCACCCATCCTCTTACAAGCAGTCTTAGAAAGAGAAACGCCATTGATGGGGTTGCACTCCAGCAATCTGTCATCCAAGGCATCTGGTATGCTTTTCTTTTTCTTTCTTACGTCTCTCTTTTTTTTTTTTTCATGTTCCAGTTCTTCCCGCACTTCTTTCAGCATGTCATTACGAACATGCTCAATTGGATGCACAACAGTCGATACAACAGTCCCCTAACAGGGGCATCCTTTAATTCACCAATCCCAACGTGTGCACCTGGGAAACCTACTTTACCAGTTAACCTCTGCTGTCCTCTCAGCAACAAGACAGGCTGACTGATCAAAAATAAATAATTAAAGGCGATAAGGAGAGAGAGGAGAGGCATGACATATTGTCGTGCACACTTCTATGCACACAAGTCCCATGATGCTTTCTTGTCATGGCGCATCACACCCTCACTTTCTCTCTCTTTTTCTCTCTGCGCTCTTCTTTCCCTCCATCACCTCCTTGCCCCTGCATGTGTCTCTGGTGTTGGATGTCAAGCTAATAGTTCCGTAATGCATCCTTCCAAATGTTACTCACACGACCTCGTGAAGCAGTAACTCTGAAATCTAAGAGACGAAAAACTGCCTTCCTTTAAACTAAGCCGGTATTTACAGTCATTTCTTTTTTTTTTTTTTTTTTTCATCAGAAACTCTCTTTCTCTCTCTTCATCTCGTGGTGTGGGTATATTTATGTGTGCATGTCTTCTGATGCAGAAGAAGAGGTGTCATTATCGATACAATGAGAACCATTCAAAAACCTGACCAAGAAGAAACTCGCACAACCTTGTAAGAGCTGTCATTAAGAGCTTTACCTGAAAGAATAAAAATACCACATAAGCTGTCAACACACATTAGTACCAAACAGGAGTCATTCAGTTTTCCTTTCCTTTCCGAGCTCACCCAATTTGAAACGTTTCACTGACATTTTCTTGATACCCCTCAAAGTTTTATGAAAACCGATCATGTGATATTTTGCATCTCCACAAAAATAGCGCATAATTACGGTGTATGCACGTGTGTTAATATTAACCGTTTGCATCAGTGAATGTTGTAGAATGTTGTCCTTGTGCAGTCCTCTCATAACTTCTGTCTCAGATATCTGATGAACATGCCTCATTGAATGACTCATATTTTCCATAACCTTTTAAACTCTTTGTTTTGACCATGTGTGTATGAGATAGGGCCATAAATTACCAGTTTGGGTCTTAACGCAGTTCGTGGTTCTGTGTTAATTAATCATGCGGTCACACAGGAGTACTACCTAGTAAATAACAACATGGGGAACGGTAACAAATTCTGCGTGCTGTGAGCTTGGTCTCATGAACAATGCCAATTGATTGCATTTCCAAATCCATTCTGGGCAAATGGAAAAGTTTTGATGCATTTTTTTTTTTTTTTTTTGCAAGCACACGTGTGCTGTTGTATGTTTTGATGACAGCTAATATCAGACCATGGTTTTGCAGGTCCCTTGTTTTAGTGCTCTTGGACAGGGAGACGATGCGATTGGCTTTGTTCAGTCTTGCTGGCAGTCGACACATGCTGACATCTGTTCCCTCCCAGCCAGTCAAACCAATCTCAATCAGGAGATATACACACACTCAATCACACGCGCACACGCTCATGCATGATGAAATATTCAGTTGGTTTTCCCAATGCATGCGCACACACAGCATCGCGTCAACACCTTCAATCATATAGAGAGACACTGATGGTGCTTAGTCTCAAAGAATATCGCGCACTCTGATATACAAACACACAAACACACACACACACATGCGGTAATTATGTTGGACAACTGTCCAATAGGCCAGTTGGTTCCTTAAAGTACGTCCTTAAAGGTTCCTGATTTACACGCAGCTGCAACATTGACACGGCCCTCCGCATTTATCTGCGATGTGTGGAATGTGAAGCCGTAGTGGTATGAAGCGACCCGATATAAGCGCTTGTCGGCTGTCTCTCCCAGCCAAATATCCTGCCGCAGTCCCTCCAGAAAAGAACGAGCGTCCTCCAAAAAGACCTGTTTCGAATTAAACGCCACTGGGCCAAGAGAAATGAATGTGACGCGGCCAGATTTTGTATTTTTGTTACAATTACCCCAAACTCCAAATTAATTCTTTGCAGACGCAGAGCAATGGTGAGCAGGTGGTTGCCATATTTGCACGGGACAGTCTCAACTGCGGCTCATGCCTCACTTGATAAAGGCCTCTCACTCTGAAGCTCATATGACACACTGTCCCCTTTCCCAAGAGCCTCCGCCACACTCCCTACAGTTCCCCTCCCTCTTATCTTCTGCTTTATTCTTTCCCTCCATCCATCTCTCTCTCTCCTCTCTTGTCCCTCTTCTCTATACTAATGCGAGATGACATCATTTATCCTCATGCATACATATTCAGCTCTCGCTCATGAGTAATCATGTACATTGGAGTAACACCCACTCCAGCAAACCGCCTCCCTTCAAAGTGACTCCGTATCATTTCAATAGTTCCACCTTGAGGGGATTTAAAGTGGGGGAACAGGCGCTGGAGAGTTAAAGTGATCTAATGTTATTAACTGATCAAACCGACTCAAAGAGGAAATGGAAACTCCGTAAGCCAAGAGAATATTTGTAACTCGGGTAACAGACACAGAGCTTTTATTGGTCTTAACACATTGTGGTTTTCTTACCTTATCATGTCCCAGAGACATACGAATGCTATCAACACCTACAGTACTAAAGGTTGTGTTTATGTAACATTCGTTTCTTCACAAACACTGAAGAATTAGAAACACACTTTTAATTAGAACGTCATTTCAAAGAGCTATGCTGACTGTTACTTTTTTTTGTCGTTTTGTTTCTCCGTGTTTTTACATATTTTTGCACAATTATTTTGGTATACTCTTGCTCTAGATTCATACTTTCTTTAATATTAATTAAACCATATAGAATGTTATAATTTTTTTTTATTACTATCATGTTTTTATTGTGTATTCTTGTGATAGTTTGCTGTATTATTTTAGTTAGAACCAAAATAAGTCAAGTGCAGTTTGATTTAGATTAATTGGAATACACAATGAAAATAGTTAAAAATTTAGTTATCTGTTTTTGCAAATTAACTCTTCATATACACACTCATGTTTAAATATGCTTATATTAAGGTTTTTTTCTCCCCCCTCCAATGTCCCAATTATATAAATGGATATATTATGTGTCCTAGTACATATATAAATACTGTACTTTCACACAGTCAATGGGTCTGGATGTTTGTGTGGAATCTCAGAGCGTCTGCTTGTAAGGGAGAGCGGGGGGGATGGGGGGGGACACATTGAGGAGCATGACAGTAATATTGTGCGGCAGACACAACTATTTCACTGGGGCTTAGAGGCCCTCCCGGATGATGTAGTCTGTCAGCGCTACACAGATCCAATCTGAACTCCGCCACCACTCTCCAATATTCACTTGGATTATGTCTCGGAATATGACTGAGCGCTCTGCAGACATGGAGAAGGAGAGGAGGAGAGAGGTAGATGGAAGAGGAGAAGGAGATGAGTAATCCTCATGTGACTTTATAATGCTGTAGATGAAGTGTAGAGAGAAGGCGTACCGTGGGACGGTTTGCGGTTGACACACACGCACGCACACACATGCTTTACATTCTCTGCTTGTCATTTGCACCTGCTTATTTGGATTTAACACTTGATTTAATGTCCTAAAGCTACAGCACCACAAAAATTCAGAAACTCATACCGATGAAAGAAACTAAGAATGATGGTGAGAGGAAGAAAAATCATAACAACAGATAATTATTCAGCCTGCTGAGGAAAAATCGGAGCGAGGGGCACGGGCATTCTGAGGGAGGACGGTAACATTCTGTTCTACTGAGCAATTTGATGATAAAACGACAAATAGGAGCACAAACCATTGGATCAGACGGGCTAAAGAACTGATTAGAATATATCAGCACACCTCTTCTCAGCAAGCCAGCTGCTCGGAAAACATAGTCTTAGGGCATAACGTCAAGCAGAGTGCTACAGGCTTTTGTCTGAGTGTGTTAGTGAGAGATTGACTCGTTTTAATCCATTATTCTCGGCCCTTTAGAAGTTCCGCACTATTCATTTCTGATAGTAGGGTAGATATTATAAACAGTGGCTTGTCACTCTACTTAACTGCTTATAATTAACAGATCAAGAGTTCAATTACGCTGGACTCGACTGTTTCTCAGTCTAATTGTTTTTTATTTCGAGGACAGAAGCAGTTCAAAAAAGTAAACACTTGTTCAGGTATGATTTTTGGATTCTCTCACACTGTGAGTTTGAATATTATATTGGTTGAGCTCTTTATTTATCATTATGTGGGCTGTTTTTTATTTTTTTTTTAATTGGGGTTGGGAGAATAGAGCTTTGTCCTATGCAAATGAGTTAAGCAGGTTACTGTCAGAATTATGCGTACGACAATCAGTGTCAGCGATTTTGATGTGTCACATTAGCAAAGCATTCTGTGAGATTTTGCTGGTAAAAAGGTCCGTTGACAATAGCATGATTAAGCAGTTGGTCAGTGTGGCAATTTCGCTCGACGTGCTTGACCTCATGGGGTGAAATTTATTACCACATTGAATTCCGAAGCGAGTGAATTGCAAAATATTTAGTTTGTGTAGATTAGTCCAACAATCAGTTTTTTTGAATTTGAGAACTAAAAACATGTGTTCACTTTTTGGCGTTTTCTGGATGAACGTTACCGTCATAGAGAAATACATGTTCAAGAACAAAACAGCATTACCAAGAATTATAATATAACATAATATAATATTATTTAAAGTGATCTATTTTTTGATACGCTATTAAGAAAGAGCTAACAACTAAAAGGAAGATTTTTTTTAATTTTCAGATAACTTTAAATGACATTACAGTGTTTAATGGCTTAATGTGAGCTACACAATCCGTAGCTCTCACAGCCGCTTCATCCCAACCTGCTCCTCAGCTCTTTCACAGCCAACAGCTGGACTCCTATTGCAGCCTTCAGACCCCCTCTATGGCTAATGTGTTGGTTCATGGTGCTAGTGTTACTGAGAGGCTGAGTGAGTGAGTGACAGAGAGATAAAAAGATAGAGAATTTGCCATTTGTAAGTTAAACCCATTCCATGCCTTGCCCCAGTTTAAATTACACTGTTTTTCTTTTTTGATTTCCATTTTGCGCATAATGCTCTCTCTCAGCATGTTTTAAGTTATATTATTAGCGGGTCTCTGGAGAGTTTCCCCCCTCGTTTTTGGGGTGGGATTCTAGGCTCTGGATGCATTAGCTCTCCGTAATTGGCGAATGATCATGGGATGGAGTGTGGATGGAGAGAGAGCTCACAGCACGCACACCCACACACACACACGCTCGGCGCTGTACGGCCGCGATACTGGAAGTCAGCAAGGGCCCTATCAGTCAAAGCCTAATGCTCGGCCCTAATACACTTTAATAGCTTCCTCCACTGTCTCCGATCCCTCTTCAGCATTGATCTGAAATCATCTTTCTTATTCCTTTTTCACGGGACTTCGCAGACTTTCGCAGCATTTATTGCTGTCACCTGTCTTGTGTGCGCAGATTAATACCGACCGATAGGGGTAGGTTGGGGAAGGAAGCCATTTATTAGCGTTCGGATGTGTGTTCGGCGAAAGGCTAGAGATTTGGCTGGGGCGAGGCGGCGTTTGAAGAGCGGGCCCGTTTGAGCCCAGGATCCGTCACATGAATGTGTAAAATACCCGACGCCCGCGCAGGCTGTCACACAAAGGGCTATCACCCTATTATTCAAGAGCAGCCATGGAGCCAGGCCAGAGTAGAGTGTTTCTGGGGGGAAGGGAAAAATCGGCTTGATTGTGATTTGCCATTTATAATTGGCCAACGATGTGAAATGGTCGGCAGCCAGACTTTTTTAAAAAGGCAATCTGCGGCGGTGGAGGGGCCGATGGTTCGCTAATGACAGCTAGCGCGATACGCCTTGGGAACAGAATGGTGCTCGTGTAAGGGTAGGGAACACAAATATGTTTATCTGTAGTCAGCGATGTTTGCATGACTCAAATGGCATTGTCTATTGATTTCTTTTTCCAAAACATCGGCGACACAATGGAACCGAAATACAGCAGCAAAAGCGAAACAATTCCAAAACAAACAAACCAAACCCATCTTTAATTCCAGAGTCTCGCGGCTTATTAAAGAAGTTACGCAGTTCGTTTTGGCCTTTGTTTGTGCCTGTAATCTTACAGGGAATATGTCTGCACAACGCTTTTCCGTCTCTGTTGCGCGTTTGTGTTTGTCCCTGGTCTGGGGAGCTGGATTTAAGCTCTGAAATGACAGAGTTCAAGGCTGATACTCCTGTTGGCAGTGAGGCATGGCAGACGATTTCTCGAGGGGGTCTGCCTCCACATTGTGAGCTCAACAAAAGATAGTATTTGATAAAGGTCCCCCTCCCCAAAAGCCCCCATAAATAATGAAAAGTTAATGAAGAGGTAACTTAATGATGTAATGAATATGGCAGCGCAAGGTCAAACAGAACTGTCGTGGGTTGGGTGGGCATGTGAAGTGCGTACTCGCTTGTGTGTGTTCGCCAGAGTATGTGTGTGCGCGGTTTTAATGAATGTTTTATCACAGGAAGTGCGATAATGTTTAATTAGTTTCATGTGTGTGAGGCATGTTACAGTATATTGTTCTTAGATGGCCTGCTCTTGTAAAATGTGTGTGTGTGTGTTTTGGGTCACTCATCAGAAGAAAGATGAGAATGCGAGCAGTTTCGGGGAGTGTTTTTCACAAGTGTACACCTGTGTGTGTTTATGCCAGGAAGCGTGCTTATGAAAGCCTTTTGGTTCGGACAGTTTGTTTGGGAGTGTACTTTAGGGTGGAGTCTGGGCTGGTGAATAAATATTGAGAATGTTTGAATAATACGTTGGGTCCAGGTGCAATTGATAGGGCACACGAGCAAGTGACCCCATGTGTCCATTAGTGTGACCTGAACATGTGCCTCAAGCGTGTATTTTCACCAGCTAACACTTTGCTATGTGTTATTAGACAAAACTCAACACCACTGAGTTTTCTTGTTGAGGTGGTTCTGGTTTCAGGTTGTTGTCCTGGTGTGTAAAGTGCCTAGTCGGCAGCAGGCAGGTAAGCACTTCGATCTGTTTCTCCTGGACTGAGGTGAGGGACTACCATGCCATTGGTCTCAGCTTCAGCTCTGACACCTGTGTTGCTCAAAAAAAGTAGAGCAATGCCAGTTGGTCTAGCAATTGAAATATGTACAGTATGTTGAGCTGAAGAGTGTGCATAGTCAGGATGAATTTGGTTCGGCTTTTGATATTTCCTGATCCCCTTTTCCTCTCACCAGTTGTATTACTGGCAGTAAAATAAAATAAAATAAGAAAGTAAAAATGTATACCTTTCTTTTATTATTCAGCAAAGATTCATCGAATGTGGCAGAATTTTTATATCATATTAACAAATTCTCTCTCTCTGTATAGCTGTCGGGGAACTGTAAATGTTTCAGGAGACACAGATCTCAAAAAACTCACTGACCAATCGCTAGGGTCCCATTTTTTTTGCTGCATTTTTTTAGGATGGATATAAGGTTCATAAGGGAAAACAAAAAAAAAAAAAAAATATATATATATTTATTTTTTTTTTTTATTTTTTTTTTTCTTATGAACCTTATATCCATCCTAAAAAAATGCAGCATGTTTTTCACAGTAAATAAATAAATAAATAAACACACAAATAAATAGGTAAATAAAAAATTAAGCAGTGTGACTGTATAAAAAAAAAATATATATAATAAGAATAAATGTTTTTGTGTACCATAACAGTTTTCTCATAAGCAGCACAAAATCAGCATATAAGAATGATTACTGAAGGATCCTGTGAAATTTTAGCTTTGCCATCACAGGAATAAATTGCATTTTGAAATATAAAACCATTATTTTAAATTGTAATAATATTTCATAATTTTATAAAGTTTCATTAACCCACCCTCTATAATATCAGCAAAAACATTGGACAAAATGGCAATGGTATGGTGTTTGGAGCTCAGTCGTTTTAAATGTTATGATTAATATTTTGGTTGTGATGGATATGACATTCATATTTTTATGATCTTACTAATTATTTTTCATACATATTATTTTTCATGATGTAAACCAATCCACTGATATCTGCGATAAAATCCTCATATGATGTAGACGTCATCGATAAGTATTAGATCAGAGCTCAGACAGCAGATGCTTGGCCGGCGCTTTCATACGCAGTCAGAGAAATCAAAGTCTCGAATCACGACCGGACTCGCACAGGGACCCTAGCGATGGGTCAGTGAGTTTTTTGAGATCTGTGTCTCCTGAAACATTTACAGTTCCCCGACAGCTCTAGCGCTGGCCAGGCGTGATTTGTAGTTCATGTGCAGATGTGTTGCTGAGAGACGTTTTAATGTGACGGGTGAGACGCTTCTCGGTCTGTCTCTGCGGGTTTATGGAGGAGCTCCATGTCTGCGTCTCAATCTCTGAGACCTCCCCCCGTGCTCCCAGACTCCCTATCTCTTCGCTTAACAAGCCTGAGGTCATGAAGAAATGGCACAGTGCCCCACTTAACCCAAGGTCAGGTCCCTGAGCTGATTCGCCGTGCGCTGTCGTAAGAGCCTGACAATAAAAGCAGGGATGGATTCGCTCGTGTTAACCTGAATTGGTTTGCTTGCTTTTTTACAGTCCGTCTCCTGACAGCTATAGGCGGACAGGTAACAATCATCCTAAAGTTTAACAGTATATAGTGCAGGGGAAAGAATTACAGCATGCCGACTGAATGAGAGTAGCAGAGAGACTATGCTGTGGCTGTGGTGGCTATGAGGAATGTCTTTAAAGTGAAATCATTTCCTTTTCTTAATCAAAAGATGACAGACCTCTGAAGTCCCATCTGCACGCCACTGCACAGCCCGGAGCTGCTCTGAACGGGCAAGGCGATGAAGCGATATCATGCTTTGAGGTTATGGGATGGGGTTTTCAGGGCTTCTCTTGAGGTAATTCCCCCTGGCAGGATCTCAGAACTCACTGGGAAGGGGAAAACGTTAAGCGTGAAAGAATAAAGTATCATTATACTCGGTTAATAGCGTTCCCCGGCATTGGTCTTGCCGCCGGTACATGCAGTGCTCTCACGTTTCAGTGGGGAAACAGAGCAGCCGGTTTGACGGACGGATTAAGGGAGGCCTGTGGACCTTTACCATATGTCGAAGTGTGGTTAGCTCGCAGATTGTCGCGTCCATCTCAGCCTTCCCACCTCATCACCCTGGAGGCTTGAGCATGAGGTTTATTAAGTGTGAATGGTGTGGTCGGGGTGGCGCGTGTCTCTGGTGCTCTGTTGTGTCGTGCGCGCGCAGAAAGCACCTGTGTAACAATTCAAGTCTTAAAATGTTTGTGGTGGCACAGGGCGCATCATTGAGGAGAAGGCATTGTTAAAACACATCTGCTCTGCCATCTGATCTGGCTCAGCGTCGTGTCTTCAAGGCCATATTTCATTTCTGCCTTTAACAATGTAGAGCCCACCAGGGCTATGCGTACCCCAGGGGGTACTTAAGCAGGTTCCACTGGGGTACTTGAAAAGATTTTTGGACTTTTTCTTACACACCTGCATGTTCGGTAACAGATGTAACTTGGTATTAAATATTGGACAAATTGGTGTTTCACCAATTATTGGACAAATCAAGTTTCATACTTGTTCCATTTCTGTTGTATTTCAATTCCGTCATAAAAGGAGTGCAGATACCTTTTTTTAAACGTTTGTTAAATGTCCCATCTGAGTTTCATTTATAAATAAGTTTACGTTTATTTGAACTGTTAAAACGCAAGACAAACAAGCTCAGGGGTCTTTTTTAAAAAGCGAGGAAGGTGGTTCTCTTTTTTTCTTCCACAGTTAAAAAAAGTTATTTAAGTCATTAGAATGCCCCCATTAATTTTTAATAATAATATTAATAATAATGTTATTATTATTATTATTAAAGTTATATTTGTAGTAGTAATGTAATAGTAATGTGGCAGTAATGGCCTAATAATAAATAATATGAAATAAAATACTGTAGGAGGTGAAAGAGAGAAAAAAAAAGCTTTATTGATTAATAAATTAATAAATTTATTTATTTATTTACTTGCTTATTTAGTTTTGGTTCGTTTTACTTAACCTATCTGTTAAAACCAGAGACAAACAAGATCTGGAGTCTTATTAAAAAGTGAGTAAGGTGTTTTTTTTTTTTTTTTTTTAACAAATCATTATGTCATAATGCAATTTTGTAGTAATATTGATAATAATATGCAAAAATATGAGTTAAAAGCAATTTTTAGTAAGAAAAGACTGTAGGAACGCATGAGGGGGGAAAAGAAACCTTTAGTAATGCATGGAACTACATTTCTGGTAACTAACAAGAATTTAGCAATTCCTCATCCATGCTTGTTCATATGTTCCATCGCAATAAATATACTCGACAGTCTAACGTGTGTACTTCTGCAACCAAAAACGAAAAAAAAGAGAGAAAAATCGACATAACAAAGCGAAGGCCTCAAGCAGAGAAATTAAACAACTCAGACTGCTTGCACATAAATAGTTTAATCTTTGCTTCATAAATCAGGTGGTGAGCTTTCATTTGGCCCGAGCGAGGCCTTCAGGTTCACACTTGGCCCTGTGTAAACATGTTTTCTAGTCAGTCCTCCCCGAGAATGATTCATCCACAGAGCCGTAATCAAAAACAATAACCATTGGAAAGCGTAAACGTTTCAGAGCGTCGCTGAGAAGTATGAAATAATAATCTGTGTGTGGCCTAGCAAATGCTGAGAATGCAAACATTTCACAATAAAGTTGTTTAAATAGAGACCTTGGCATCGATGACTAAGAGATAGGACATGCTGCGTTAATTACACCCGCTCATAAAAATAAACCACCGGTTTAAAATATGACTCTCCGTACTAAGGGATTTAACCTATTAAACGGCAGTGAGGTGTGTTGCTCAGATGTGAAGGAAGGGTGTATTGTTTAGAGTAAAAACACAACAAGCTCAGGAGGAGATAAAAAGAGAGAGGGAGAAAGAAAGAAGCCGAAATAGCTGTACAATCAACAAAGGCACGGAGTGTTTACTCTGAACTTAAAGACTTTTGAATTATTCCCCGCCATTGTGTGGCATTAGGACGAGAAAACAGCTCGGCTAAGTGCACGTTTATTATTTTTAAACCGTGTGAAAAGTAATATGCTTTAAGGAGTCAGCAGATGTATTGGTAGAGCTATAGAGAGCCCACACATAAAGTTTGAAGTGAGTTAAGTTTCATCAGGGGATAGCGAGAAATGGATTATTTTCCTTGAGCATGGACTTAAGTTTTAAAGTTCACTGCCGGGTGGCCCATTCCTATTATCCATGTTAACATAAGAATAGAGGACAGGGAGGAGGCAGGGATAGAAAGAGAGGCACAAAATGAGTTTGTGGGGGTTACTGGTTTAACCGAGCTGTTGTCATCCACATCATATCTTCACTTTTCCTTATAACGTCCAAGAATTTCAGGTAATGGCGTAACAGGGATGTCAGAGCTAGCTCGGCGCTCCTCAAGGTCTGAGCCCAACCAGCTTTTGTGGGCCATACGACAAACGCACGTTCCCAGCCTAGACGCCTGGCTGGAGAACAAGGACCCCGGTCACAGAAGCGGTGCGCTCCGGCTAATCACGTTACACTGTTTTTGCTTCACATTACACTTAGTTTACCCCTGAAACGCAGTCAAGGGAGCCATGACAACTCTTCAGTCTGAGAAGAGGCATGCCGTTATGAATAAATGTTTGTATACATTTTTTTTGTGGATCTTGGAGTGTGCACATGGAGAACGGACTGCGCTTAAAGACATCTGGATGCGATGAAATAGAATTTGTTTAAACAAAATGAAGCCCCTCTCTCTCCACCTGGAAAGCCACCCAGAGCGCAAGCTGCTCATCTCTACATACTTGTGCAGTGATTTTAATAGGACTGTATTGACAGATATTTCACTACAGCAGTATGAAGGCTTTTGAAAATGCATGATGACTTTCACAGCTTTCACTGAAAGAGTCAACATGAATACCGTGACTTTACACATGTCGGAATTTAGAGGGGAAATGGTGATGCGCTTATACCATTGGGCTTTAACCAAATCAAAACAGGATATGCTGTAATTATGAATAATAATAACAATAACAGCATGTCCTGTTACAGTGTTCAAGTATCTGTTTACTTTTTTCCAAAAAATAAAATAAAATCTTAGAAATTACGAACTATAATTGTCCTTTTTCATTATTATCATTATTATTATTATGACTGAACACAAACATTTAAGCTACACAAATTGATGCCTTTTTTTTAAATATTTAATACATTACTACTACTACTACTACTAATACTTATAATTATAAGTTTTATTATTATTATTATTAAGTACATAAGCTACATAATTTAATGTATTTCATAAAACATTAAGTTAATTAATAATAATTTAATAGTAATTATCTTCCTTATCATCTTCATCAATATCATTAAATGAATACTATTAAAATATTAAATTAAAACATCAACATTATTATTATTTTATCATGTTATGATTATTTATTTTAAAATGTCCATGAAACCAATTTCTGAATTCACATATTTAAATATTAAAAAAATATTTACATTTGCATATGCAAAATAATGTAATATTCTCAGTGAAAAGCTTTAAATGGAAGAAAGAAATAACAATGGCAGCTATATTTATGGCTAACGGAACTTTTTTCTTTTCTTTCTTTTTTTTTTGCATTTAATGCTATTTTTTCAGCTGCATCAGCTGGGCTTAACATAAAAATAATAAACCATCTAAATGTAAAATACTCCTCTGCGATCTATGGCATATTAATCAACATGTTTAATGAGCGACTGCTGATAAAAGAGCCAGACGAAAAGAAAATGTGCTAAAAGCTATGTGCATATGAGAGACACCTATGGATTGATCAGCCTCCTAATTCTATTTTAACAAATAGTCCAGGAGTCTTGGATGGCGACGCGGGAACATGACTAAGATAATAAGCATCATGGAAGCTAATCAGATTCCTAAAAGGAATTGATTGTTGGTTTTGCAGAAAGAGCAGAAGAAGGCTTGACAATAAGCTGAAATTTAAGTGTTAATTTTTATGCTAATCTTTCAGCAATCTCCACGTGATGCAATTTGCTCCCCTGCTCTGCAGATATGAAATTGTCCTGCTCACAGAGAAAATGTCAGCTTGCCAGACCCTGAAAGCTTGTAATTTATTAGGTATGTTTCTATTAGTATGTGTCACACTTGTTAGCCAGCCTCTCTCTCTCTCTCTCTCTCTCTCTCTTTCTCTCGTGCACACTTGTGCACATGCAAACTCGCGCACTCAGACTAGCGCTCCATGTGTTTGCCGCTCAGCCCGCGGCCTTAAAGAGCGTCTCAGCTCAGTGGCTGTAGCACCAGGGCATTAATGTATTATCATATATCGGGTGGTCCTTGCCCTGTGGACAAAAGGCTGTTTAATACAATTTAATGACATTCCCGAGCAGGAGGGAGAAAGGGGGGAAAGAAAGGGCAAAGCCCAGATTAAATTAGCATTTGTGGTTCTTATAGTTCACCCATGCAAAACTTAGCAACAGAAGCACTATGACTCCACCCCTTCACCCCCGTTTCTTTTTACATTGTTGTCTCTTGACGAAAAAGAGCGTCAATATAGTATGGGAGTTCAAAAGAGTTAAGGTGGATAAACTGGAGACAACACAGGTTCCAGCTCATAACCTGTCAGCGACGCTCATGTTCCCCAAAGGCCAAGGCGTGATTGATTTTCAGTGATGTCCTCCATAAGAGACGCGAGGAAGTGACAGCCGATGCGTTTAGGCATCTCTGTGGCCATGCCATTTACCGACACGGGTTTCTTTGTCTTCATCTGTCTCTGCCTCACTTTACACATCTCTATCTCTCTTCTTTCTGTCCTCTCCCTCTCTCTCAAGCACACTCCCTCCCCTCATTTCCTCCCTGTTTGTGTTGTGTAAGGAAGCCAGTGCCGGGCATCCAGTGTTACACTCAGCACACTCCATGTAGAAGGTTTGGATGCAATTCACATATAGGTCAATTAAATGCGCCAACATCTGCTCTCTTCTTACCATTTGCATACAGTATTCATATGTTAATGATGTCCCTTGTTTTGTGTGTGTATGTTTGTGTGTGTGTTTTTCACTTCCTCCCCTCCTCCCTGTCTCTTTGTAAAAAAAAAAAAAAAAATCAGATAGAAAATTTTTGGATTCAAACCGCTTCATGTGGCGACTCCAAACCGGATAGTGCCGTCCTATTTTTATTTCCTTTTCCTCTCACTCGCTGAAAGCAGAACCTCCTTTACTGCGAGCTACGGCGGGCTTGTTTAGCTGCCATTGGCCCTGATTTGAACAAGAATCCTTCCACTGTAGCTGCAAAGGAAGTCCTTGCCTTTGGAAAGCAGCTTAACGCCTTATAAATCAGTGATGAGGCAGATGGACCAGCGATAATCTATTTAGAATGCCTCACAGCAAATATTGTCGTACAGATGATTAGAGATTGAGCTATTTTAACTCGGCCTTCTCCGCCCTCTCAGCAAATCTTCTGCTTCTGTGAATGATTTAAATTGGAGAGTTTCTTCTTTCCCCCCTTGCTTTTCCTCCCTAAATATATCAGCGTTTTTTGAAGCGCTCGCACGGGGGAAACGAAGTGGTGAAGTGTACGTGTTTTACGCCGCCATTTTCTTGGCAGGCTTCAATGGCGTGCCGCGGAACAAAGAGAGCAGGGAGATGGGCCCGAGCCAACAGGCTAATGACAAAACGCACGCTTCTTAACCCAATATTTGTAAGGGGACGTGGCTGTACGTGCAGGCTGGAGCCGCACCGGAGGCCCCCTGTTTCGCTTTGGTGGTCGATAGGTCCCGATTTAGCACGAGGCCACTGAAGACGAGCTGGACGATGGATGGCGAGAGAGAGAGAGAGAAAGAG
>JAUYWG010000040.1:18495502-18527588 GCA_034779775.1 Enteromius afrohamiltoni
TTTATTTATTTTATGTATTTATGAAAGAAAAATTATTTATTCGTTTAGTGAAAATGCTTACTATCACTCTTCAAAATATCATCTTTTGTGTTCCACTGAAGAAAGTAAGTCATACAGGTTTGGGACAATATGGTGAGCCAATAATAGTAGAACTTTTTTTTTTGAATGAACTTTGAAAAAGATAACTTAAAGTAATTTATAATGGGTTAGAGTTGTGGCCAAGTGACCTTAAATTTAATTGTATTGTATTTTATATATATATATATATATATATATATATATTTATTTATTTATTTATTTGTAGATTTATTCTTTCTTTCTTTCTGCTTGTCAATATTTATATAATTATATAAATATATTATATTTATTTTGTCATGAGCTTCATTTGTTAAAGTCTGAAATACTGTAGAGTTTGATTGGCTGTGACCATTGGCAACAACACAGATATGTGATTTTAACATAATTTGTCATGAATATGCACAGTTATATGATTGTTTTATTATTTTTTATTTAGAGCTTTGAGCGGGTAACTATGAATTTTTTTTTGCATTATTAGTATCGTTCCCTAAAACTGACCGTGCAGCCCAAACCGTAATGCCAATAAAGCTGATAATCTCAAACCTTTATGTCATAATTCAGCCGCTGACACTCCAAAGGAAAAAGTCAAAGAGAATACCTACTTAACTAGTCTCTTATCTTCATTTACTCTTCTCTCTTTTTTTTTTTACTTTAGCTTTTTTTTTTATCAAGTATTGCTGCTTCTCAAAAGACAGAGAGCAGACAATTTGGAGCACAGAGAACGTTGATAGTGTTGTGAAGTGCCCCCTCGAGGAGGTGTACACGCACAGACACACACACACACACATTGGAGAGTTGTTCATTTATTCCTTGCTCTGATGAGAGCAGTACTTCGTGCCTTCTGTGTTTTGTGGCTAATACACACAACACTCTTGCACACATGCATTCATGCACATGTTAGTCCTGCACATACATAAGAAAGCACAAGATACATAATTGATTTGGTGCATGTTTAAAGAAAACATAGCTTTTTCGCCCTACAACAAAAAGATATTTTAAGTCCCCAAATGCTCAGCTTTCCAGCTTGACACTAATGTAGACTGAAATACACACTGCCAAAAGTGTGTGTGACGCTTTTGGTGTGCATATTGTTTGTTTCTTTTTTTTTCAAATGCTAGAATATACAGTGACAGACCTTGATAGGTGTTCTGTTGGTATATCGCTCTCCTGGTTTAATGAGCTTGTTTTCTATTCCGACCCGATTGTCAGTTCGCCTCTACAGTTCCTCTGTCATTCTCTGCCTCTAATGCATTGACAAAGAGATTTTATTTTTCCTCCTCTGAATCAACCGTTCCCTGAATCAAAGCGTGAGAACTTCAGCTGTATGCCACAGCAGCCCTCTTCTGCCACACTTCCTCTGTCTCTCTGCCTGTAGCTTGGCGGCTTCCTCCTCAGCAGGGGGAAAGGTAAATCATGTGAGGAGAAGGACTGGGGAAGGGTAGCTGACTGTGACACGTACCTGTCAGCAGGTACTCAAAATAATTGGTAAATGACTGTAGCGGGATGGAGAGGGCTCTCTCCTCCCCTCCTCCGTTTGATAAATATTTGAAGTTGCCAGGCGGTCGCAGAGCGCAGCGCGGAGAGTGGGAATATCACAGATGATGGGCTCGAAAATCAGACGTTACGGAGATGGCGTATTGTGCGGATAAACTAGTTTAGAGTAATACACCTCTAAAGTTAAAAGCTAATCTGCTGGGACTCGATTTTGTAACCTAGCGAAGCAGACCTGCATTTATACCTGCATTAACTCAATTACATAGAGTGTAGGCTTATATTAGATGGGCTATACGCACACACTCGCACAGGCTCCGGTTGGCAGCCCTCTGCCACTCACACACATTAAATGTGAAAAATGCATAATTCTTCATAATTTTTGAAACAATGCCATGGAAAGTTCAGTCCGATAATTACTCGGCGGACAAATGTGCTTTAACATTGGGAAATCTTCGCTCCCTGCCAATTTTAGGAGCGCCATTGGGCTCTGTTTGTCTGATAATGAACAGTATTCATTTTCATCATGTTCCTTCACCCCTCCTCAACTCCCTTTACACCATAGTCAATTAAAGCCCTCAGGGCCCTTCTGTGCATAAAGGGATATATAACTCTTTTGACATTTGGCTGTGGACATATTAGGCACACCCATAGCACATTTAGACCGAATTGCCTTTATAGCACGTTTAAAAGACCTGTTCCAGCTACAGCCAAAAAGGCCGACTGAGGATCGGTCAGGGAGCCAGGCTTCGCTTTAAGAGGAAAGGTGAAGACATTCACCAGCATGTCCAGTTGGGGGATTAGATCAGGTAAATGTTATTGGAGCTTCACTGGTTCAATTTTTTGGCGCCCCTCCAATCTGACAGGCACGTTTAGAAGATGGTGTTTCAAAGACAGCTGGGTAACGGCAGCTCTGAGACAGCATACATGAACGCCAATCTTGGCCAAAGGACTTTGGATAGCAAAGCACCCCTTGGTGTAGAGGAAGTGCGTTAGGCAAAAACGAAGGAGTGGGTATACGAGGCCACGGAGGCACATCCGTAGCCTTTTCCGCTCTGCCGATGGTGACTGGGGGACTCAGATAGGACGTTTGGGTAATGAGGCGTGAGGAGCACGTCCTATCCTCACACGCCTAGCGAGTGCTCCTCCAGGGCTGTCTGGAGCAGACTTGCAGGGTCATGCATGGCGCTCATTGGCATAAAAGAGCTAGAGGTGTGAAACTCATCCCCAGGGCCCTTAGCCTCTTCGCCCTATAATGCTGAGTCAACTGAGCGACAGGGCAGCCCGCTCTGATCCGTGGCGGTGGGACAGAATCACTGAGAACAGACGCCGATGGTTACGGGGCTATCCGTGCTGTGCTTCTGAGTCAATTGGATTGAATTACAACATGTTAAGGTGTTTTAATACCCTCTCTGGCGTTTAATAATACAACCCTTCTTTTATTTGGTAGACGTAGACCTATGGCTGTAAAGTAAACTAAGCTCAGAAATCACGTCAGAATTCCACTGTCATCAGAAATAGCCCAGTCCTTTAATATTCGCCTCTGCCATCTTCTGTAACAAATAAATGTCCTGATACAGCAGCTCTCCTCGGGACATTTCCATTGACATAAGAGAATCGGGGAGAAATTTTTGCATCGCTTGCATTCCAAATGAGCCACAGTAAGTGTTTTATGTGGACATTATTATCCCGATATGGCTCTCAATGCATGTAAAAAGGAATGACCCCACCGTCGTGATTTATTCATTCCTGTCTAGGATATATGCATAGGCTCAGGAAATCCTCGATTCTGCTCAGAATGAAGGCGGATATATAATTCATGAAAGCTAATGCATTGTTTCTGTTGCTTCATCTCGTGCCCCCCCCCCACCCCACCCTGCCAGCCTATTCTCTGGCAAAAGGTTGGCAATAATATCAGTATTGAAATGAGAAGTTTGAAAGACGCACCGCTTCCTTTTTATGTGTGTGTAAACTGATTTGAATCACACATTGGGGGCTTACTGAGCGGAGCTTTAAATGTTAAATGGGGGTTGAAGTCTGCCTGAACTAATTTGTAGAGCTTTGCACCATGTTGACATTTAAATGTGATAAGAATAGAAAACTGTATGCCGACCTATTTTGAAGATGCTTTCGGAATACATTCGCATCAGCCGCGGTCTATAATTAATAAAAAAAGACAGGATATCCCCCCCTCCTCCAATCTTTTTTTGCACCAGATTTGATTATAATACAACCCTTACAAGGCACAGAACGACAGAAAAAATAAAGAGGGACTAAAATATGAGCATGGAGGGAATTAAGAGGGAAGTGGATAGCACACACCTGGGTTTGGAGGAGGGGTAGAGATTGCATCGGCTGGCTGCTGTGCTATCACATTACCGCGATCCAGCCCCTGTGTTTGTGAGAGCGAGCGGGGAGGAGAGGGACCTCGCCAAATCAGCATGCAAATAACGCCACATTGTTAACTTAATCAGATGCAGGAGAGAAAATATGGAGAGGGGAGAGGAGGGGAGGAGGGAGGGAGGGAAGGCAAGATCGAGGGGAGGGGGATGCACAAACAAGAGTCAGGGTCTTCTGAAATGGCGGAGAGTGAAAGATTAAACCTCTCTACCGATGGGGATGATGTTTGCAGGGTGCCTGTGTCAGGTCTCGTAAGGGGTTAAGGGTGCGTGTGTGTGTGCGCATATCTGTTTGGGAGTGTGTGTTAAGAAGAAAGCAGAGATGATGGAGGCCTCTTTCGGGGATATATGAAGTGTTTCAGATAGGCAGAGCACCGTGATTGGCTTCATCACAGCCAATCAAGTGAAAGAGACCTGATGATCTACGTCCGTGTTAGGCAACCTAGTGTAACAGGTGTCACAGTGGTTACTAGGAGTGTTTATCGGTACGTTTGTTTTTGGATTAATTCAATTCTAATTTACAAGGGTTCGATGTAATTCAATTACAATTTTGGATTAGGTTCGATTCTGTTTGATTTATTTTGGCATAGTTGAGTTACAGTATCCATTCTGTCTCAGCTGTTGCTGTAAATTATGCAGGAAAGCTTCTTGACTTGATGCTTTTATGGAAATATACATTTACAAAATGAACGAGAGTACCTAAACATGCTGTAGTGCAAGCGCTTTTTATTTAACAGATTTTATAATCAACATAGCCCAAAAATAAAGTTATAAAGAATATTATTTTTGGTTTAAATAATAAATATTTAATGAATACAGAAAATTTCTGCCTCTTTTTTTTATTGAAGGATACATTGCTCTCATTTATTTTTCTTCTTCTCATAATATCAGTGAATTTTTTATCGGCTTTAATGTAAAAAAGACGTATAACCACTATAAAAACCTCCCATCTTTTCACCCAGCTGCTGTGTAGCTTCTGACAGCCAAATTGCACACAGAGGTCACGACCTCCCCAACAACGCTCATACGGAGATCAGCACACGAGGTGCGCTGGCGAGCGATGGTAACACATACAACATGTTAACATGGCAGCTCCAACCAAACCAAAACAGATGAAGGGAGTAATATGTGTAATCCTTCCCCACGCGAACGAAAGAGCCACGTGCCCACCTCGCATCTCTCTTGGGACTGAGAGATAACCGGGAGGTCGTTTTTCACTAAAACATCCTTGGTTTTATGAACTTATCTTTCCTTTCTCTCCCTTTGCTTTCCTTCTCTCCCGTTGACTGCGGGTCACAGTGGCAGCCCCCCCTGAAAGAGGATGAATGTGTTATCATGTTCAAGGTCACAGAGGGCAGGGAGGAGGATAAGAATGTGTTGAGCTGGCCAGGGGAAGAAGAACGAGGGACTGAGTGAGGAGACGTGTGGAATCTGGTGTGCTGGCCAACCCAGACCTCTCTCAAATTGTTCCTCTGTCTCTTCCCCATCAATTAAACATTGATGCCCAAATGCCGCAGGTGGAGGGCCTTACACTGACAGGCTATGATTTCCAGGTCAAGCAGGCTTGGTTTGACCCTGGGACCTTGCAGTCTGTACCTTGTTCTCAGGCTTTTGTTCCTGCTAGTACAGTAGATTGTTTAAACATATGTTAGTTATGCCTTCTTTTTAAATGCCGTAGAAAAATGGTGTTTAAATCAGGGGTTAATAATTTTGAGGTGCTATGAGAGAAAAACAGACAAACATACAATACAAACAATTTCAAAGTAAAAAAAAAGTTTACATTTTATTTATATGTATTAGTTCTGTCAAATGTTTAATCGCAATTAATAGCATCCAAAATAAAGGTTTTGCTTTACATAACATATGTACGTATACTGCGTAAATTCATTGTGTGTATATAAATACACTTACATATAGAATAAATGTTAAGATTTTTTATTTATATATATATATATATATATATATATATATACTGTACATGCTTAATATGTTTTGGGATGCGTTTATTCGCGATTAACTGCACATATATATGTATATATGAAAGTTTGAGAACCATTCCTCTTAACAATAGCTTTGAATAAAATTGTGTTAAAATGAGGTTTTCCAAATATGTCCCCATCTACGATCTGTTAGAAAAATCAATTGTCTCAAAACTTGCTAACTTGTGTTGCTATGTCACGCTGGTCATGAAGGTTAAAACAACTCAACAGCAGTGTTTTTATAGCGTTTACAGATATCAACCTACTAATGGTCTACTCATAGATGGATGTGCGTATTTTTATTATTTATTTATTCATTTATTCATAACACTGAAAAAAAATTGCGCACTTGATCTTTAAGTTCTGCTCCATGCGTTACCCTAAATGGGTCCTTGAAACATCAAGTATAAAATGTTAATTTGCATGGAAAAATATCTGTTAAGCTACAGCCTGTGCAACACCTGCTTATTTTGTTGCTTTTCTGCATGAATCATAAACCCTTTTTTTTTTTCATATATATATATAAACAAAAGCCTTTGAGGTTTGACCAGCTCTGCTTTGGTCGTTTAATCATAGTTGTGTGACAGCGTAACGTTGGCATGGAGGTAAACGTTTTCTGCCCAGCTTGTGGTCGAGCAGCGTTTTTCTCTCTCTCTGTCTCTGATCCTGCTGGGATCTGTGGCCTCACCATTTCCGATAAAGCCTGATAAATAAACATGTGCCCTGATCTCCCTGAGGTCCTCCACCCTCTCTCCAGAGTCCACCCATTCCACACACACTTCCTCCCTTCACAATTAGTCCACAATAAAACCCACTTTTTTCTTAATAAAGAGAGGCTTTTTAACATACTCTCACCCACCACGATCTTCCTCTTCTGCTCAGTAGCGACGAGCGACCGTGGAGAGAAGAAACACTGCTTTAGTAGGCCTATCTCGTCTTAACATTCACAGACAAACAATAGAGCAGAAGACAAAAAGAATTACAAATAAAACCAAGTACAAGTAGAAAAAATATATATTTTAACATATACAAAGAGTCGAGAGCATTTCCAGTCAACTCTGACTTCCTGATGGCTTTGATAAGATTAGTGGCTTTCTTAAACAGGATGTGAGAGGGCTGCTTTTTAAAAACATGCTCTATGGACAGAGAATGGTTGCGTAACTGTACGTCTCTGCATAGACTTTCTTACAAAAGTGAAACTTTCTCTCAGTATAGCTCAGGGAGTTTATCAAAGTGACAGAATAAAGAAGATTTAACATCAGCCTATTAAAAAGACATGCAGCGGTTCAATATTTAAAAAGCCCATTTACTAGGACAGAAGTGCTTTTTCATTCAAGAGCATATGGCTACGGTACCTGTTTATAGTCTTATCGCCTTTCTTTCTGTGTGTGGGGGGAAAAGGAGAGACAAAAAAGGAGATATTTTCAAAAGACATTGAAGAATCATTCAATTAACAGCGGCATGATGTAAAATAATTACTTGACTTGCCTCCCTTAATGAGTATCTCTAATTAGCCATACATTTGTTTTGTGAAAACTCCAAACTGCAGGCTGCGGTTGTGAAGAGCCGGTAAGTATGTTGAAGTAGCGGCAGATTTTTCTCTCCTGTACTGTCTGTCTTGCATTGAGCACAATTCGGGACCTATGTATGCACACATGCAGCATTAAACACTGAGTCACATCTCTCTCTCTTTTCTCCTTTTTTTCTCTTTTTTTTTTAATTAGCCATGCAACAATTAAAAGATGCACAAACTAAATTGAACCTTGTCTCCCTCTCCTCTCGACTCGATTTCAGCACCTGTCAAAACAACACCCCTTGTTGGAGTCATTATGCAAAACTCATACGCACAAAACCAGCATGTGCGAGAAGAAAACAGCAATTATTTCAGATATTCACTTATTTGGGGGTTACATTGACATTTAAGTTTTCCACAAAGGTAATCTTTGTTCGCCGCGGCTGAGAGGTAGAGAGGGTGTCGAGAGAAAACAGACTGTCACCTTCACACAGTCAAATAAGTGATTGTGATACAGCTTCATATCGCATTTAGCCAGGTCCTCTTTGCATAGTTCACCGCCAAATGCTGACTTTTTTCTAGCATTAAACATGAAAGAAGATATTTTAGAAAATGTCTTTTATCCACATGTTAAGAAGCGAACGGTGTAGGTTTGATCGTCCTTTAAAATACATTTGTATGTGTGTTCGACCGAAAGCAGGCAGGTTTGAACGACACGAGGGGGAGTAAATGATGACATAATTTACATTTCTGGGTCAGCTATCTCTTTAAAAGTTCAGAGCTTAATACAACAGGAGCAGTTTCGGTGGAGGGGTGTAGTGCTTTGTCCTAACAATGAAGGCCAGATTTTTTTTCTGGTAGTATCCATCAGCATTATCCAAGAGTTGCTGTCCTGAACAGAAGGAGATGATGTAAGGTTTGGATGAAGGTTTGCCCATTGCCACACTGCGTTCATTGTTTTGGGGCTTTTCTGTTCTGAGAAGCTTTCATGCGTGACGGCTGGTTCGACCACGAATCGCTCAGGTCTTGCCACGAAGACACATCCCTGTGTTTCTTACAGGACTGCCAAAAGATCTTCAGGTCAGACAGGGCTAAATGATTCCTTTTGAGCTTCTAGTTTCTGCCACCTCATGCACAATTGAAATTTCTCCATAGTTGTGCGCGGAAACCACAAGGGATTTTTTTTTAAACTGCTTTAGCCTTCATCGCCAGTCACTTGAATTTGTTTAGTTTGCGAGCGAGGTGAACAGCGTAGTGCTTTTCTTTGCAGCTATCCCACTTTTTATGCGCAGACCCCCTCTAGCCCACCTCTACAATTTAACAAATGCCCACAGTTATCCATCTTTTTTCCCCTCTCACTGTCTGAGATCTACAGGCAGGAGGCTTGACACGCTGTGACTACCATTGTACCTCTCTCGCACACGCATATACACACACATACAGAGCACATCTGCTGGTCTTCGGGATAATGCTGCACATGTTTAACATAAAGGGAGGCTTTGAGCTTCAGGCCGGCTCTGGATGATGATGAGGATGAGGATGCAGCAGGCCAGGACAATGAACTGTGGGAATTCTTTGGTCTCCCACTGATCTTCCCTCCCCTGGCATCCCAACAAGCCTGTCAGACACACAGGATAAAAGCAGCAGCATTTTTCTCCCTGCTCATCCTTTCAAGGGCTCATACTGATCTGTAGAGATGAGCTGAAAGCTGAACTACCTGTTGAAATATTCTCTTAAGATGCTCTCAATGACATATTGTGCGAGACAGACACCGGCAGAGACTGAGAGAGTTCTGTGGGCTGAGCTAACAGAAGGGAGCTGTGTAGAGAGGAAGGCGACGCGACTCGTGTGTATTTGTAACTGTAACAATTCGTCTGTGGTGGCTTCGCAACCTATGAACTAGGTATAATTAGGTCACTTACTGTCTAACCACAAATAAGAAAGCAACCTGCCTCATGCAGTGAGCTGTTTGTTGGATGAGAACGAGTTCGTCCTATCAGGCTGCGTGCATTTCTTCTGTTTGATTCTGTTTCGGTCTTGTGCTGGGAACCTTTGCTTAATGCCTCATTACAGCCACTAATAATCCAGTTCAGTCAAAGAGCATCGGGAGGAAGAAAAACAAGCCACGTTTTATTGGATTAATTAGAACTATTCTGAAGACCACCTGCAACAGACTAAACACAGGCAAAGGAAAAGGGAGAGAGAGGGACAGATCGGACCTCGCTGATAAACGCGTAATGATTGTAACTATCGTATCGGTTTATGATTTTGTTTTTGTGCGTTCCTGGCCTTATTCCCGTAGGTGCATAGCATGCAGTGCTGTTTCCATCCATTAAATATGCAGCATATGGCAGCCATTTTCAAACACCAAAGAGTCCATTCCTTTTTGTTTTAGACGAGGGCTGCTAATGATTCAGAGGAAATAAAAATGACTTTTGCACTTTCTGTAAATAATGATTGATTTATCAATAATGATGACCTCTTTCATAATTAATTAATCAGCTACTGCATAGTAATTAATCGATGGATTTCGGTCGATAAAGCTTCACAATAACAGAGCAGCTAATGGCCTCGCGATCTATATTTTTATTTTCATTTCAACTCGTGAATACTTTGACTTCGGTTTGTTTTACTTGTCGATTCTTTCCCCCTCCCTCAAAACCGCTGCTTTCTGTAAACGTACGCATACTTTTCCCAAACAAGGATGCAGAAGGACACCGAAATTATGTTATATCAAGACGCAAAGCCCGAAAGAACCAGATCTGCTCTGTGTTATTTGATTTAGGGCTTGAAGATGCTGTGTAATCTAGAACATTTAAGGATTAGATGGGTTTTATGTCCTCTTTGAGGTTAGCTGTACACTTAAAAACTCTTTGTTCAGAGTCCGTCCAAGGCTGAAGTTTCCTTGCACGCTTGCGTGTGGTGTGTATGTATGTTTGTTTTATATGGAACCTTGATTCTGCCCTCCATGTTGATTTGCGAGAAGCCACTAGAGGACCAGCTCAAGGACGCGAAGGCGCAAAGGTACCTCAAGCTTAATGTAATATTTTGTCGCTATGGAAGCCTTAATTTAGTCGTGTTCACCTTGACGTTCCAAAATCAAAGCCTGGCCCTCCCGAAAGCTGTCTAACTGCCAGACAATGCAAAACATATTCATGCACTTTGCAATTCGTACTGCAGGCTCTATCAGAAACCACAATCAGTTCAAATATCTTATATGCACCTTTGTTTAATGTCAGCGCATCACATTTGCCACTTGAATCACACATGCCACAAAGTGCACTGGTAGGTTTGCATTTCTCATGGTGATGTATAGATCATGCTATACTGTAAGCCCGTAACATGTCATGTTAAGGCATAAATCGCACTGTGTTGTTTAAACAATGGCCCTGCTTGACAGAGCAAAGATAAGAAAAGAAGGACAGCATTCTGATGTTGCCATGTGCACCATCTAATTAAGATGTGGTTTGCAGAGTTTGCAAAAGAGAACAGAATGCGATGTAAAGTGAGGTAAAGATAAGACATAAATCCGGTTGTTTTGCCATGTTGCTTGAAAGGCTCAGTATTAACCACAGACTGTAAGCTGCATGCCACTGGGCCCTGTGTGACAGTGCACTAAAGGAAGTCTCAGTGGCTTTTCAAGAGACACGGCGGCGGTGCACGCGTTAATTAGAGCACGCTGTTACGCTACGTGTGACAGGTAGTATCAGGCCGCTGAGACTCGATCGTTTCGTCTAGCTCCTGGCTAACCCAGCTGCCCCAGCCTGAAGAGAGGCGAGTGAGCAAGAGGGAGAGAGGAGGGGGAAGAGGGAGACGGGGTCTGGGACAAGGAGCCACCACCGTGTTTGCTGTCAGGCCTACATGCTGTGGGCCACGACTCAATGGCACTGATCCAAATAGGTGAGGCATTAGCATTTCTAACAGAGGAAGGATAGACACCGAAACTTTGCAGGGCGTCCTACAAATGCAGATAACAGAGACGTGCATTGCACATTGAAGAAATGTATTGAGAGGCAGAACGCTGAAACCTTAAATGTGCTGTAGATGTATGAAGTTGAGTATTTCAATTTGCTTCTAGGTATAGCTATAAATGAACAACCACATGAAGAAACGCATTGCACATGGGACTTTTTTCAGCTTTCTTCTGAATTAAAATGACGGTGTATACATTTTGACAAAATGCCCCAACCCACCAAATGTGCTTGCTGCTGTGCAAATTTGATTCAGAGGCATTTTTTGATATGCATTAAGGATGGCGATGTTTAAGAGCAGATGTATTTAGATTTTAATGACTTTGTTTCGTTTGAGATAAGGCTTTTGGCTTGGAGTTTCTGCTAATTATACTGTGGAAAATATGCACTTTACTGATAATTGTTCCGTAGTGATGCCTCTCTTAAAGTATTCCCAGTATCAAATTTATTTATTAATGTATTCGTTTCTTAATTTATTTATAGATGCTCTTTAAAATATTGCAGGCTGTGTTTGTTATTGTTTGTGGGTGTATTTGTGTCAGGCGTTTTCGTTCACATACGAACATAATACTTTGCTTCTGCAGAAGTGAGTGTTTGTGTGTGTATGAGGGAGTGTGTGACACCTCTTTAACCATATGAAATGTCCTTTTTAATCAGAAAAAAAAAAATGAAATGACTTGGGAGCAAGGAAGGCATATTAATGCACTTCATTTGCATATAGTCGTCAGGCGAGGCTATGTTCAAAAACAAACTGGATTCGTCAGTTCATTTCACATTGTTCCTTTGTCTATCTGCCTTTGTTATATGGTAAAGATAAAGAAGGAAATCAAATTGAAGAAAAGGGCAAGCAGTTATCTCTCCAAATGAGCAACTGCTCATCATGCCTCGCTTAAATCATAGATTTCTATTGCAGAAGGCATGCTAGCCACATTCAAAAAGGGCCTCGTCTGATATCTGCCAGGATTTGCTGCGACGTCGACAAAAGCAATTTGAACAACTCGCTACCCAAAGAAAGCCAAAGTCATAAGACATTGCACTAAACCCAAACATCACCCAGCACTTTTAGGCCTTTGTCTGAGGACCGTTGCTTTAATTAGATGACCTGGCAGAGCGAGCCGTCCGTGATTTATATTTGTCTTGCATTTACTCCTGTATTACATTTTGCTGAATATCAGAAATGCTCACAGAACTGCTTAGCCATGTATAATTTGCAGTGCACGTGCTTACACGCGTGAGTGTGTTTATAACACACCCAGTCTTTAAATACATAATACACCTACAGTGTATTGTTCACATCCAGATTCCAGCCTTTTTTTTTCTTTTAAATTCCTCGGAGTTATAGCTCTCTACAAAAGAGGAATGGCATTCAGCAGCAGCCCACAGTGTGTTTAGCAGCGACTGGAAGTGGCCTCAGTGTTTTTATTCATGTTGGAGAGATAAGACTGCAACCGACATGGTGTAGGAAGAGCAAATAGCTAAAGAACAGGCGGCCCTTATTAGAGTTCTTATGAGAGCATCAGCAAATATGTGCTCCAAGCCCACTGCCTTCTACTGCACACTGTGTGTGTGTGTGTGTGTGTGTGTGCTGGTTTGTTAGCCTTTGTGTATTTGTCTCCAGAAATTTTTTTTGTGTATCATACCAGTAGGTTCCTTCAACTGGTTGTCGGAATTGCTGCTGCCTGTCAACAAAGAAATCAGCTGTTTGTTTTCCTGTGCATTGGGTCATGAGAAAGTCATGCACAGGAGCTGTCATACTGCCATGAGGAAAACTGAAATATAATGTGTCAGCAGCCCAGGTGCTGAGTCATTAGGTAGCCGCTCTCTAATAAGTAAAATGGGTCAATCTGCACCAGTTAAAAGGTTTATTAATGACCAAAGGGTGTGGGTTCCTGGCCCAGAACACTTTACCCTTCCTCGGGCGATGAGTGTGTTAGAGACAAACCAGCATGTGTTTCCAAATAACGTGGAGAGAAGAAAAAACTCTCATTTCCATTATTCTGGATGCAGTTAACTGAACACCTGCTCTTGCCATTGTCTTTGTTAAAATGACCACAGTGCATTTATTTCACATTCATAATCATGTGTTAAAGCGCATAGCCACCGTTACCAGGCAGCATACTAATCAGCTTAATGAGATATTATACAATATTTTGTTGACCAAAGCAAAACTCACTTTATTGTTTCTGAAGCTTGACCCTGTCAGTTGCAGGGGAATGCAGCAACATCATTATCCTTCCTTAAGATGGTGAGTAGCATGCTAAATAAGCAGAAGCTATCCTGATGACAACAGACACTGCTCATGTATTCGTTTTAGGCTGGTGGTTCATTGGGCCACTCCGTGGCCATTTTAAATGACTGGAAAGCCTTTGATACTTTGGGAACCTTTTCAATAACGCCAACTGTTGTTTTCTTCTCATCGGAAGCCATAAAAGAGTGAGAGAACAGAGAGAGCGGGGAAAAAAAGAAGGTGAACACAGAATGATTTGCATCAAACGTAATGTGCCTCTTAATGGAAAATTACGCCAAGACAAGTGTCGCAGCAGTGAGATAAGGGCTTGTGTTTACTGGAGTAACCCCTTGGTTTTAAGTGCTATTGTTAATATCATAATTGTAGTATTGCGGCGGCTTCATGACAATACCATTGCTCCGTTTCATTAAGGCGTGTAATTGGAGGGATTCTGATAGGATGGGACCAAGTAGCTTAATTATGCGGCGCCTTGCCGTGTTTACTGGGTAATTATTGCCTCCAAAATTGTGTTACTGTTTGAGAAAAAGTTCTGAGAGTTGCAGCTTCTCTCCCCAAGTGTGAGAGTACATGTAGTACTTCATAAATCAGAGGGAGATGAACTCACTCTTTTTTTTCTTCACACTTGTCACTGAAGTGCAGTCATCGTTGTTAACCATTTCCTCACACCACAGTCAGACTGCTGACACACAAAGGGGTACTGAAGAATGAACTGAATTAACTGCCGTATGGTGTTATTTTCTTTGCCAGACAATGAAAGTATATTACCGGAGATGTATATCCACACAAAAGACTATATCTACTGTTTTGTTTCCACCACTACACCCACTTCAGCAAAAAAAGAAACACCTTTGTGTCTGTGCTAATGCCTAAGACAGACTTGATGCAATGATGCTATTTAACTTGGAAATATGACCTTCACCACACTATACAGTATTTCTAAAGGTCTAAGAGAAAAGGTCTTTATTTTTCATGAAACCCGAGAGCAGAGTGGGTGTTCTTCAAGAACAGTTCTCAGACAATGGTGAAGTTAAGATAGTCTGCTGTGACCTATTCTGTTCAAATTGTTGCATGTTTACTTCTATTGTAGATGTTTGTTATGACGTTCCACGTATCATTTTACTTTCATTGATATATTGTCCAGTATTTCCTGTTGATTGTTCACAGTGATAATACAATAAGTTTACTAGTGATGCCTTAAGGCTATAAGGAGGTGTGTGTTGACTGCTCACCTGCTGTTCTGTGCTTTTTAACAGTCTACTTAATGCCTGTTTCTGTCTTTTGTTCTTTAGGATGGAGGACTCTAGTTTGTGCCTTGGTGTATCCTCGGTGGTCCCGGATGCTGACACCCATCTCAGCAATGCAGTGCTTAATGGCCGCTACCCAATCAGTCAGAAACTTCATCAGCTGACTGCTCAGCTGGGTCATGCCTTTCCTGAATTACAGAGTCGCCAACAGATCCCAGAAGAAAAGGCAGCCACCCCGCTCGATGAGAAAACCCACGCTGCCTTAGCTAGTCAGCCAATCAGCAGTCAGATGGCCTTACTGGCTAACCAGCTTAACCGTGACATGGATGTGGGTGCCCTGAGTGGTCTCAATGGTCGTGTTGATTTGCAGCAATTTCTCAATGGGCAAAACTTGGGAATCATGTCCCAGATGAATGACATAGAAGATGATGCTCGCAAGAACCGCAAATACCCCTGTCCACTATGTGGCAAGCGCTTCCGCTTCAACAGCATTCTGTCTCTTCATATGCGTACACACACTGGAGAGAAGCCCTTCAAATGCCCCTATTGTGACCACAGAGCTGCTCAAAAGGGTAACTTAAAGATCCACCTCCGCACCCATAAGCTGGGAAATCTCGGTAAGGGCCGTGGTCGTGTACGTGAGGAAAACCGACTGCTTCATGAACTTGAAGAGAGGGCCATTCTACGTGATAAGCAAATGAGGAACAGCTTGCTACAACCCTCTCAACCTCTTCCACCCCACTTGGGTATCCAGAGTCACAACCAGCAACAGCCTGGCTCTGCCTGTGGCCTGCTCACTCCAACCAGTATCGGTGGCTCGCCTGATGGACTGAGCCAGCCATCTGCCTCACCTAAGCCTGCGGGGACCAACGTGCAAGATGATCAAGCCCTCAACCCAGCCCAAGGGTTTCGGTGCACTTTTTGCAAGGGTAAATTTAAAAAGCGTGAAGAGCTAGAGCGCCACATTCGCATTCTCCACAAGCCCTACAAGTGTACCCTGTGTGAATTTGCTGCTTCCCAGGAGGAGGACCTCATCTCTCATGTGGAGAAAACCCACATCACCGCTGAATCAGCCCAGGGACAAGGCACAGGAGCTGGCAATGGAGAGAAGCCTGCCAATGAATTTCGTTGTGAGGTTTGTGGCCAGGTCTTCAGTCAAGCTTGGTTTCTGAAAGGCCACATGCGGAAACACAAGGACTCCTTCGAGCATTGCTGCCAGATCTGTGGACGCCGTTTCAAGGAGCCCTGGTTCCTCAAGAATCACATGAAGGTGCATCTCAACAAGCTGGCTATCAAGAGCAAGCCCCCTGTTGGTGGAGGAGCTGGTGAAGATAGACCCTCTGTGAACAGCATGAGCAGCCTGGCTCAAGAAGCCCACGCCAACCTGTATTCACGTTACATTTCTTGTCTACAAAGTGGTTTTCTCACACCCGACAAGCAAGGCCTGGCTGAACAGCAGCACCAAATGCTGGCCAAAGCCGGTATAGCTATGAAGGAGAAGGAGATGCTTGGAAAGCTCCTGAGCCCAATGGCCAGCATGGGACATGGCTTAGGGGAAAATGAAAAGCGCTCTCTCTTGGGTTGCCTAAACCTGGTGCCCCCTCTGAAGTCAAGCTGTATGGAGCGCTTGCAAGCTGCAGCTAAAGTTGCAGAGATGGACCCTCTGAACAGCTATCAAGCCTGGCAAATCATGGCACGTGGAATGGCTATGGAACGCTCCTTCATGCCAAAAGAGCAGCACCATGAGGGGCATGGACAAGAAGACGAACTTGCCAGTGCAGCTGGGATTGTTCACTTTGGGAAAGATAAGCTTGACCACCCAACTTTAGGCTCTAGTGATGGTTCCAAGCAGAAGCAACACCCTGATGTCCTTCATGGAGTGAAGACAAGTGGAGGCATGATGCCCTTGAAAGATGAGGGTGTAAGCTTTGATGGCCACCGTGAGTTCTTACCTCACCATGGGGGTCTGGGCCTGGGCCAAGGGCTTGAGTACAGCCTGGCTGGCCTGAAAGAGAAAGCGACAGAGTGTCCTGACTGTGGCAGAGTTTTCAGAACCTACCACCAGATGGTGGTCCACTCCCGGGTTCACAGCAAGGACCGTCGAACCCTAGAGGACAACTCCCAGCATGGTTTGGATGAAAGGCGTGGCTCAGCTAGCGACCCTGAATCTCAGTCCATCAGCCGATCTACCACCCCAGGATCCTCCAATGTGACGGAGGAAAGTGGAGCTGGAGGCGGGCACTCTCAAACAGGCAGTGTGCAGGATGACAGTCCCCACCCTTCTTCCCCATCTTCAGGTAAGAAAAGTACCAGTCAATTTGATTGATTTAAAAGAAAATCTAGGAAGTAAGGTCATTTAAATGTGTGTTTGTGTGTGTATAAAGCCCCAAACATTAATCTTACTGTATATATTTAAATGCTTTTCAGTCAACTGCCTGTCATTACCGTAATAATACTTGTGTGATGCTCACAAGATTCAGTTCTGTGAAATCAGTACATTTAAATAGCAATTATCTAATGCAAGCTTTCCAAAGTAGTAGAATTACAACCCTAAGAGAGCAATTTCACAGTGGGTAAGAACGACTGAGGAACCTGTGGGATGCAAATTGGTGTGATGGCCATGTCAAGAAGTTTAGATCCATACATAGCACTAGTATGCTAGTGTCTACCAAGGAGGTTTAGTGAGACACTGATCCTCAAGCCTCAGCACGATGCCTATATTCTCTGTTTAAAGGAAATGCTAAGGTCTTTCAGAATATGTGACAGTAGGCCTTTTAAAGCTTTGAAAGTTATCTGACGACTTTAGCAATAGTTAACAATAGACAGCTAATGCAGTACAGCCACCACTGAAACCATTGAAAAGGAAGTGAATGTAGTTGCACTTTTGTGTTCTTTGCAGTTAGTTGTTTTCAGTTGAGAGATTGGGATGTTGCTGTTAGATGGCAGGTAGGCGATCAAATGTGCTAGCAATGTTGCAATGCCAACATGAATCTGAGCAGCAAAATTCAGTGCAAAACAAGTAATGTCACTGTTCAAATAGCAGATAGTGTCTTTATTTACTTTATTTATCTAATTCATTAATGAGGTTTCCGTTTTTGGCTATCCTTTGGCATCCATTAAATTCTTGGTTAACTATGAACTATATAAAAACAACATCTATATAGCATTCTCACAATGGAAAGCCTATGTGGATGTACGGACATGTTACGGGTGATTAAAACATCCTGCTGCAAGGGAGAGGGACAGTAAACCCCGCCCCATCTGTGGAACTCGTAGCTTGTGAGATAAAATGTATGTTTAGTGGGATTAAGTGAAGCTGCAGCTAATGATTACAGAAGTTTTAAAGGTAACTTTCTCATTCCTTGGGGTGGTACACCACAGCTAAGCAGCCTGGCTGTTAATTAGGTCACGTCTATGTGATAATCAGTTAGCTTAAGCTAAACAAGACACTAATTAAAGATATACATATAAAGCAGGTCAAAAAAATGAACTTCATTTGCTGGGTAAAATGTGCTTTTAAGTCATCAAAAAAAAAAGAAAGAGAAAAAAAGTGGCTTAGCTTAAGGCTCTAAGCAACTTAATTTCAACAGCAAAGAAGAAATTGTTTATTTATTCCCAGTCCTTATCACCCTCATGTAGTGAGATGAGTTTGAACATGCAGTGGGCTATGTTTATTTTAATCTAAGGAATAATAACAGAAAACCCCCACCCCAATTAGGAATTAATGAAAATGAGAAGAAGATAAAACCTATTTTCTTTACAGAGACTATTAAACCTAAACACTCCTCAACAGAAAGGAGGGTATGTAACGGAAGTAATTATCCAGTGAATTTTAATGCAGGAAGTTTTCTTTCTTTTGCATCTCTCTTACTACTACTTTGAGATTTAGCTCATGGTATTTTATAAACTCTTCTCAAGCTTTTGTTAGATTGGCAGGGTATTTGGAATTAAAGTGATTAGTGTTTAATAATAAAAATGTTAAGCACTAACTGAATCATGGGACGGAGAATGAAAATACAATTTATTTATTGATTCTCTGGCAGTCTCATAGCTTTTATTGTACATAAGTAGACCATTTTTAATAAACACAAATCTGAAAAATTGGTTATGTGATGTTTTGCCAATGTCACCATTACTTTTTTTCCCCCTCTTTCTCTTTTACCATCTTACCATTTGCACGCTCTTTTGCTGTAAATTATTCTCTCTCTCTCTCTCTGAGAATTTCTCTAGCTTGTCTGGTGGCATGTATAGCATGTAAAAATTAGTGACATAAAGACAAATGTAATGTAATATTATATAATATAATACAAATAATAAATATTAATACTAAGAATAAATTATTATTTATTTAAATAATTAAACAGATTCTCAGTCGGTTTGAAATCCCACATATGGCCATATGTTTTGGATCATTTGCATCTTGTTGAAATACTAACTCTCACCCAAGTATTTTTAGCAAGCTGAAACAGGTTCTCTTGCAGAATTTCCCAATATTGTGGCCCATCCTCTGTTCCTTATATTTTAACAAGACACTCAATGCCTACAGCAGTTTCACAGCATGATGCTACCGCTACCATACTTCACTGTAGGTATGGTGTTTTTGAGGTGTGGGCAGTGTTACATTCATGCCTCACATATTATTTTACATTTTTGGCTGGAAATCTTGGCTTTTTTGGCAAAGTCCAAACATCCTCTCACATGATTCTTGAGTCTGACTACTTTCTGTGCCACCCAGAGGTAGCTGAGCTCATAATGTGAGTGATTGTTGAACCTACAGTATAATCAGTTTATAGCTTCTGAACTTTGTGGCCTGAAACTCTCTTTAGATTACATTCTGGTTTACATTGTTTATGCACATTTTTTTTTTCATATATATATATATATATATATATATATATATATATATATATTCCCACTCCCTCCTTCCCTCCCCTCTCTTCCCTGTGCGTGTGAGGTAGTGTCAATGTAGAGTGTGATCACCAGCTGAAATCCCACGTTGCTGCCCATCTCAGTTGGAGCAGGCAGGGAGCTCTCACAGTGAAGCGGGCATAATGCCAGCCCCCCCTCTCGTCTTGAGATTGACCTTCAGGTCTCTTTGCTTGCAAGCACTGGGAGGTGCATGTGTTTATGGGGGAATGATGCCGTAGTAAGGGGCAGGCAGTTTGACAGATTCTCTGACATGCTTATTTAAAAGTATGCATGCACATGCTCAGGGACTGTTCTTTCAAAGCCATGACATAAAACATGTACTTTACAAACTAAAGGTGTGATGTACAGGGAAGGAAGTGTTGCACTGTCAGTTTACCTACTGGTGCTTTAATGTTTAATGCAGCATATCTTTATTAGCCCGGCATTTGTTTAAGGTGAAGAAAATATTTCATTTCTCATCAAGATCATTTCATTTATTTTAATTAGCAAGAAAATATATTATGGCCTATACTCACACTTACACACATATGTATTTTTTGTTTTCATTTTGGGGGGAGGAAGGGTGTATGTTTATGTAGTATGCAACAGGATGTGGCATATCATACCTCTGTTTTACTTTTAATATCTTGCACGTTCCTCTAACCCAAAGAGAACAGACTTCCTTTATCATGTGTTGATTTTATTTTCTTTTTTCTTTACCCTGTCTTTAACGTACGGCAGATTCATCTGCTGTCTCCCTTCAGCAAGCTCACCCAACCTCTAAACCACCTACCCACTGCAATTTTGAGTTAAACTTGAATTACAGTAATCAACAATAACATCTCAACTGTGAAAGAAGGTCGACACAATCGCTTTTGTCTTTGACACTGCACTTGTTTAAACACAGAGAGAGACAGATAAAAAGGAGAAAAAAAGTTGCCTCAGAAATGTCCTCTAAAGGCCTTTCTCCTCTCCTCTCAATAATCAACCTTAAATATGCTTCTTATGTGCAATAGAATTTCCAGCCTCTGTACATCTCTTCCCAGCTCTTTCCTTCTCTCTCTCTTATTTTTTTAGTTTATTACATTTTTCCCTATTCTCTTTTATTTCTTATTACCATTACAAGATTGGCTTGACTGAGGAGGGGATCTATTGTTATTTCAGATTCCGCAGTCTGAATTGGGCTTCATAAACAAGGGGGGTTCATTCCTGATAGTGTTTCTGAATTCATTATTGTGGGACTTTGAGTGACAGCTAAGAGAGGGAGAGAGAGAGAGAGAGAGAGAGAGAGAGAGAGAGAGAGAGAGAGAGAGAGATGGAGAGAGAGAGCAATGGAGAGAGAAAAGGAAGTCTTTAACAGAAGCAAGAATGGCAAAACACATCTTACACACACTATATATATATATATATATATATATATATATATATAGCTACTGGTGATTTAATGTTTACTGCAGCATATCTTTATTATGCTAGAATTTGTTTAAGGTGTAGAAAGTATTTATTTTTTCATCAAGATGTTTTTTTTTTTAATTACCAAGAATATAAATATTATGGCCTACACACACACACATGTTGGTTTACATGTTTTATGAGGACATGCCATCAGTGTAATGGTGTTTCTACTGTACAGACTGTATGTGGTGTTATCCTACACCTAAACCTACCCCTTACAGGAAACTGTGTACACTTTTAGATTTTCAAAAAACTTAACTCTGTGTGATTTATAAGCTTGTTTCCTCATGGGGACCTAACAAATGACAAATGTCCCCACAAGGTCAAAATGTTCTGCTATTCCTATCTTTGTGGGGACAATTGTGATAAATACCAGGTGCATATTTTTTGGTATTTTATATAAACACACACACACGCACACATACATCATATATATATATATATATATATATATATATATATAGCTTAACAGTCACATAGCTTGTCACTGGATATAGATTGACTCTAAAACAAACACTGCACTTCTATAGTAATACTGATACTAAAAACTGAAACATGATGTAAAAACAATCGGTATTTTACATTGTGGGTTTAGCACACTGACATTTCTCACATCAGGCCCTGCGTGGCACCCATGGTTGCTTATTAAGGATCATGCTCCTCCCTTGTTTTTATTTCAAGACATTCTTGAACACGATTCATGTACTGCTAACTTGAGAAAACCAAGTGAAAAGCATTTTGTCTTTCTTCTGCCGGATCTCTGTTGCTTAAGGCTCCAAACCTGCCTTGTCTTTTTCCTCCAGTTGAGAATCCCCCATGTCTAAATATTGTTAAGAGGAAGAGCATTTTAACATGGCAAGGATTATCAGTATATCCCCAGGTCTTTACAGCTTGCCGCCGTTTTGGGCGAAACACTTGCTCCATACAAATTGAAATTGGATTTGCCAATGGATGCCTTAGGTTATAAAGCATGGATATTCATCTAATTACACAATTACAAATTGGAGTAATTACATATGCAGACTTGCTGTACAATGTAATTGTGGTGTAATTAAAGTCGAAATAACCCAAACTGCTATGCAAAATGCACGACTGTCCACAGAGACGCAGACCTGTTCATGCTTTCTGACCTATGGCATCGGTTCCATTCAGACCTTTATTGCGTTACTTGTTCAATTTAGAGAAAGACAAATGATTATGCTCAAAGTTCATTCGAGTTTAGTTTTAAGTTCGCAAACTACTGGTCAGGAACTCATTATATTTAAGACTGTACTTCTAAATGTCCGCGTGTCTGATGAAGTCTGTTGTGACTGAAAACGAGTTGAAATGACATGAAATAGACAAAAAGAGTATTCTTTATTATTAACGGCATCTCTGTCATATTCTCTCTGTCTTCCTCCTCCTCTTTTTCTCTTTCTCTTTAATTTTCTCTTTTGCTCTCCCAAATCTTTAAAATGAGGACAGACTACATTTCTCTCTCATGTGCTAATTAGGAACTGTAGACCTTGGAAGAATTATGTCAATGTTTATTCCTATCATTCACCTTCATTATAGTTCGCGCCCTCTGCCCTCTCACCCAGCATGCATCTCTCTCTCTCTCGCACACATTTTTTTTTTTTGCACACGTGTTTTATTTGAGTGTTGCATTCAGTCTTCCTATGCATATTCTGCAGCACAGTGTTCTTTCTCTTAAATCTGTCATCTCTTTTTGAAGTGTAATAATTAAAAAAAAAAAAGTCATGGTGTGTGAGAAAAATGTTATTATACTGCTTTATTTCAGTACAGTGGGTCAGGACTCTGGTGTCTTTAAATGATAAAAGTTCTATTCAATGTGCTAATTGTCAGTGTGCTCTGTTGATTGACGTGTCTTAGATAAATGTAGACTTAGTATTTTTGCGCACGCTTGAACAATAAAAGGGCAATTTATTTCCCCTTAGCAGCAGCTCATTTGATTTCTCTGTTTCGCATGCTCACTTTTTCTCTCTTTCCCTTGTTATACTCTCGCTCGCCTTTTCTCGCCTTTTTCCTCCCTTTCTCGCAATTTGTAAATATTACCCATAGTGGGAATTAGCATTGCTTTTTTCCACTATATTTAAAATTCCAATTGTATTCCGAAGTGTATATGAAAGAGCTTCCGTGAGTGTCGTCTCTCTGTGCTCACCGTACCCCTGTGAGGCTATCAACGGGCAGTCCTTATGAAACATTTATCAGTCTGTTTTATGTCTTAATGATCCTGTTAGGATTCCCTGCTTGGTTATGGAGACAACGGCGAGCTATGTACCGCTTGGAGAAAGAGAGAAAGAAAAGAAGAGAGAGAGAGAGAGAGAGAGAGAGAGCATAAGCTGCATGCAGTATACCAGATTTTAATTCCGTGTCTTTGCCAAAACATTGCTTACCTTTGCATACAAGCCTCCTTGGCAGGGCCCCGCTTTTTCATCAGTCTCTTCATTTTCTGTTTTATGTTTTTATAATTAAAACATAATATTTATCTTTCCCCAACAGAAGGCTGTCGTACTGGGGGAGGCAGAGAGTTTGAATATTAATATTTTAAATGCATCAATACGACGTCTTTCAGCCGACTGGGAAGGTGTCATCACTTTAAATGAGATAATGGGGTCTTGTATACTATTAAATGTACTTGTTAGAAAAAAAAGAGCAATCTTGACTGAGGCATATGAAAATATTATCATCAGGCTGCTGTGGAAAACAGGACGGGAAAAAAAATCACTTTTCATTTCTTAAATCGAAGAGTTTTGAATTAGTACGACACTAAAGTAGATGCACAGTGTCATTATTGACAATCGCATTCTTTACTGGAGAAAACAAAAAGTTTATTTGCTCAAAGGTTGGATGGTGCTGCGGTTTTTGTGAGCGGAGGGCGACAGCTGTCTTACTCTGTCAGAGCTGAATTCCTCTGGAATGAAACCGCCTCTCTCTCTCTCTCTCTCTCAAACCAGCGCATACAAATGGCATATCTGGGTGGGAGGGCGCTTTGTTTGAACAAGTTAACTTTGGCATGATTGGGGTGCCTCCCGTGTGAAAGAGCAAGTGAATACATTGACCTTTGTCTCATTAAATATGGAGGACCAGCCATATGATACCATGACAGAAGAATCCTCCTTCTCCATTTGGCTTCCCTTCTCTTTTCCTTCTGTCTCGCTCTCTCTTTCTCTCGTTTACCCGTCTTTCTCTCGCGCAGTTGCGTAAACACAAGTTACAGAGGTGTAAAGCAAGAACATTATGTAGATTAAAAGCAGTGTTTAGAGAGAAAGACACATGTGTCAAAGTCCCAGCCATGCTGTGGTGGGATGAGGTGGGGGGGCTTTACGGGCATTCATCATGCACTGATGAGTATCTCTCCCCTCGTCTTTCCCTCTCTCCCTCCTAACCCCATTGACAGGCCACATAAAAAAGCCTTTGTGTCAACATCACGGCACTGACGTGAGGCAGATAATGACATGAAAAGTTTGCCTCTTCTTCTCCGCACCCCCCATCTTCATTTTAGCGATAGTTATCTTCTAATCAAAGGCGAAAGAAGGGTAAAAAAAAAAAAAAGAAAACTGGGCAAAAAAGTCCATGGATTAAGATCTTCATTTTCTCTCTTTTTCTTTCTTTTTTTTTAAGCCTGTGCATTCCAATTGTTCTTAAAATATTTGGCAATGTCAATTAGTAAGTGAGCAGAGCTAGCTGATGAACACAATTTTCCACTAGACTGAGCACCCTATTGTTGTGGAGCGAGGAGCAGATTTCTGAGGTCATTATCATTCCCCGTTAGCCTGGCCCAGCTGCTCCTCTCGGCTTCAGCCAAACTCCACACCACGGCTCTGGTAGCAGGCAGCAACAGGGGGCCTGGAGAGAGAGAGAGAGATGGAGGAAAAGAAGGGAGGGCTGGCATGAGAGAGAGAGAGAGAGAAAGAGAGAGGTAGCATGCTAAAGAAAAAGTGTGGATGGTTGGGAGGACCGAGACGAGCAAATGATGGTCAGATCAGGCTAATAAAGCCTAAAGAGAAAGATTGAAAAAGACAGCTACGCCGCGCGATGAAATTAGAGAGGAAGAAACAGGGATAAAGAACAAGAGAGCGAAGGGATGGAGAAACAGAAGGAAAGAAACACGGCGCTTGGAGGGAATTAAAAAATCAGTCATACGCTTCTTGGAGCCGAACGCCGAACTCTGAGATTATGAAGGCAAAAGATTTGGATGGTAATGCAACTCGGGGAAATAAAGATCCAGAATGACATACTGCTCTGGTTGGGCAAACCTCTCCCCCAACAGACCCCTGTACTGGCAGGCAGGGGCAAGAGAGAGCAGCCCCAGCGAAGCCATCCTGTCTGCTGTAGAGTAACTACAATGAGAGAGAGATGAACACATGGTGGAAGTGAGGCAGGGGTGAAAATGAATGCAGTTCTAAATGAGTGAAAACACTGTATGTGTTATGAGGAAGGAAAGCTCATGAATGTCTAAAATAATGATGGTGAACGAGGGAGTGTAGAGGGTACATGTGAAAGAAACATGAGAACAACGGAAGGGAAAACATGAGGAAATACACATCACGCTTGTATATGTCATTTAAATATATATATTTTAATTGCATCTGACTGCGGCATATTATTTTGTTTTCTGTTTTTCTTTTTCTGCTCTGAAAAGCTTTAGTTAAACTTTAGTTTTACTTTGGTCAAGATTTAAAACTGTAAAAAAAAAAATAAAAAAATAAAATTCCCCACCCTTTTTTTTAAGGTAACCTAGAAAATTTGCTTCATGTGGTTACATGTAAATTAAATCAGAAATGTTATTTAAACTGTCTGCACCAAGCTGACAAATTAGGTTACACTAACAAAAGTCACTTTTATGCTGAATAATAATTATTATTATTAACATGCTGTAAGTGACATTTTTTATTTGATCTAACCATCAAAAATTACTTTCCATAAAATAATAGTCAGTTCAATAAATAATGTTTTGAATAAAATTGAGATGTTAACAAATTAGGCACTTTTTTAGCTGGTAAAACATTTTCTGGTTAAACACCTCCCTGTCTTTATTCTCAAGTAAAGTTTGAATGAATGTTCAACTGACTATGAATGAAGGACTAAATGAATTATTTTCTATGTTTAGCACTCCTCTAGCAGGTTTGGGACTCTCCTTAACCAACACCAATATGCCACAACCACCTGGACTACTTGACAGCAGCCAATCTGTGCCTTCTTGTTGTCTAGAGAAGAATTTTTCCCCCTCCTTTCTGCAGCATTCATCCCACATTTCTTAGATACGTTATGTACCAAAGTAGTTTAGTTTAGTTTAGTTTCTCACAAACTAAAGCGGGCAACCACATTGTTTTGTGACCACTGACAGTGACAATAAGTGGCACTTTGAAGACGACTACCTCCTGTTTAGAGTGAGCGATTCGTGATTAATAAGAGGTGAGTTGTTTGATCTGGAGTGGAGGGCACTGTGGCATCTTCAGTGGAGTATGTCTATGCTTTACCCCTCTCCATTCTCACAGGAGAGGGCTGACAAGCTCCCCCAAAGGAGGGACATTTGACTCATCAGCATGGTGGAGCTATCCATTTCCTTCCACGCAGAGACACTTGAATCATCACCACCCTTCCCCAAAAAAAAACCCACCACTGCATTCGCTCTTTAATCTAGCAATTCAGATGTCTACGTAGAGCTTCTCTATCGTGTGAAATTTGATGTTCTACCAGCTGCCTTTTATTCTGCATTGATTAAAACAGCAAAAGAGGAGATGAAGTGTTTTATTCATTCTCTTCAAAACATCCTCATACCTGCATCATTGTTTCCAAAGGAAGCTTTTTTTCAGATGATGAAAGCCCCTTTGACTCAAAGAAAAAAAGAGAAAAATATAAAAAAAAGCAGCTCTCTCACTTTTGTACTTGCCAGCTGTACGTTTTAATGTGCTCCCAGAAGCATTTTCACTCCTCCCCGTTCTCTTGGCACACCGTCTCCCTCTTGCCCCTTTCTCACACTCGCCGTCTATACGTCTTATCCTTCCCTCACCTACCTGTAGAAAGTTTGCGTTAGTTGCACGGCACGGCATCAAAGCATTGCTCTCAGCTTGCAGCTGCCAAGCTCCTCGTCCCCTGTTAGCAGGCATCCAGCTGTCAGGCGCAGAGAGGGGGAAAAGAGGGAGGAAATCTCTCACCAGCCATATGGTACCCGGCTCTGCCGCAGCCTCGCCGCTCCACGGGCAAATGGCAAACTCATAGATCTCATCAACACTCCTAATATCCAGCTTGGAGATGGAGAATATTAGCCTTTTCACCCTCCTCCATCCAGGCCCGACTCGGTCGAGGAGCTGGGTTCTCGGTTAGGGAGAACTGCCTCTTCCTCCTCACTGGCCGAAAGGGGAGAGCACGTTTCTGGAAGGCATTTAAGGATGGATGCTTGCCATGCACTGTGACTTGATTTTCGATAGCTCGCATAGCGGGTCTCGCGCAAAGCGCAGCTGAACAAAAATCCCTGAACAGGTTGTGGTGTTTGAAAAATGGTGCGAAAAGCAGACACATTAAAGATTCCGCGTGACTGACCCTCGAGAGTTGGGCTTCCGCGTTTGGTCTATTAGCAGGATGCTACGTCTACTCTCCCTAATCCTAACAGGCCTGAGATATCAGACTCCGCTGTCTCGCCGTAAGTGGTGCCTTATGGCAGCGCAAGCTGCGGCGAAGCACTGGAATTATGGGTACATTACCGCATAAGGCTGAAAACACTGTCAAAAGCGGCACGGGTGAATCCCGCATCCTTATGCATACACCGTTTTCGAGTTTAGCCTTGAGCAGAAGGTACATAGAGTAATTGGTGCTGGGAGAGAATGTGTTTGTGAATTTCAGTATTAATGGATATTAATTGACGGGTAAAGGAGGGGGGGGATTGGGGGGGGGGTGTCTCCTGCAGAAGAAAAGAGAAAGGCAAGAAATGTGCACTCGCAAATATTTCTTTTTCGCTTATTTATTTTACTCCGCAACCCAACCTGAAGCGGTCGCCATTAGGAGTGAGAGCTGGGGAGATTAATATGGCGGTTGCAGCATTTTGGAGGGACGGTAACGTTAATGGTCCCACTGGGTTTTTAATGAGTGTTGTGCCCCAAACAAAATGAGCTAATTAGTGTTATCATCCATATATCAGGCCATACGCATACACACTGATCTATGCTCAAACACACACACACACACACACACACACACACACACAGCATCATACTGCTCCTCCATCATAGGAGAATCTGATCAGGGCTTTGTTGTGCCCTAACATTACAGGGCACTTCAGTTCATGAAATGACCCTGTCTTTAGAATCAACCCCATTTTCTGCAATCACTTATGATTGTGGTGTAGTTGACTTATGGAATTATATAGAATTTAGATGTTATCTTTACTTATCTTTTGTAGCTTTGCCACACAGAACGACTCAAATTCACATGTAATGTTTTGACACTCTGATACATACAGCCACAAACTGTAAAATTATAGCTCACACACTGGAAAATATGATCAGGTTTCCTTTTATGTCTCTCAGCGCCTAGATATATGATATTGTTCTTAAAGTGCCTTAAATGTCTATAGGGATCATTCCTAAAGCTATTTAAAAGAGTACAGGAGTGATGAACCTATCTGTGAACAGGGCTAAAGAAACAAGAAAGACTGTAGGAAAGGTTGAGAGAGAAAAGAAGAAATGAATTAAAGAAAGAAAGGAAGGTTGGTAGAATGGAAAGATGAATGGAAAATCAAGAAAGGAAAACAATTAAATAAGACAAATAAAATCAAAAATATTTAAATAAAAAAAAAAATTGCAAAGAATAATGTAAGGAAGGCAGGAGAATAAAGAAAGGAAGTTAAGAAAAAAATGATGAAGGAAACAAATGACAAATGAAGGAAGAAAAGATACAATAAGGAAGATAAAAAAGACAAGCAAAAGAAAAATGAGAAATTGAAAATTGAGAAAAAAAGGAAGGAAAAAATTGGGAAAGAATAATGTAAGGAAGATAGGTGAAAAAAGAACTTGATGTGGGGAAGAAAAAATTATGAAGAAGAAAGTATGGAAAAGAATGACAAATGAAAGGAGAAAGGATTACAATAAGGATGGAAGAAAAAAAAAGATAAAACAACTAGCAACAAGAAAAGAAATAAAGGAACTAAAAACAAGGGAGAGAAGGAAGGAGAAAAAGAAAAGTGAATAAAAAGATCAGGAAAGAAAAAAAAATGCAGATTCAAGATTTAAAGTGTGAGAAAAAATAAGCAGGGGAAAAGAGAAAGAATAAAATAGAAAAGAATAAGTAAATAAGGAAGGTTGGATGGAACAAATAAGGCAAAAATCAAAAAATGAGAAAGAAAAGAAAAAACGAAGGAAGGAAGGAAGTTAACGAGAATGAAAGAACTAATGAAAGAAAGAAGAAAAAGAATGTTTTTTAGGGCAGAAGTGTTGTTGGCTCCAGCAGGCTGGTGTTTGTCATGTCATTTCCTCACATTTGAGCTCTCTTACTGACCTCCACTTTATTTCTCTGGCATTAAGCCTATTATAAAATCAATAAACAATTGCGCCTTTTTCCCCTTTAAATCTTTTTTCTCCTCTGTACATCGCAGAGGAGAAACAGACATCAGACTTTCTTCTTTCTTTCACAGCTGTGGCAGCAGCAGGTAGCGGCGATGTGACCTGTCTGTGAAAACACACTCAATTTAGTGCACGAGCGTCTTGATCTGTTGTGTCCCGTGTCATTATCCAGTTATGTCCAATCCTGCAGCGCTCAAGCGGCCTGAGGTTAACCCGAGACCCTCTCCCATCCCAACCGCATTCAACCAGTGGCAGATGCACGTCAGCGTATCTGCTGTCGAAATTATCCTTTTTCTTTTTTTTTTTTTGTTACATCAAACAAGCAATGTGTGTTTTTGCCATCGATTTGGAATCAGTTTTCCACCACAGCGTATGTGCTTCCTTCTCTCTCTACTCCTACTCTGTAGATTAGCACCCTGAGGCAAAGTTATGGAGTGATCGAGGGCTTTTTAATTGTCACATTCTCAAAATGTAATAACCCTCCCGATAAAAATCAACAAACACTGAGTTTGACAGCTGATTCATACATTGTGCATCAAAAATAAAAGCCATTTACAGATTTTAATTCCCACTGTCAGTTTAAACTAAAGTGTCAAGCACAGCGGTAGGGATGACAATGTAAACCGCTTTCATTTCTTCAGCTTAAAAGAACTTTGAAATGAAAATGCCTGTAACAAGGCTACAGTCACATTGTTTTTCTCTCTTTCGCTTTTTTGTTTTTTTTCCCTCTTCCTTCCTCTACTTTTTTTTCTTCTTAGGTCTCGTTCGAGTGCTGGTAATTATGGGTAATCATAAACAGCGGAGCTCCTGCTAATGAGCCTGTGTTGTATGTTGGGTTCATACAGAGCCCCCTCTTCACTGCAACCAGTGTGGGTAGAAGAAGCAGCTCTTTGTTCTGCGTGTGGTGGTCCTTTTTCTTCTTTTTTTTCCACCAATTTGAAACTGCCTTTACGTTATGTTTCATATCTTATCTTTTCATTGTTAGTGTCTTTCGTTACCGTATCGTACTTAGCATCCGATAGCAGATGCTTCCTTTTGGTTCCTCACTGGTCTTTATGTTTTCCTTGATAGAGGAGGTCACGAACTCTCCGTTTAGTTGTTTTGCATATTTATCTCTAAGCATTTGCATTAGAGAGTAAAGTTCAATTTTCTAATTGATCTACACTGCTAATGCTAACTCTGTAATCACAACATCCAGAGTGTTATCTGTTGAAAACTGATATCTAACAACTGATTCGATATCAGTTGAATCTATCCTTCATCTTAAGCAGTGTCCGGGCCAAACTGACGTGATTAAAAACACAATTCAGCACCTCTAACCCTATTTGCGTAGCCCTTGTCACTCCCTTCAGAACTCCTACTGTAAGTTTCACCAAGAGAGCGCTCTGGCTTGCTCTCTCTTATTCTCTTTCCTTTCGTCTCTATCAGTCTCACTGCTGTTCCTGTATTTCCACTGGGAGAAACATTGACCTCATTTGTGAGGACAATAACCCCCTTGACTTTGGGGATTAAGACATGAAACCTTTGTGGATTAATTAGGTTTGGAGTTGAATTCATTTTGCTGCTCGGGAATACAACAAGAAGGAGAGAGAGAACTGGAGAGATTAAAAAAGGGAGAAGAAAATAAAACTAGGCAAAGCGAAACTTCAATTGTTCGTACTAGATGGGGACCTAGTTCGATTCCCCCTCAGTACGTGCTTTTTTTTTGAAGGCTTGACCGAATGCAGTTTGCGTTTGCTCGCAGACTCCCACAGTCTCGGTAACGGCGCTTCACGCACAGCAAGCTAGAAGTGGCAGCATCAAGCATGCCACAGCATTCGCATTGTTTTAGTTGTCTTGGAAACAAAGCTTGGTGTTTGTTTGTGTAAGATCTACCCCAATTGCAATTTAGATGGTTAACACCTATTGTTTTTGTTAAGAACATATGTTATTTGAGTTTAACTTTCATGTGAAAAGAGCTGTTAGCACAGTTTGTTTACAAACCAGCAAACACTCTTAATTCACGGTAGAGGAACTAAAGAACAGTGCAAAACCTTACATCTGTGATTTTCCTGCTCTCTACCAAACATGAGGGAACACATGGGCTTCATTAACCTCACACCTTCACAATCATTTAGACTTGCTTTCGTGTTTACCAAGGTTGTCTGAATTATACTTTTCATCCTGTTTCTCTTCTCTTCTCTTCTCTTCTCTTCTCTTCTCTTCTCTTCTCTTCTCTTCTCTTCTCTTCTCTTCTCTT
>JAUYWG010000040.1:18527888-18556259 GCA_034779775.1 Enteromius afrohamiltoni
TTCTCTTCTCTTCTCTTCTCTTCTCTTCTCTTCTCTTCTCTTCTCTTCTCTTCTCTTCTCTTCTCTTCTCTTCTCGTAATCTTGTAACTGTATAATCACACCTTAAATAAAGCATAACCAAATCGTTCTTTCTTGATTTATTAATAATCAAGATTTTCTCCTCCCACATCCACTAAAAGTCAATGGGGTTCAGTGTTCTTTTGGATTTGACTCACATTGTATGGACAAAAGCTGTTCTTCTTTTATGTTCCACAGAACAAAGACAGTCAAACAAGTTTGGAACGATATGAGGGTGAATAAACGACGACACAATTTTTAGGTGAATTTGTATCTCCTTAAACAAGTTTCCTGTATGTTGTTACATTGCTAAAGGTGCTCGTATCAGTCTGCATTTGGCTTCCATCACATGTCCCTTCGTTCTCTCCAAAGCGCATAATATCCTTTTTACGATTCAGCAAACTTTTCCCTGGGGATTCTCACTCGAGACGTTATGGAAAAGATGTGATGTTGTGAACAGACTCTGGGCATTGTGACAGATTTGACATATTACAGATAACAAAATAAGAAAAAACAATATCGGCTCGTGATTTAGTACCGCAGGCTTAGAGATTCGCTCGACACCGCGCAGGCCTGGTGCGTGCAAAGTTGTGCCGTCGTTCCCCTCAGGATGCAGGTTTAGTGCTGGTTTTGCATGCTTGCTCCCTCAGCGTGGCTAAACCGTGGCTGAGCCCCCGCGAGCCCCTCACTGGGGACGAATCGCCCAAATGCCACCTCTCCTGGCTCCGGGTGCAGGTGAGGTGTAATCTGGCCACTGAAGCACTTCCTCTGCCAGAAACAGGTATTTCCTGTAAGACTCAGAGATGGGGATTCAGGAAAGAATGTCAAAGCTGGTTTTTCTCTCGTTTCATCTTCATCTCTGCCTCTCTGATCCTCGCATTTCATGGGTATCTAGCGGGACTCGAGAAGACCAGTTTAGTCTATTGTGGTGCAGAACAAGAAGAAGAAGGGATGAAGAGGAGCAACTTGAACTTTAGAAAGAGAAAAGTTTGGAGGACATTTCTGGATTATGTTCATGAGACACAAGCTGCTCGCAGTCTGAACATGGCACTATGTCAATGCATGTCTATTTCCATAAAGTTTATTTTTACACCCTGCAAGGCTCAGCACAGTAAGACACCAGCACCATCAACAACTAAATGGATGTAGGCAGGAATCTTAAGTCGACGCATCCTCATTCCAAATATTTCTGACAGCTAGCATTGTGAAAAACCCATTCTTCTGCGTACGGTGTCCCGACGTCAAATCTCCATCCTCTCGGCACGAGACACGATAATGAATCATCGCCGAAAGGTTGCCCAACGTTGCCTAAACGTAGCTAACAGTGTTGAAAAGTATGCCGTGCCGTTAGCGCTAACAGACAGGCTTTTCTTATCTCATGCTTACTGTAGCGGTAAGTTGAACATCTGATGGCTCTCTGTGATGCAGCGTGGCGGACAGGTGAGATGCGTGAGCGAGCGACACTTTGGAGACGCGTGTTCACACCATGTCACCGTTCTCCATCTGCAAGCCTTCAGAAAAATTTCCCTTTAGTGTGTCTCTGCCAAGCTCACACACTCACAAGAGCTGCCGCACATTCTGCTTTCATTTATCAGCCACTGTTCACTAGTATTGTTTCTCACTTGCGCGGAGAGACAAATATCAGTGTTTAGTTAAGAATTCACTGTAGCAACATCAAACGGCCGTTATCTAACTTTGAATATTTGTCGGCTGCGTTTGAATAGCTCTTTTTTAATATTGCGTTTAATTGCAATTTCAAACGAAGCAATATGGAAATATGAAATTAAATCCTAATGAATCCCGTTACGCTGATAGTTGTACTAGAGATCCAATGTTACAGCAACGTCTGCATCAGCTTTATGGCCATATTCTATCTCTGCTTCGCGAACAGGTCCACCCTTTCGCCACGCTAAACCTTGAAGGCAGGTCGGCAAAAGCAAACTTTATCAATGAAGCGTTATCCCTTTAAAAGCAGGCCACACTTGGTGGGCTTTTTGGAGGAGCTTTGGAGAAACAGACGGTCTCCCCACTGCAGAGTGGGTTGAGGTCCAGGGAGCACCATGAGTTTTTTTGCGTCGTATCCCCATCTCTTTGGAAACCAGAAAGCAGTAGAGTGCCATCTTTCCCCCCTACAGAGCTTCCAAAGAATCTCGCCACAATCTTCCCCTCAAACACTTTTGTTTGTCTAACCCCTTCGGTGTCCCTGACAGAAATAGCCCACAGAGTCCTCCTTCCTCCCGCCCTACACACATATGTAATGTCTCTCGCAGTGTACTTTTTTTCATGCATCTCATTCTGTTTATCTGGCCCTAACACAACCTTTCATGAAATGATCTCCTAATGATGAGTGAAAAAAGGTACGTTAATGAATGCACAGTTCTTTTGGCAGTGCTCTGAATCCAGTACTTAATCATGTTTCTCTTACAGGAGCAGTGAGGACTTGCATGGTTGTAACACAGGGTCAGCTGTAAAACCATAAACACTGACCACATTTCACTTCTTGGTTCTAATTTGATTTGTTTGGATTAATGACTAAAGTCTTTTAGTAAGATAAATGACTAAACTGGTATTTTTTTTTATCAAAAGATACTCTCCTGTTATATGTATTTAACACACACTCCAAAAGTTTCAACTAAATCTTTTTGTTAATATACATACATAAACACACACACACACATAAGTCTCAGTTGGCTTAATGCAGTACACGTAGCAAGGTTTTTATTTTAATTACTATTGTTTTTTTAATTATATCATAAAAAGAGAATGGATACAAGTATTAGATGTTTTATTTATTTATTTATTTATTTTTAATTATTGTTAAGAATAGAATTATAATATAGAGTGCTAGAGTTAGAGGACCAAATGAAGATGAAATAGATATGTTTAATTCTTAAGGATTGCAAAAAAATATAAATAAATCATATTGTGTAGGATGTAACTAAATCTTGATGTATAAAGGTATTTTGGGGGTTTTGTATTATTTTAAATTTTTATTTAAAAACCTGTATGAAAGTTTTTATTGGTATCCATTCTTTCATGAAGAACCTTTAACATCCATTTACATTTTATAATGTATAAAATATTCCTTATAGTAGAAAATGTTTTTTTCACTGTAAAAAATGTTCTTTCTGTAACATGGCTTCATACACACACACGATCATGTCATGGGCCAGGATGTAATATTATTTCTTGACAAATATATATATATATTTTTGTAAGGATTAAAAGGTTAAAAGATAGCTCACCTTTTAAAAACCTGTATGACATTCTTTATTGGAATCTCTACGGTTTCATGAGGAAACTCAACTTTTTTTTCTTTTTCTTTTTTTATCAAATGGACATGGAAAAACATATGGCTGATGCAATTAGATTTCATTGTGTGGACAAAATATTAGTAAATAAAAATTCCCCAAAACATTTATTTCACTCTCTGTAGACGTCCGTAGGTTTGTAAGAAATCAGGGTAAGTAAACGATGACAGCATTTCCATTTTTGGCTGATCCACCCCCAAAATAAATAGCAAGCCATCCATGATCCACTGTTATTGCCCCAAAGGGTAACTGCTATATGGGCGTCACTGTTGCAGCGTTTGACCTGAGCTTTTTGACGGCCTCGTTCAATGGCATCACCTCTCCCGATCTCCACCCACACTGAACGCTTGCCTTTTAGGGATACATCCGGTTCTGTCATGGAATTTGTGTGCAAACACAGCCCTTCCTCACCCTCCACCCACCCCTTCCCCCTCACTTGTAAATTAAATCCACATAACAGAGATCGATGGCTGCCTCCTAATCGCGTTAGACGTATTGTTTTAAAATACCAGCGCTCAGCTGGTGAATCCTGGTGCTCTTCTGTTTGTCCCTGTTTAAGAGATCAGACCCTTTAGCTCCCACCTTCCTCTCTCCCTCTCCCTCTCTCTCTCTCTTCCTCTGCTCACTCTTTTCTCTTTTCAATCTGTTTGTTTTCAAAGCCCAGGGAATTGGCCCAAATCCTAGGTATCACATATCTGACCATATTTCAAGCCGAAATTAAGCATGTTAAAACCCTTTTCCCTTTAAAGGTCAGACATTAGTGCTGGTAAAAATTGATCTGTGGGTTTTATGAATTTAGCCCCTGTGTTGGAGCCGCTTTTGTAATGGGAAGATTCAGTGGGGGAAGCTTAACACGGCATTGTTTTGCTTTGACAACGCAGCCACGAGAGCCTCTGCAGCTGTTCCCCCTGCTTACAATGGCAGATTAATTAACACAATCATGTGCTGCTGGCTTCAGCTCAACACGCAGGTCTGCTCTGGGACAGATAGGTAAATCCTATACATGCCTTTCCAGACAGAGCATATTCTTGATGGGCTTCGCTACTAGATATATATTTGCAATGTGACTGGTCAGCCTATCGAGGCGAGAAATGGCGGAAAAAGGAGGACTACAAACGAGAAGGAGAGGCCTCGGCTAATTGAACCAAAGCATTGCTGGGTAGTGTTGTCTGTTTCAGAGCGCCACTTCCTCTAACCCCCCTCCTCCCTCCACCCACTACCCCCCCGAGCTGCCAGGGCCATTAGCCGGGTTTCCTAATTAAGATTCCGCCGGCCGATCCGTCTCTCTTTCTTAGTTAGTTCCCTGACATTTTAAACTGTCTATTATTCCACCCGGCTTTCAGGTGCAATGCTGTGTAAATGGCAAGTCAAAAAATTATGTATCTCTCATACAGTTATCCATCAAGGACTATTAGAGGGAGCGGTCTGGGCGCTTAAATCATTACCGAATGCTGTGATCTTTCCCGATTGATCTTATCGCTCACATCCACTGTCATTCCGTTACCACACTTCATCCGTCCATTCCCCCCCTTCCTCCCCTTTCAGCGCTGTCTCTCTCTCTCTGCACCACACCCGTGTTTGCTTTTCAACATGACCACAGAGTGTCGATATCTCAACCTTGCACCCACTTCTCCATTGATATGATGATCACTTAACAGTCAAGAGCAAAGGATGATGGGAAATAAGGGCGTCATCAGAGGCAGCGACGCAGCAGCCGAGCAATTATGTTTCCTTCAGACCAAATGCTCTGCCATTAATGAAATCCCTTATCACCCTGGAGAGGAGCAGGATGCTGGGACAGGTGCGGGAGATGCGCGTCACTCATTTATCTTGTTTCCCGGAATGAAGGGGAGAAGCGCAATACACAGACGGGGAGGCAACAAGTGCGCGGCTAGTTCGAGCGCCGTAAATAATGTGCTTCTCGGTTACATATTTTAAACTTTGATTGGCAGCTCCGGCTAATTCTATTTTGAGGTGTGTAAATATAGGGCCTCATCAGAAAAGCCTTGGCATGCAAGCTTTCAGTGTGTCTAAGATTTGTTTGTGAAGACCTGCTTGTGAATGGGTGGGAGTGAGAGAGAGAGAGAGATGAGGGGATGTCAATCGAGTGTCTGACATCCCGCCGTGCCTGTGAGCTGCGGATAGCATTTGAAGCATTTGCCCCAACAACAAGGTGCCTGCCCTTTACCAAAGCGAGGAGATCCGTGTTAGTGCAGAGGTAGTCCGGGAGAGAGAGGGGGGCAGGAGATGGGGTGGCTCTAATGACACTAATGCTGTGTGAGATTCTGGCTCCTGTTAAAGGAAGCAATCTGATTGGAAACAGTTCTGGGAGTCTGGGAGGTTGGCCCTGGCTCGTTTCATTTAATGACCCATTTCCTCAGCTCGTGCCACAAGCAGTTAACAAAAGTCAAGGTGCCCAGAGGTTCCCCTGCTGGGGGAGCAAGCCAGACCACAGCTGAAGTTCTATTTTTTTGGAGGATTTTTATCATTGTGCTGGGAAATATCTATATAATTTTTTTTTTTTTTTTTTGTAATGTCAACCTGATGTACGACGATTTATGGAAAGGTTAACCTTGTAGTTAACACTTAAAACACTTCTAATAGTTCTGGTAGCGGTAGCAGACCAGAGATGCCGCAGTGACTTTGGTGACCTTCTAGCGCAGTTGTTGCGGCCCCAGGAGCGAGTCCTAATGGAGCTAGTCAACTCTGATAGCCAAACTTGAGCTCACTCACACATATCAAGCTAATGATCAATTATTAATATTCACAATCTCTAGCCCCAATGTCCCCATATGGGTGTAGACGACAAGCAATTATGTCATGCTTCTCGCTCTTCAGACCAAGCTATGCGAAGCTATTTATAAATATATAAAAGATAGATCTTATTACGCTGAGTTATTGCCCTCTTATTTCAGATGTACAGATTCAGATTAATTTGTAATTAGTCTTGAGATTTTGAGCCTCTGTAGATAAAGGATTCCAAAGTCTATGCTTCATTCCAGAAACACAGATCTTTAAAAAAAAAGAGAGAGAGAGAGAGAGAAAGAGAGAGAAAGAGAGAGAGAAGAAAAAAAAGTGAATGCTGGTAGCTGGACTAAAATAGCATAAGCCTAAATGATTGTGCGCTCAGACAAATACAGACACGTATGTCTGAATGCCCTGGCAACAGCGAGCTTGCCAGTAAATGAGTTTTGAAATAAACTGTTATTGTTTAGTTGTAAACATCGAATCCTTGTAATGGAATCTAGGGTCGTGCTTAAGTGACAGCGTGTTGGTGGTATTGTACAAACACAGTCTTTTAAAGATGCGAATGTGGATAGGAAAAGAGGAGAAAGGAAGAAAAAAAACCTCAAGAATAGGGCAGCAAGGCATCTGAAGCCCTTCTCTCAGTAACATTGTGATTTAATTTTCAATATCTTGTCATGTACCACTTTTCGTCGGGCTTAGGTTCACATTAATTTGCTCCAAATGTCAGATATCTCTCCTCAGATAAAACAGACAGGGAAATAAAGACATAAGGCTTCATCTTTTCTGTGGCCCGTGCAATCGGCAGAATAGCTTTCGTCATGTAAGAGGGGGAAGTCTATTAATAGTTGAGTCATCAGTGCAGCAGTGTTCTGAAATGGCAAATTGTTAGCTCCTCAATGGTGATTCTTGCTCTCAGTCAATGACCTTCATAACAAATGAACAGTTGGTCTGTGGAGGAGATAGGCTTTCTCACTGACATGTGCGAGGGGTGACGCACCGTCAACTGGAAGGACTGGAGTTGTAGAAAAAGTCAACAGTGAAGGGATGACGAAGAAGAGAGAAAGAAATAAGGCGTAAATGAAAAAAAGGCATGTGAAGTTGTCAGAATTATGTTAATGCTTTCTGTTAACATATGGCATGTTAAGAGGGTTTTTTTTGTTTGTTTGTTTGAGTTTTGTTTTTAAATATCCATCTTTTTTCAAAGTAATATTATTTAAGTAGTAGTGATAATCATTTATTATTATTATATTGTTTCTTTAATATAAAGTAATATTTCATAAATATCATTAAGGTTTAGTGCTGTGAGATTTACAAACTGAAGTAAACTTGTCTTGTCATTATTTTTTAAGATTTGCTTTCCCCTTGACCCTACAGTGATGAGGATCTGCAATGTATATTCTTTCTTTATTTCGTTCTTTCTTTCTTTTTTTTATGTATATTTACATTTTAGCAGTAATGATGCATTAAAAAAAATAATAAAATATAAAAAATAATGAGAATAATAATAGATACAGATGGTTATGCATAACCTTTCTTCACCAAGAATTTAATATTACTTTATAAAAAAAGACCCTGTTAATATCAGTTTTGCTCCACAGTCAGTGTTCCAACATTTCTCATCCTGCCTGGATGTTTGCAGATATTTTTTGTTCTAAAATTACTCTATCTATTCATTCAGACATCTCACTCAGATTAATGCGGGGTAAATAAAAGATGTCCAATGCTATTTTTGATGGATGATGTAACCTTGAGGGGGAGGGACAGTTTTAAAGCTTCTCTGCCCAGCTCTCAGCATCTTGAAATGTATTCTGATGGAGTTGCTCAGTCATGAGACTCTCCTGTGTTTAGGGCGGCATGATAAATCTTTTTATTTCATTTTCCAAGACACTGGACAAGTGCATATAAGAGTAAAACCGGGGATGTCCTTGACCGCACAATTTATAGTCCATGTGGCTGAGGCGAAAAAGCCACGTTTTACAGTTCCTGTCAAGACACAGGTTTTTGGTTAAGGCGATACTCGAGGATGGGAAGAACCGTTAATGTGGTCCTGCGTGTAATTCATCATCTTCACATTATAGTGTCAGTCTTTGTGAATGTCTAGTTTGTTAATGTTGTTATTGATCAGACCATCCATATGGTAATTTCCCTAATATCTTCAAGTACATCAGTATTGTTTTAATTCTCATTAATGAAAGCGATAGAGGAATGGCTTTTCAAAGCGCATGGCTTTAGAGGGATGCTAATGGATTTAGAAGGTGCTGTAAAGGGATGTGTAAGTCAGCTTTATGATTGCCTGGTGTACTTGTTGTTGATTTGGTCGGGTGGAAAAATGAATAGGAAATCAATGTCAGGCGAGAAGCGTTTTTTTTTCCACCCTGAAAGAGTTTTAAAGGTACAGCGCCGTGCTTAAGTAATGCATGAAATTCTGTTTAGCTCCACAACAGTCTGTTTCTTTCTTTCCTTCTTTCTTTTGTCAGAAAAGGCTTTTGAAATAGTAACTGCTAGATCCTAAATATTAACTCACTGTCATGTATGCCTTTTTTTCTGCTAGTGTACTACCTCAGTTTATAAGTATACAAGTCAGTGGGGTCCAATAACTGAGACATTCTTTTTCAAGTGAGTAAAAAAAAGTTGAAATAGTATGACCGTACTGTCCTCATTCTCCCAGTTTAACCACAGAGCATGCAGTAGCCCTGAACAGACAGCATCCACCCAGGCTTCACTAATGATAAAGTTGCCCATTTTACCAAAAAAAAAGAAAAAAGTGGACACCCAATGAATATTTACCACAATTAAGAGCAGCCGGCCTAACTGAAGTGGGGCTTGTAATAAGATGCCCACCCTCAGGGCCTTCACAAGCTCACTATGGCTTCTGATCATGGCAGAACGTCTCCTCTCATGCGTCAGGCCAGCAGTGGTCACGGCGGTCCCTCTCCGATCCTCCGCATGCTGTGATCACCTTGCAGAATAATAAAGTTAGTGAGACCTCACTGCCTCCTCAGCAGCCCGGGTTTCACTTTCTTTTCAGTGCGTATTTATTAATTTATTTATCTTAATTTTCTTTTCTTTCGTCCTTTTTTTCCCCTCGTTTTTTTAATTTGCTGCTCTTTGAAGCCTGAAAGCAACTCGAGAGGAGCAAACAAAGATGGGCGAGTGCCAGGCGGAAACTTATGGCACCATTCCTGTTCCCTCAGCTCGACAGAGGCATAGCCTTTAAAGAGGGAGAGGCGCACCTTCTGTCACTGATGGTGGGAGGGAAAGAGAGATAGAGAGGAAAACAGAGAAAGGAGGGAGAGGGTTTCTCCAGTCAAGAGTGCTGTCAATGTGGCTCATTTGCACAATTCTGCCACTTTCACCTCTCTGACCTCCTGAGACTCTATCGTGTTGTTGTGTTGGTGCGTGATGCTCGGTGTTTGTGAAGGGCACGTCTTCAAGAACCCGAGACGCACTCATCAGATTTCAGTTGTGACGGAGCCGCGCGTGACTTGGCCGAGATCCTAGATTCATGTCGAATTTCTTGTGCTTTATGTCGCCCATTAAACTATTGAACTATTGATGTTATTGGTGGAGAGGATTTAGTCAAGCATGTTAAGGCGATGAAGGTTTCTAACTTCTTACAGTCGGAGGGAGAATACTTAAAGCTTAATTTCACCTGACCCTTCCGCCAGCAGGCATAACAAATGTGCTCTAAAAAAAGAGAGAGAGAGAGAGAGAGAAAGAAAGGGGGAGAGAGAGAGAAATGCAGCATTCTGTTCACAAAGCAGAAAAAGGACAATCTTTCCTCCTCCTCTTGTAATCCTACTTTCACTCAGGCTGCCGCTAATAAATATAAATGTTTGTGATTAGCATCACGGCGGCACAGGTGCATGTTTGTTGCGAGGAGAGGCATGTTCATTAATTTTCAGCGATGAAAAGTGCACTGCGCCATAAACACAGAGTCCAAAAACGCATGGGCTGATAAATGAACGCACAGATTGTTAATGTACCATTGTATGGCTGAGCCTCCACAAGCTTTAAAAAAAAACACAGGGCCCTCTTGCCAAATCAGTGCTAGCTGGAGGTAATGTGCTAGCGGCCCCCTTTTTCATGGTCCAGATTACAGAGAATGGAGCTATGAAACTGCGTTTTGTGTGCCTGACTGTGTGTGATTATACTTACACATTGGATATAGTAAGGATTATATAGACAACAACATAGCCTCCCCCAACACTCGCCTCCCCATCTGATCTTTTACCGCCATGTGGGCAGTAATTAGTTTTTTGTGTTTTTTTTTTTTTTTTTAGACTATATTTACTGTGGAGTTTGGCTCTTTACTGTGCGGATGGATGCTTAGATGGATAACCTGTTATCTGGTTTGGCATTTGCTAGCAAGCAGAATTATACTTAGCAGGTTGTACATGTAATATTTACATATGTAAATACATATTTACTAAACCTAAAAATACTATACATGTCAAAATGCACAGATATAAAGAGAACTGCAACATTTATGGGAAACACGAAAACATTTCCAGAGCAAGTACAACTGTTTAAAAAAAAAAAAAACAACTGCGCTTTCTACAGCCAGAGAAAAAAAACAGAATCTGCTGAAAATGGGTTGTTTTTCAGTCACAGCAAAAATGTTTTATTAGGGGACCGCCGAACACCTGCCTTAAAATGTCGTTTCAACATCTCCCGAATGCCATTTTGCTTAATTGACTTGGAAATGGCCCAAATGTATTGCTGAATGCAGTCTAATTAATATTAATAATAAATGCCATTATTAACATCAAAGAACATCTGGTGCCCCTGTTTACCCACATGCCTTATATGTAGCACATTTTGCGGCTGTTTCATCTCACAAACAGAAAGGGGGTAAACACTTTTTGAATTTAGTGTTTATTTATTTATTTAAATTCTAGTTTGCCTCCGTGAATTTATTACCTCATTGACACGCAGGTCAGCATGTACCGCCTGCAAGCGATAGGGCTTGCTCTCACGTCCAGTGAATCTTACAAACGCTTGAACCTTTTTTTTTTTTCCTTCTCCCCTCGGTATTCACGGGCAGGACTTTGCGGTGGTACCACAGAGGGTTTGGGGTCCCTGGTGTACTCCTAAAAAAAATAAATAAATAAATAACTGCTTGTGTGAGCATCTGTGCCAAGGGGCTGCATTAGGAGTTTTAGCCACCATAAATCAGCAGGCTAAATAACTTTAATCTAAAATTTCATTAAGTAGTCCTTGTCAGGTAGTAAAAGGAGGGGATAATGCAGTGGTGTTTAATGATAATTGGTGTTTGGTTAATAAATTCTGCGAGTTCCGATTACTTTCTAGCAGTCGGCGGAATGCTAGCCTCAGCAGTGTAACTAAACCTCAAATTGATTAACTCGCCTGAACCAGACTGTTCACAAAGATGGCACCGGTCCAAATCAAAAAAGAGAGAGTGCAGTGTGCGCATCAGCCGGATGGTGTTGTGTTGCTCCAGCGTAAGGAAATCATCTCCCCCCGGGCGCATTTTTAAAAGCCTAATGCCTTTCAAATGATGTCATCACATTTTACCTTCTCTCTCTCTCTCTCTGCTTTTTACTATCTAAATCCAAATGTTTCTCGCACATTTTCCTCGGGTGCTACAGTGGAAGGAAGGTCAATGACTGACTGTGGCACGTGACACATTATTCTAATGGATAGGGGAGACATCTTGTGTTTTTATGATTGCTTCTTTTCTCTTTTTTTTCCCCTCTGAAAGTGATATGCGAGTAATCAGAACCACAGACTGATTTAGAGTGGAAGTGTGATTGTGAGAGATCCATTAAAGGTGTGTGTGTGGGTGTGTGTGTGTGTGGGCCGGGGGTGGGGGTTGTCGTAGTGGGCCTTTGTTGTTTCTTTTTTATTAGTGGGAACAGGGTGTGGTCCATCTGGAGAGATTTGAGAGGTTGTACATATGCACACACACACACACATTTAATATCACTAAGACAAACATATTTTCCGTTACCTCCGTTTTATAGACACACACACACAGCAACTTAGCAGCTTCCATAATCGTGTGTGTGTATGTTAAAAGGCAGCAGGGTGAGCGACACACCTCCTCCCAGATGGCTTTTCCCAGCGGCCTCCTGTCCTCTTCCAGTCTATTGTTCTGGCATGTTCTATAACACCAGTCCAGTAATTCGGCCTGAAACACCTCGCTTTACACGCATGTGCCATTATCCGCCGTTGTTTGTTGCGACAAACTCAGGGGCCAATGAAATATGGATATTGATATGTCATGTCACGCGCTTGGAGATGCTCTTTATTATTGGTTACTGCAGCAAAAACCTCATAAGAGAATCCAGTGGTCGATGAAATATTTATGGAGATGGAGATGATTGATACCAGCGTAGTTTCAATAAGCAAGTTAATCATAAATTACAGATGTAACTTCATTATCCCCGTGTCTAATTAGTCAGACTGTAAACATCTATAAAAGAACACCGTAGCATTTCATAATGTTTTGCTGTGTTGTCTAGGCCCCTGGACTAAAGAGTTATTGTTTTCAGGCTTAACAGGATAATATATGAAGGCCGTGGCTCGCTCGTGACAACCGTTTTAATGCTGTGTCTCTTACAGATTTTTCTTTTGCATAAAAAAGGGCTGAGAAATGGAAAATCAATATGCAGAAAATAGTTATAGGTGGCGGGTTATCGAGAATCTCTCTGTTCCAGACACCCTGGGCCGAGAGATGATGCGTAATATATGGGGTGACCTTCAAATGTCATAAATGTGTTGTGCAATAAACTGTCAATATTTGTGGTTATTTGGTGCAGGATGACTTTTACAGTAATTGGAACAGCCGTATTAAAAGCTGGGGAGCAGTCAGCTGATTAAAGACGGTCCTGCTGGCCTGTGTGTGTGTGCGGAGAGAGAGTGAGAGAACTCGAGAGAGAGAGAGAGAGAGATGAAAGAACAGAATTACCTGTAAAGGCTTTGTATGCTCATGTATCTGTCTGTCTGATGTTCTAGTATGTAAGTAAGAATGAGAGCGACATGACTGATGGTTTACGTTTAAATCTGGATCTAAAGGAACGTTTAATATAGTGTGAGTAATGATTGGCACTCAAATGCCACATTTACGTATACAGTATACGGTGTGTGTGTGTGTGTGGTTGTTGGACAATAACATCCTCTCTTTTCGCTAAAAGCCTGTAAAATTTGCCAATAGGAATAATATTTGTAAGTGTCTGGGTAGCAGGCTAAAGTGGGTCAGAGTCAGTGTTTGTGTTTGTTTCGTTTGTGAGTATATGTTTGGGTCAGAAAATGGGGGCACACATCACAATGTAACGCGTGTAGGCAAAACGGAGGCAGCAAATTGTAGGAATGTGATCAGTCACAAGAGAGAAGGAGATGCTGACTTTACTCTTTCTTTTTTAACTTCTCAAATCTCATTTGATTCTTAAAAGAGGGTAGAGAAATGAGGAGGAAAAAAAGCGAGGAAAGAAAGAAAGATTACTCGTACAAAAGCTTTTGATTGAGGCAAATGGTTGCTAAAGTGGGTTGCGCCATTCAGACGACGTCTCTCCCTACACACACACCATATCATGTGTAGGCACAGAAATAAGAAAGCATTTACAAACCCCCTTTTTTTTTTTTTGCACGGGGGCTGGTCACATGCTCACAGACTGTCTTGAGCTGAAGTTAAGGCACAAAGCCAATTGCTGTTACAGTGGTAAATGTGTTTTTAGAGTCGGAATGTGTGCATATGGGGAATTTTTCCCCATATTTTTAACAGAAGCATTTTTCCTGCTAACTTTTAGAGAGGAATTTATGAATAGTTATATTGCCCAGTACACCACAACTCATGCACTGCTTTAAAACACATGCAACAGTTTTTACAGAAAATACTGTAGGCATTTAGTTGTAGGTATTTTATTAAATAATGATAATCATAATCATAATGAATATATTACTAAAAGACCTGACCTGGCCCTATATATTGGTTTTAACGGCACACAGCATTGTTTTATTTCCACACACGGGTGTTTCTAAAATAAAATATAATACAATATATGGTTGAAAAATCTTTATCAGGATATATATATATATATATATATATTTATTTGTTTATTTATTTTTATTAATGTGGGATTGTATACAGTATAAATAAAACGCAATTTAAAATAATGAAATAAAAACAAATGCAAAATAAAAAGTGATACAATAAGTCCCACTTTATAATAAGGGGCCTTAACTAATAGGTACGTACATCAAGAAATAAGTACTTATTGTGTTCATATTATATTGCAAATAAATTTGCTCCTATTAAGGTGGGTTATAGGTAAAGTTAAGGTTACTGGCCAACAGTGCAGTTATTTTTAAAAATATAAGTGCAATGTAAAAATGTGCATTGTACCAAAAGATTAATTTAAATTACATTACATTAGTAGAGGCCATTTTATATAAAGTAGGGAAAAATAGGATATTAAAATAAAATAACATGTGTCAGGCAACTGTAACTTCTCAAAGACCTGACCTGGTCTTGTGTCACATTAACTTCTCTGAAGTGTCAAACGCTTCACACAATATGAGATCCCCCTGTAACTCACCATGGTGTAACACTGCTGACATCTCACATATAAGCATAGTGACTAATTATCTCCAAGTGTGGACTTGTTGACACTCTTAGACGTTATTGGTGTGACAATTGCTCAATCAGAGCGGCCCTTCGTTATCACCGTTTCCCATCAAGCTCCCTGCCGACGTCACCTGTCAAAACCAGGGTGCAACGGTGAAACGAAGACCCTGTTGCTGACATGGCTGTTTTCTCATTTTTTTCCCTCCCTGTATTGTTCATTTCAACACAATCTGCCATATGCTTCCCACTACAGATGATGAGAGGCTGGATAAAACGTTGCGACGTGAGTGTACTTGGGTGGGGGTCGGGGTGATATCTCTAAAGAAAGCTTCTGAACTGTCAGCGTTCTGTCAGGTTGCGGAGGGTGGGGAGGGGGAAAGTGGTGCACATGAACTCATTGATGTGTTTGACTTTGTGTGGCGTTAGCAGATTTGGGTGGCAGAAGCTGAAAGGATGGAGAACAACAGAAGAAACAAGACGGGGAAAAAACTCTCTGGCGTGCGGCCGGTTTGAAGCGAAGCAGAACAGTCTGTGAATTATGTCTCTCTCTGGTTCTCTGTTTCTTAGATGTCGGGGAAGAGATGGCGAAACCTGTGAGTGCTGTCCAGCCCCCCACTACTCAGCACCGGGAACGGAACGTGGGTTCAAGCATGAAGGACTGCCCCTACTGTGGGAAATCTTTCCGCACCTCCCACCATCTGAAGGTCCATCTAAGAATACATACAGGTGAGTGAGACGTCCAAGAGGCAAATTGTGGGCATTTGCTTTCATTTGACGTATATATGGTGATGTATGTGCCTAATAAACCTAATCACAGTTTTTCCTGGCCTTAATGATGCACATTTAAAAACAGCCCAATTTAGTGGAATTTAAAAACTCTGAGCCCATAAATGAACTTCAGGTATGTGAGGCAGGACGCCCTGGCTCAGCAGAGTAATGATGTGAGCAGTGCTGGTCCAGTGGCTGTCAGGAGACCCTGCTGTTCCACCCAAGAGCAAGGCTGAGGCTCACTAGCAGGCACAGCTGGCCTAGTTAACATGCAGGATAACCAGGATAAGCACTCAAAGGTCACCTTAGATTCAGCACACTGCTGTCTCTGTTTATGTGTATGAGTGTGTAAACAATAACAGCATTTTAATATCCATATTATTATTATTATATTTTTTGTTGTTGTCGTTGTTATTAGTATTATTATTTTTGTAGTTGTTAGACCTTTTTTTCTCCATTTATTGTAATAAAACAATGACAAACTGCTATAATATAATGCTTACATTTAATGTCAATTAACATAATGGCGTTTATATATCAAACGATTAATCGCATCCAAAATAAAAGTTTTTAGTTATGTATTTACGTACGGGTAGTTTACAAATAAAAGTCGGACTGTGTCCTATGATGTGACATAGCAAAAATGAAAAAACATTTTTTTTAAATTAAATTAGCAGACAAATAGCATTTGAAAATTGTATCTTCTTTCTTAGATATAAATAGCACACACGCATATATATATATTTAATATTTGTGTGTACACACACACACACACACACACACATATATATATAATAGAAATTATATGAATATAAATAAGTAAACATTTTTCAACTGTATACCGTATGTGTGTTTATTTACATACAGTAAACGCAATACACACAATACACACATATTGCATAAACTTTTATTGTGTATAAAATTAATTGTGATTAATTTTTTGACAGCACGTATATATATTAGTAATTATAGTAATGTAATTTATAGCAATGTATATGTCATATATATATATATATATATATGAAACTTAATTGTTAGGCATTTTATTTGAGTGTTTTGTTAAGAATGATAATTATATCTAAATACATCGGGCTAGACCGATGAAAGTCACTTTTAATGGGTCAGTTCAGAAATACCTGCACATGTTCACAGTGAAGCTTCAGTCATAAAAAGGACAGACATAAAAATAGAAAGAATGGAGAGAGAGAGAGAGAGAGAGAGAGAGAGAGAGAGAGTAAGAAAGAGAAAAGAAGGAAACAGCTTTCTATATTCAGCAAATAATGTGAAGCCAATCCCGCTTCTTTCCTTAACTGTAAATGGAAATCACTTGCAGGGAATAGATGGTTGTTATTTTTTTTGGTATGTGCATTCAAGGAAGAGCGGAGACCACCCAGATGGTATTTGTCCCACTTAATAAGAAGCACATAGCTGTGCTATTCTGGAGCATTAAGGTTGATTATAAGGCATGCCTAACAATTGAGCTGATGTGTAACTCTCTCAGCCAGCAGTATTTTCATCTTCCGTCACAACAGAAGCGCATAAAATACTATTACTTTTCAATAAGGTACTCATATGAAGTCTGCAGAACGCTGTCATCTGCATTTGTTATTATCTAATATGGACTGGGAGGCAGTTGAAAAAAGTCATTTTTCTTGAAAATTGACTTAAGTAGGAAACGTGATTACATTTTTTTTAATGAAAAAATTATTTTGATTTCAAATGTTATGTAGCTAGATAATATCACACATATGAGAACGTCAAACATACATTTAAACAGAGAGGTTAAGGCTTTAGACAGGCTGGGTATATGCTCCTAACAGAGAGCAGTGGATGGAGTGGGGAAATATGTTTCTAGCTGAGGGAGGTTGAGTTATGCCTGCTCAGAGCAGGGGGTAAGGGTCCCCAGTAGGGCTGTATTTCAGCCGAGAGGAAACAGAGGCCCTCGTCCCAAGCCTCCGTTAACTCACTCACTCACTCCGCTTGCTGGGATGGCCCACGTGTGTGCGGTGTGGCCCAAGTGCGTTTACACGCGGACGCTTCGCTTTCTGTCGATGCAGCAATTTACACTGGCCCTGATGTACTTGCAAGATGTGTGACTCTTTGCTGATCGGTTATAGGTTTGTCATAAAGATTCCCAGCTGACAGACATCGGAGATACGGCGCAGATCTCGGTCTAGCTGGAATAATTTACAGGAACAACAGGCCCTTCCAATCAGGCTGAAACTATGCCGTTGACATTAAACAAATATCCTGCCCTGATTTAAAGCAATCAGACATGCGGATGACACAAAGCGGGCCTCAATCCCGATGCCGTTATCCCATTACAATGGCGTTGCTTACTGAGGAGGCCAGGGCATTGTGCGACACAATGTTAGATTAATGACTCTCTAACGTCGGCTTGAAAGGAATGAAGTGAATTTAAATTTCTCCAAAAGTTAAAGAGCTAATGTTACAGTATTAATTTCCTCTCCAACAGTGAGCGGGAAAATATCCATTAGTGAAATTAAGCACAGTTTTCTAGGTAGCTAACATTGTGCAGCGTATAGTGTGGGGCCACAGCTAATGAACACTGCAGTGGGTGATATTTCATTATACAAATTAATGCTCACATTTTAATGGGAAAGTCACATAATGAATCTAGGCTTCAGTGACAGCAATTAGAGACACAGATTGTCCCCTTCTGGACAAGGCAGTATTTAGCAGTAAGCAGCTGTAGATAAAAAATAAAAAGGTCCTTGCTCCTGACAATGGCTACGCATAACTTGAGGCTATAGGAGAACTGACATGCCAGACGAATCACCTTTGTTTGAAGAGAGACAGAGGACAGACAGGCATCGGCCGTGCGAGTTCACCTTGGTGATTGGGAAGCCATTACGCATCATGAGCGATACTTGGACCGGGCTGAGCAGATCTGGCTCACGCGCCTGGATGGAGGTTTATGGTTGTATCGAAACAACATTTTGAAGGTTTCCTTTGAAGAGGTAGAAAGAGCCATTATACGCAGGTCTGTGGTCAGTCGCTACTGTTCCAAACCATAAGCATTATAAATCACAAAGGTCACCTAGCAGACTCCCAGTAGAAAATCTGACCGTATCGCCTGGTGCGTGGTTTGCGGTTTTGTTTCGTTCGCATTTGTTTTCGTTCTTTCTGGTAGTGCTTATTTGCTTACTACATGGTGAGTTAGTTCTCTAAAAGTCTTTAAGATGAATGGAAGGGTTGAAGTAATGGGCCGTGCAGTAAAGGGTAATTTAAAATGTAAATAAAAGTTGTGGGTACTACGTGTAGGGCTTGAGAACTCGAACACCTTGACATTCTTGTTTCTACATTTGGCGTAGTGATTAGCTTAAAGACGAAAAAAAAAAAAACATCTATTTTTTCAGCGCAGTCAATCTCTCTCTCTCTCTCTCTCTCTCTCTCTCTCTCTCTCTCTCTCTCTCTTTCTCTCTTTCTATCCCCCTGTGGAATGCAGGCTGTCTTTTCACCATTCTGTAAAGCCATATGGAAATTCATCTTAAAGTATGTCATATCTATTAACTATTTTAATTGCCCTTCTGTAAAGGCTGTGGGTGTTTATTCTGAACTGTTACTATGGAGTCATGACAAATCACACAAATCCATATGAAATCAGTTTGCACTGGACTTCTTCGAGTGTTGAGACTGAAAGTGTTCTGTTAGAAGTGAACTTGCGAAATGATAATGGATATGTACTACTCACAGTGAGAGGTCTCTGTAATTTATATAAAGCCTGTCACATTATACCAGATGGCAATTTGATATGTATTTTTTCCTCCTTATTTTTATTAACACAGTCCATCAGCCACATGAGTGAGGATTGGAAACTTTTTGGGGAGTTTTGCACTCTCTCATTTCAAAAGATGAAAAATAATCATCTCTTTACCTCTCTGCCTTGGCGATCCATTTTGTTTCCCTGAGGTTGTGTTGTTTGTGTGGATATCAATTAAAAGTGGATTAACGGGTACATAATGACCTTTAGCAGTAAATTGTGTGTAATGTTGCAAGGCAGGATACAGTATATTCCCCAGATGTCACACGTGCCCCTGACGTATGATGGAGCAGATGTCTTACTGAGCCCAAATGGTGCACAAAGAACATGCCACATGCACAGAGACTTACAGAGGCACTTGAACACACACTCACGTAAACATACAACCAGCAAACAAAAAATATACATGTATAAATAACGATCTATATATGCATAATGACCGATTGGCCTGAATTAATTTTAGCATCTCGTAGTTTATTAGTGTAATAGTTGTCCTAATATGTTTTTTTAAATAAAAATAAATTGAAATGTTATTAGTATTTTCATAAGCAGACACGCAAGATGGGGTGGAGAAAAGCAGATCACTCTAATTGTACTCTAATTTTGGGTACAGAATATCATTCCTTCCAGTTAAAGGAACTGAAAATGATCATTTGCATCAAGGACGTTTCCTTATTGAATCACACCAAGCCTCTGTTATCCTGCTCAGAGGATAAGCACTTATTGGGTTAAAAGCTCATCTTGCATGATGTCTTTTGAATATGAGCTTCAAACACTCTTGTGTAAAAGAACAAAAGACCTTTTTTCCCCTCATCCTCTCTCTTGCCCTTCACTGTATGTCCCCCTGTATATTTGTTCCTTATCAATATAGTATTGAATTTATGTTTGCGATCCTTTATTTAGGAAGCTGTGCAGTGGGTCTGCAGATCTTCCATTCTTTTTCTGGAATGGCGCCCTCCAAATAATGATAAATTACTTGAGCACTATGCCATTTGCTAATTATATCCATGATTTACTACAGAGCCAGACTTAAATCATTCAATTCAGTCTTGCATAACAATGCAACATTTTTTCTGGGTTAAAAAATGTTTTCCATGTGTATAATCTAAGCGTTTATAGCCACACACACACACATCGACAAACATGCCTTTATTTTCATTTTCCCATATCTCTCGAACCTCCCTCTCTCACTGTCTTTTTTTTCCTTCCCCATCTCGCACGTCATCGTTTAATTCCTGAAACATTACGGAGTTTCAAAAATCAAGCCTTGCATTTAGTTTATTGCTTATTGATCTTATAAATCTAGCTTTCATTCCGAGTCTATTCTAATTGTTGTCAGAAAGTATTTTATATCGATATTGATTGGATCATGCAAATGCAATTTAGACTCCTTCTCTTGTTAAAAGCTACTCCCTTTTCGCTTGTACATTTGCATGTGTTTCTAAACTGCCTGCATGCCTTCCTTTACAGTACATTTCATGCTGGTTAACATTTTGTAATCCACAGTGTGAGGCTGCCTTATGAAGAATGTTCATGTGCACCACATATGGTGTGTTTATATCATTTAGACTATCTTCACTCTCAAATGAGGCCCTTTTATTGGGTGCATTTTGGACTGAGGGGTCACAGTTGTCCTCCGGGGGGAATAAAGAGCTTCTGTGGGGCTTGATTTATCCTCACAATGATAAACTGCAAATAGAGAATGTCCACAGAACAGCTTCACCACCAAGGTAGAGGCTTGACAGCAGACAAGGCCAGGAGAGAGACAGAAAGTAAGGGAGCGAAAGACAGCAGCAACCAGCAGCACCACAAGCCTGCAGTTCCCCATGTGAACAGAGATAACATCCAGACAGTTTTGTTGTCAGTTGAAAATATGATCTCTGTAGTGGACTGAAGGCACCATATGGTGATATGTTTTTTATGGCGCTGATGTGAGTGATGGCTCACTCCTAGGATCTGGATTGAGCTGGATCGACCCGTATTGAAACTCCTCCCTCCCCTCAAAAAGGCTGATGGACTGTTTACTAAGTGATAAATGTGGTAGAACACTGCAGAATGTGAGATTTAGAGAGGCTTGACGTAATCCCTGACATGATTCCTGTCAAATATTTACATGTTGTTTTTCTTTTTGCTCTTCTTCTGACAGGTGGAACAAGCCCAGGGTTCCTGCTGAGCTTGTTGGCACCTTTATTATTACTGCTGTACTGACTTCAGCTCCTGTCTGTCTTTGTTTCTTTCTATCACTCTCACTGTAGGTGAAAAGCCCTACAGGTGCCCTCATTGTGACTATGCAGGCACTCAATCAGCTTCTCTGAAATACCACCTGGAGCGCCATCACCGCGAGCGACAGAATGGAAGCGGCCCCTCAGCCAACCACCCTCCATCTTCTGAACACAAGGATGACCATGCCAAGAACAGCAGTAGCAGTGGGGTCTTTGCTCGCCCCGATGTCCTTCGCGGGGTCTTTAAAGGGGTGATGCCCTCTGGTCTTGACTTCAGAGGGGGTCAGATGCTCTCACACCAGTGGGTACCACCAGGAATGCTCTCACCAAGAGACAGAGACCGTGAAAGGGAACGTGATCGCCATGGGACAGGGTCAGAGACCACCTCAGAGAGCATGAAGAGTCCTGAGGGGCCAGTCTCTGCAGCGGACAGTCCTGCCAGCTTCTCCGACCTGGGCCGAGCTTACCAGAGTATGGTGGGAAACGGTGTCAACTTCCAGGGCTCCCTGCAGGCTTTCATGGACAGCTTTGTCCTTAACTCCATGAAGAAAGAAAAAGAAATGAGAGAGAGTCAGCTGCATGGCCAGCATTTCACACAGGAGAGTGCCGAGGCCAAGACCAAAAGAGCCGGTGAGGCCAACCAGGAAGAGAACCCCACCAGTGACGCCAAGCCAGCTGAGGGGGGCCGCTCCCAGTATGAGCCTCTGGATTTGTCTGTTAGGCCCGAAGCAGGGTCCATCCCTGGGGCCTCCATCACCATCCAGGACAACGTCGCCTGGCATAGCTGCCTCTTCTGCTCCTTCACAACTGCCTCTGTGGAGCTGATGGCCCTCCACCTGCAAGCCAACCACCTGGGTAAAGGCAAGTGTGGCCCAGGAAAAGACGCTAAGGAGCACCTCCTCGGAGAGCCTTCCCATGCAGGGAAAGCGACTGGCTTGGCTCCACCACCACCAGGCCTTCTTCATCACCATGAGGGAGCCCCGTCCAGGGACAGAGAGACTGAGTCTGGGGAGCTGAAGGGACAAGCAGGCTGGTCCAACCATCTGGAGCAGCCCCCGCATGGGGCCTCCATGGGCACGTTCTCCAGTGACTTCTACAAGCCCTTTGGTCCTGTGTATGATGGCTCTGCTAGAGGGCCTGTTGGATTCCTGGACCAGCAGCAAATTCAGCCCAGTGATATGGGTGGTCAGGGACCCCTGGATGACCTATCCGACAAAGCATCCTGCAGCGAAATAGAGGCATCCGAAGAACATGGTGGCCAGTCTGAAGAAGAAGAAGTCAGTCATGACAAATCATTGCCTAACCTCGCTGCTAATGAGAGGCATATGCGTTCTGATGATGAAGAGGAGGCAGAGGAAGATGAGGAGATGGAGATGGGTGATGCTGAGGATGAGGACCGTGGATCCATGCAAATGCTCCCTGAATCTCCATTGTCAGGGAAGGACATCCAAAGATGCAAGCTGACTATGGGCCTCCAAAGCTCTGGCCTTTCCCCTCCTCAGCCTCACACCCCTGAGAAGCAGTGGCAGCAGACAGGCCTTGGTCTTCTCTCCCCAAGCGGTGGTCCTCCTGGCCTGGTAAAGCCTGATCAGGCCCACCTGGAGCATCAGATGAACATGCTATCTGTCCTGCGAGCCTACAGTTCAGAGAACCTCGCAGCCTTCAACGGAGGCCTTGGCGGCAGCTCCAATGGAGGAGGCAGTGGCACCAGCAGCATGAAAAGAAATGACCCCTCTGGTGAGTATGACAACATAAAGCACTGTTTTAGTGTCATAAATCCGTGAACAATGACTTATTGCTATACATACACACTCTCAGACAAGTAAGCGCATGGTATACACTGCATTATGTGCAACACATCATCACTAGAACATCTACTATTTCTTATTTGTGAAGCAATTACACATTGAGACATTTGTTCAATGCTTCCTTCATTGGTCAGAGCTGCACCAATACACAAACTCTCTAAAGGAGCAAGATTTGCTTTTGAGTGATTTCAACCTTATTTCGGGCAAGTTTAGAGACCATCAGGATGACAAAGTAACATATTAATCTTTATTATATTGTCATTTTACAAGAGCTCCAGTCCCACCCTCTCTCTTTCTCTCCGCTTTCTGGGAATAAGGGTGTCTGCTTTGGAAGAGACCAGGAGCTGATGGTCCCTGTGTCATCTCTAGCTCACAGAACTTAACTATCTTAGCTTTCATAAAGGCCTCTCCCAAAAGCCCATTACTTTATAAGAGCTCGGGATCTATGGCCTTGTGAAAAATGATCTGTCAGCTTTCATGATTCTGCTAAGGTTACTGGTGCTCCTTGAGACTACTGTGTTTCACGCTGCCCTTTCTGAAAATTTGGTGATAAAAAGAAAACGAGAGTAACTGTGAATGAAAAAAAAAAAAGAGTAAACCAGAACTGAACTTGTAGTTTGGTTTGGGCAGCTGAAGTAGGAAATAAGTGGGTGCCACACTCTTTTTTAAGGGAATTTCTTACAGCTGAGAGATTCTTTTTTACTGAAGAAAAACAGTCAGGTAATAAAACATATGTATCCTACATTTTCCTTTTGTTCTTAATATATTATTCATTAAGGAGACAACTAATTTTCAATTCTGGAGTAGAGACAGACGTTCATAGTTTGGTGCTTTACATGGTGTTATTACTTGTACTCTGCAAACACAGAGGAGCAAGGCAGACATTATTTTTTGCTCCCAGTAAAACAATCTTACTGCAAATAGGTGTAGGATTAACCAGGGGGTTTAAACTGGCACTGCAAGTATTTTTAACAGACGTGTTTTATTAAGCTGCTTCATTCTCACACATCTTAATACTTATGGTTTCTTTAATTTGTAACTAGCAAATTGCTAATTCAATCCAGTTTAGTTGTGTTGTGTGTTGTGCTTGAATAGTAGCCACTAATTTACCATCAGTGATTTGGATGACAAAAAGCCTGTATGGCCTGGGTCTCAGTTAATTTAGTAGTTTAAGTAGTTATTTTAATGTAAGCTGACTATAGGCTTTTACATCTAGTACTTTTTTGTCCAGTGACATTTGGATCTCTGTTTCACCATAATGTTGACTACAAGTGAGTCAACAACTAACACTCACGTCAGCTGAAATAGTCGACGATGTGAGTCAGTTATTTGGATAAAGCAAAAGAACGGGAAAAACGGCAAAATCTGTAGTCATAACCTTGGAAAAACATGAGAAGTCAAAGAGAACAAATATTTGTGCAGCTGTGTTAAAGAATTAAGCATCTTTCCACCATAATAGCTTGAAAGAAATGCCATAGTCTGTTAGTTTTTACACCATCTTTCATACAAGGGAGACAATAGACACAATAGAGAGAAAAGTGAAGTCTCAAGACTGCCACGTGTTTCACTTTCCCCCTTCAAAATGGTTTACATTAACAATTAATGGTGCTTTTGACCTTTCAATTATGGAAAATATGTCTGTCATGGAGGAACCTGTTGCATTTTTAATATTTAGAGGAGGTCATTCACTTGGCTGAAAATGAATGCTAGTTTTTTGTCATCGTAGTGAATGTATCGTATTGTAATATCCTTCTTTAATCAAAGACATTTGAAAAGTGCCCTTGTGACGTCCTCCTCTCCTACTGCTGTGAAGAGGGACTGACCTTTAGAGATAAGGCTTTGTCTACAGAACAAAAGTTTTTTGTTTGGCATTTTTAAAAGCATGACTCCATCGGTTTGTCGCTGGTAGATGCTGACTGGCAGCCGAGCGCCTCTGTATACGCTGTGACAGTGTGTGGGCATGTTTGAGTAATACATACAGTAAAACCATTCAATGACCACAAGGAGAACTCAACAGACAGCTTATTCTTTCTTTTCTGAAGGAATGTGTTAGTATTACCGCTGAACCTGTTCTACATACGTGTGTGTGAAAGAGAGAGAGATTTCAAAACCAGAAGAAGGTAATCTACTAAAATGCGTTCTTAAAGTACTATTTTTGCGTTTTTATTTTCCATTAAAATATGTATGTATTCTTACAACATATACAACGTAAAAAAAAAAGACTTTCGGATAGATAGATAGATAGATAGATAGATAGATAGATAGATAGATAGATAGATAGATAGATAGATAGATAGATAGATCTGTATAATCTGGAAGGTTTTTTTCCCCTTGGAAAATAAAAAATAATCTAGTTGTAATGATGTTTCGATATTTTTACTGGAAAACAAGATGCATTTGTATCTGTATCTGCAAATCTCCTCTGTATTATAGTATATGGACTTTCACAATTCACACCTCACAAGTGTCGTGTGTATAGAAACACTATTTTCATTTATTTTGTTTATATATTTTCAGTTTGAAACCCAAATAGACGTAAAATACCATACAGGTGGAGCTATCTGATCTCAAAGTCTTTTGTGCTTGGGTCCCTTGTACAAAATTGAGTGAAACACATTCTGCACAATTCCTTGGGGCTTGGCATAGATGAAGCAAAAATCCCTCTGAAAATTTAATTCAGGGCAAAATATGATTATCTGAAGTGGCTTGGCATTAGGTTTGTATGCAAATAGTGCATAAATCATTAATATTTCGAAATCTCAGCTGAATATGGTATGCCTTGACATCCGGGATGGAATGAGTGAGAGTCGTTTTAAAGTGACACCCTCATTATAATACCGCTTCTATAAAACACACAAACACATTTACTCTCTCTTGTGTGTCAAGTATCTAACATTCATAGTATTGTAGATTAACCCTCTCCCGTATTTAAACACAATGCGCATTTCCCTTCAATCACGACAAATACCAGAAAGCTCAAATTAAAAGCTATTTCTTTAATCGCTTCCTGAAAATAGCTGCAAATCTACTTAAGATTATTATAATGTTATTTGTGGGAAAAAAAGAACTGAAAACACAGCATAGCACATATTAATCATGAAGTTCTATCAGACACCTCAGACTGTGTGTAGTCTAGTGGATTAGCTTTGTATTGTTCACATTGCTTAATGGCCTTGTTCCATTGTGCAAGGCAGCCATTGTGTAAGTGTATCATATAATCAATACTAGGTCTGTTAGTGGCATATCTTCATCTATACATTGCAATGTCTCAAGCATTGTGTTCTTTGTCTGTCCTTCTTTTGCTCCTCTTTGTCTTCCCCTTAATTTAACAACGTATCATCACAAGCTACGTGTGTTATAATAACCACACATCAGTTCCGGTTATCTGCGGCATCTCTGCCAAATGTTGTTAAGGCCAGCAGGCAGTAAAAACACTTTCAAACATTTTTAAAATGTTTGCCGGTGCGCTATAAGAATCGAAACGTGTCACCAGAAAAAGTGCTTTTATTTATCGTGAAGCACCACTCACAGCAAAGACAAAAAAAAGGCTGAACGAGAGAAATGAGATTATTAGTGTCCTTTCCGTCAGCCGCCATCACTCTCAACGAGCTGTTTTTTTTCTCTCTCTCTGCACACTCTCTACCCTCACCCCGTTTTGTTGTTGTTTTCATTGTCGTGGTCGTCGTAGCTTGTAGTGTAAACAGTTATCTTGATTCACCCACCCTGTCTCCATTAGCCCTCGTGAAAAATGGCCACATTTAGATTTCTCACAGGAGCAGTTGCGAGCGCATGCTTGTAGCACACAGCGCAGTTAGCCGGCTTGTCTAAAGTGTGTGAATTTTCATCTCTAACCCTGCTTAATAGTACAAAGTGTGTGTCTGTGTGAGTATTTGAAGCCCTGGATGGTGCTTAGGAGCCTAGGTTTCAGATGTTTACCGCTAAGAGCCGTCCAGCCACCACCCACAATCCAGTTTTGCCACACAGTCAAGACATTCCTCAAGCCACAGCAGAGAAATGAAGAGAGAGATGAGCAGAACTAAAAGCCAGAGAGGATGTACGTATAGAGAGATCAGACTTGAAGGACTGCTGAAAGAGGGGGCTGCTCACCCCAACCTTCCTAGTTCATAAGGCCATGACACCCCCTGGTGGAAAAGCAGTGAACCCTGTCCCCATTCACTCCAAACCACTCAGTGAGAATGACAGATGATTGGAGACAGAGAAAGATAGAAGGAAATAGGGACTGGGTCTATGAAAGCGGGTGAATAACTGTAAGTCAGAAAAGAGATGTATGCTTAGGAGGATTGGTTTATGTCTTTCCTTTTCGTCTTCTGTGCAAATCCCTTTGGGTTTATCAATTTACAATGTGTCCTCCTTAATATGTCATGGCAGACTTACAAACTCCTGAGTAAAAAAAAAAAAAAGCCTTTATAAGACGTGTGAATGTATTCTAGGAATTCCCAGTATTTTTACTTGTTTCATTTAAGCGCCTGTCTGCGTTTGTGTGTGTGCATGTTAGCGTGTATCTTGCCCGGCAGACAGGAGTGGGTAGTTAAATGTAAATGGTGTTTAGTCACCAGTGGCCAATTATCACTGTCAGGAGGGTGTAGAATCAGACCCTCTCTTGGGCGGGTCTTGACCCCAGTCTGGTGCGGGTCAGAGAGAGTGCACTACTTTCTGTCTTCCTGTCAGCCTTAAGTTCATATTATCCCCCCTTCGCTAACTTTTTCTAACTTTATATGCCTCTTTACCTCACTCTGTCTCTTGTTTTCAATCTCTCTCTCTCCAGTGAGTGTGGTAATAAAGCGCTCGTGTGAGTGTGTGTTGTTCTCTGACCAGGTTCTATTATGATAATTAAAAACATATGGTGCCTGCAATACGCACAGTGAACCCACAGATGTAAAGGAACAGACGCGACTCGTGACTTTCCTTTCATATCAAGGAACACGATGACACGTCCCCACATGCTTGCACACAGATCATACTTCCACGCAAGTAACGTTAGGTATAGATCAGATCTTTCTTGTTCATTCTAAAATTCCATTAGTCTTATGTCCCACAAAATGTTTCCCAAGTAACATAAAGC
>JAUYWG010000040.1:18556400-18577641 GCA_034779775.1 Enteromius afrohamiltoni
GATTTTTTTTGTAATTAAATATAATTGTAATATACAATTTTTTATATTGTATAATAATATAAATAAACCTCTCTCTCTCTCTCTCTCTCTCTCTCTCTACTGACAATGACTGATTCAGAACAGACTTGCGACCTATTTTTGGGTCTTGACCCACAATTTGATAACTACTGCCCCATAGTTTATTATTATTAAGTTCATGAAATGTAATGATTATTATTATTTTTATTATATATAATAATTAATTATTTAACAAATAAAACCACTACAAATAAATCAGTATGTTTATTATAAGTACACTCTGTATATAATTTAGTGTGATTTTATTATAAGAGTAATAAACATGTGTATTTTAAATGTGTATTTTAAGTAAATGATTTTAGGATAATTTTTTTATTGTTTTATATGTTTTTACATGTTCTTAAAAAATAAAATAAAACTTACTATCCTAATATGACCCAATCAGAACAGACCTGTGACCCGCCGGTTAAGAAGCAGTGCCGCACAGTGTACATTTTTCGAATTCATGAAATATTTTTTCTTGGAAACACAATTTACTCCACACACAAACACACGACTGCTTGTCACCTCAATGACATACTCGTTTACCACATAGCAATTACTACTAAGTAATTATTGCGGTCTCCTAATTTACGGACAGCTAGAACTATTAGAGACGCCGAGCGCGAATGAGAGAGAATATAACACAGAACAGACAAAACATCACTTGATTTCCCTTTTTTTCGCTCGCTGTTTGCCCCTGACTTTCATCTCCCTTTCGGTAAAAAGAGATCTCCACACTCAAAAAGCGGCGCGGGGATGAAACTTGGTAATTGCCAGTAATGCTGTCCTCATCAGGTGGCTAATTAACAGTAATATGGCTCGTGTTAGTCTGCTAGCATCCACGCAGCCCCTGCGTTTGGGCGACCGCAGAGAGGCGGGAGAACCCGTCACACTCTGATGATGCGTTCGGCCCGAGGGTTGCCCGGTCCGTGTTTTATGCGCACTTAATCCCTCCCCCAGGAACACCGAGGCCCTCCATAATCTTGAGCTCCTTAGTGTGGAAGCCGGGGCCAGAGAATGTTACATACGACTTCGATTTGAAAAATACTCAGAGACGAATCATTCATCTCTGACAGATGACGTTTAACCTGTCACCGGGAGTTTAAATGCTGTCAGCCTCCGAGCGCACTGTTGTGGTACATTTAAGAGCTGTCAAACAGTCTTATTACAGAGTAAAGGTAGACTCTTGACACGACACATCAGACTCTTTCTCTGAGCCTTGTCCCACGCTTCTCCGTCTCAGAGCACACTGCCGGAGGGAAGCGCTCTCACAATGAAAGACTGCTCGCTCTCTTCCGCTCTCCTTGGAAGTCTCTGAGGTGACAGACAGTGTTGGTGCATCTCCACTCGTTCCATTGTGCGGAGTGTGATGAAGGCTCGTCGGGTGAAGCCGAGGTGCTATTTCACATGTTCAATATTACCATTTTAACTTCAACCTAGGTGAATTAGCGCCTTGTCACTCAGCAATGTAAATTCTGGTTTCAAAGAGCAATTAATTGTAAAAGCTGTTGTCAAGCCCACTGGATGGTACCTGTTGCTCTCCTCCAGCAGCTGTGCAATCTCTAAAAATATTTTTCCTGACGCTAATTTACTCCGATATCAACTTTGGCGGAGCTGAAAGCTTTTGAAAGGCCTTGTAATTTCACTCTCTTTCACTCCTGTCTCGTACCTTGCTGACGTACAGTACAGTAGGCTTCGCCGTTTCCAGCAGGGAGAAAAAGAACGAGTGGTCGCTGAATGAAGGATCGGGTTCCAATATGACAACAAAGGCAGAGAAATATTCAATGCTAATGACAGCAAAACAATTATGCTATTCATAATATTAGACGGAAAGAAAGATCTTGTTAGAGAAAACCTTGGGAGAGGAGAATATGAAGTGTTCTCACTGGCACAGTAATCACGGCATGCTTCCATTATTTTTATTCCCCCGTAGCCCACTATAGTTTGCATTTAATGACAGAAACCCTTAAGCTAATACTTAATAGATTTGCTCCTAGACCCAGAGTTTTTCTTTTTTTTTTCTGCTTTTCTTTCCCCTCACATATTTGATCTTATTTCTTTGTTTTTGTTTTGTTTTGTTTTCTCCGACTTTGTTCAATTGGAGGTATTCCTCGTAGCTGTGCTGCTTGCGTTCCCCAGGTGCCCTCAGATGTGACGATCTGCTCTCAGAGGGATTGTACCGGCAGAACAACACTTCCTGCCTGCGCAAGGGCGCACCTCACACACGCAGTATAATGATCATGCTTACACACAGCATATGACATACACTCCAAACGTAATGAGAGAATATGCCCCGACTCCGGCTGGCAGGCGCTGGAGTTAAAAAAAGAAAAAAAGCACAAGTATGTCAACTTTTATTTGCTCCTTTATTCCACATCAATGGCAAACAACGCGCTAAAGTTAATAAAACAAATACAGAAAACACAGTCTGGCTGAGGCAGAGGCAACAGGGGTGTGTTTTGAGAGGTCGTGTAGCAATTACAGACGAATCTGTCGGAATCTTCCACATACTTCTAGTTGCTGCGCGAAAGAAGAGCCAGGTCCAATAAGCCACATTTGATTTAGACTTCAAATAAACAGGGTGGAAGCAAAGTTCTTGCAAATAGAAGGAGTGAAGGAGCAACATAAAAGAAAAGCGTTGCATGAGCAATAAGCCCACATTATACCATTAGCTGTTAAAAAATGCACTTAATTCCTCTGTAGAGATGGAAATAAATCGCACGAGCTCGAGCATTGTTCCATGCAAATCCCATCGAATGGATTTAAGATGGCGTATTGTTTATTAGGGAAATATGGGGGGAGGTAGGAGAGCTGCTGTTCTAATTGCAGTAATTTAATCAGGATTAGAAAGGTTACCTGGATGAGGCGACAGCGCAAGGACACAGATGCATGTGGAAAGTAAAAATGCACATTTCGCGGCACTCTTGTTGTCTTTTGCGTTAACGAACTGACACTGCATTTTGCGCCGCCACTCTTCTGTGGATAAATAAACAGAATGTTCTATTGTCCCCCCCCATCTCTCTCTCTCTCTCTCTCTCTCTCTCTCTCCATTTCTATGTGTGTTACTCTCTCTCTCTCTCTCTCTCTCTCCCAAGCCTTGCTAAATAGGAAGCAAAGAGAATCCATTTTAATCAGATTAATAACTTGGTTGATCACATATAACCTAATTTTCATTCAGTGCTGCCCTTGTCCGCTGAGTCACATACGGAATGACCTTTGTGTCGCCACTGCGACCATAAAGCACAGTAAGTGCCATTGTGCTGTCAAAAAAAGCTGAAGATGTTTTACATCACCGGAAAAATTTCATCTGTCATTTTTTCTACAAATGCGATGCCCCTTCCACAAAAGGCCACCTTCCAATTGAGGGCCATTAGGTCGGGACTCGAGTTTCCTAGGGCTCGGGAGATGGGAACAACTTTCCTCCCGCATTCACAGTAATATGAATCGTCCTTTTAAAACAGATATGGTTACATATTAGTTTTGAAAGGTACAGTAACTGCTTCAGCTTTAGCTGTCTGCAACAGTAGGCCTTTTGTGTCCGCCAGAACTCAATAAGTGGCCTGTGATCCCATTTTAGCTCTCTCTCGCACACTATAACACACTGCCTGCGTGGAGAATATTGCGATTCGAGCGCGTTTGAGGCTGAATGACGGCTGATGACAGTTAGGAGGCAAAGTCTGAAATCAAGCTCACCTTTTGCCTGCGTCTGTTTGTTCTCGAGTGGTGTTTCTGTTACTTTCAGAAGTTATTTTCTATTCCTTCATCAAGATAAATCTCAGCCTTGATTTACTGGTATGATTAGCAGTTTCAAAGGAAATCTGCTGAGATTTAATTATACACAGAAAGAAAAAAAAAGGGGAGAGAGAGGGAGCGAGAGAGTCATGGACACACACACACACTTACACACACACACATGCATAGGCTTTCAGTCACACAAACAGGAAATATGAATGAAATATTTATGAAGTGGGTTAACGACTGCATGCACCCATATGTTTCAGCCTAACAGCAGTTTACAGGCAGTTCTAATGTGATGAGTTTCCACTGAAGCAAAGAACACTGATTTACAAATTATATAGAACACAAAGAGGAAAGACAATGATAATAATTATTCATATTAATACATTTTATTAAACATTTTGCTCCAGCAGTTTCGAAAACAATTCTTGCATTTATCCGTGATAACCGCCATTATTCTTTCTTTTGATTAGTGAACGAAGTTCCCTGCATTTATGTAACAAGTTCTTTGTTTCTATGCACTTCCTTTTGAAAAACTTGTTTTGTTGTTTAATTATCAGTTCTGGATTCGCACACCACTAGAGGATGAATTCTCGGCATGATTCATTGGGCAGCAATTCTTGTAAAATCAGGCCTAGCGTGCCTGTTTCCAGAAAATGTAAGAACTTTATGGGTTATAGGTTTTATGAAAGCCAGCATGCAAAAAAATAGGAGGAGGGGGGATTAATCTGAGGATTAGCGCCATACTTTAAGATAAATCTTTTTTAATATGAAACCTCATCCCCACTTATTCCGGCCAATCATTCTTTTTGCAGACTTTAGATTACATATTGTGTCTTTTTTTCTCCAAGTTTAAGAACACAGCTTTTTTTTTTTTCGCTTTTTTTTTTTGACAATCTCCGCTCCACAAACACATTCTTCATGCTGTAAAACTCAGAACAATGGATGAGCACATAGCTTAATGCTTCTGTAAATGGAAAGACAGAGAGAGAGAGAGAGAGAGAGAGAGAGAGAGAAAGAAAACTGATAAGCAGAGCTTGGCTGCCCCCTCCTATCCATGTCATCCGTCTATCTATGTATCCTTCCCCATGGAAAAAACAAGGGATGAAAAAAAAAAACAATAAAAAGCTAACCAAATCTCTCCTCCTCATCGTTAAATCCAGGCTGATCAGAACGCGCCAGACCCTAACCGACAAACATCATAGTCTGTCTCCAGTCCCTAATTGACTGCACAAGGATTGGTCACACTTTTTAAGTAGCGTTTCGTAATGGATTTCCATGTTGGTTGCGCTTTTAACTGGCGCTTCAAATGGAAGGCAAAATGTCTCTTTATTATCAAAAACAACGGTTCTCTCTCTCTCCCCTCGTTCTCCCTTTTTTCGGTAAAGATGATATCAGCCACCTCCCTGTTTGTAATTTTTTTTTTTTTGCAAGGTCAACCCAGGCTGACAGTTGACAAACGATCTCAAGATGGCCACATCATCTGTCCTGTAATTTTTTTGGGGGGGAGAATACGATAAGATGAATGCCATGTATCATGTTTTTTTCCCTCTCTTTCCCTCACTCGATTTTACGCTCAAATCTCTTATCGGCTTACGAAAAGGACTGTTAAGCAGGTGAAACAACGTTTCGTTCATGCTTGAAAGTTTTCGCCGCTCTCGCACAGGCCCGAGACCGGTTCAAATCTCTCAGATCTGGACTTATCCTGTTTCTGCATCTTGGCACGGCGCAGGGATTCAGTATTATAGACAAGCTGGTCATCAGATGGGAGTTGGGTTTATTTCTGTGTCTCTTTCCTCTCCCCCCCTCCGTTCCCCCTCCCCTCTCGCTGGCGTCTCATCCAAGTTATGTCTCATTTTTTTCTACTGGACAGCTCCGACAGAATGCCCGAGAACTCGATGTCCTTGAGAACAGAACAACTTTTCAGTCTAATACTTTGATTGATTATTTGTTTTTGTTTTTTTTCCCCCTGTTGTTGTTGTTGTTGTTGTTCTCCTGCTTTTCTCTGACCGTCTTCTTAGTTTTTCTTTTCCCGAGATCATTATTCGTATTTATGCTGAAGTCGTTAGGGAGGGGGGAGAGGCTTCAACTTCAACAATGACGGCCACTTTGACAAAACACAGAGTATGTTTTTAATTACCTGGATTTTTTAATGTTGTTGTCATCTCACAGAAAATACTGCTCTTGTTCTGATGTTCCTATTATGTTCTCATTTGAATGCCTGCTCTCTGCAGGTAGTCCAACCCCCCTCCCCACCCCGCATCACTTCCAGCAGCCCTCCAGTGTTCACCATTTCTAGTTTTTCATTATGCCTAATTGCATTAAGAGACATATCATAGTGGAACGAGAGAGAGGTAGAGATGAGGTGTCATCGCTTTCTAAAACACAATTAGGTAACACCTCATCAGGGGCTCTGCCTGCCTGCGGTTGACAGGTGCGTGAACGTTAGCAGCGCCGGCGTTGGTGGTGCACGGGCTACTGTGCGTGCTTGACAACTGCTCGTCAAATGGATGACAGGCGCTTTCCTGAGAGCCCGATCGGCGCCACAATCGATACTCGATGAGGTGTGCCGAGTGAACCCGGCGTTTGAGAAGGGGGTCCTTAACGCTAATGAAGCCGTTTCATGTGCGTCTTCCCTCCCTGTTTACTTCAAATTTTGCATCTGACAAAATGAAACTACTGCTTGTTAATTTGAGAAGCAACATTCAGCAACTTTTATCAAAACAGGGAGAGCAGGGAGATGCTGGGAAGCAGTGGCGCAGAAGTTTTAGCGGGGTTTTGTTTTTTCCACCTTGTTCTCTTCGTGGAAGAAAAATAATGTACTGCTGAAGCACCACAGATTGTCATTGGGAACGTGTTTCTATTTCATCTAAAGCATGATGACGATGATGATGACCAGAATGATGATGATGATTAATGAGAGTGATGGCAATGATTACACACATACAGGAAGAGTGTTTAGCGTGTCAGCCATCTGCCTGATTAAAAACTCATCTTTATCGTAGTATCCTCTCACACGGCCTGGACAGAAACAGATGAAGCAGATAGAAAGAAGAAAAAAAAAAAAGTTGCGCAACATGATCATGTTTCAATTGACACCTTAAGAAGAATTATGTTCCGGGTTCATTATAAAGGTATCCAGCCTGATGCGGCATATTTGCTCTTGCGTTTTGCTCTGAATGCACTATTGGATATTGCACCTTAGAGCTGACACTCGGAGACAAATCCTTGAGAAGAAAAGTAATGATCACATATAAATATCAATATGAAAGTAAGAGTCAGTGCTAAAGAAGACGTATAGCTATTGATGTTTGAATAACGGTAGTGTCAGGCAATGAAGAAGAGAGAGGTGGAAAATAAGAAGGGAAAATATAATGCATTCGTTTTTCAGAAAGACAAAAAAAAAGAGACAGAAACGGTTAATCGAAAACACTCCAGAGGCATAAGAATCAAGCTGAGGCCGAGATAAAAACATAACCGCTCTCTATGCCTTGTGAACAAAACCATAAATAAATATATAATCAGTTAGCATTATGCAGGTTTGCTCTGAGAGGCATTATCTGTCTGGCGTTGCCTTCTCAAGTAAAAGAACATTTGACAGTGCAAGTCCCTGATGAAAAAAAAGAGAGAGAAAGTTATGACTTCAAAAGTGTTTACTCACCATGTTTTTTAATTTGTCTGGGCATATGCAGTTTATTTGCATTTCAAATACGCATATTTGAAGCAGGTGGTTTAAATGCCAAGATGCGAATTGATGACAATCACCTCTACCATAAGCGGCAAGGGAGCTGTACTCGCGGCTGACATTAAAACTAAACGAACAGCAGCTAAACAAACACATCGAAATAGAACTCTGTTACCAGCCGCCCCGCGCGAGTGACACCCCATAGCCCCCCCCCAAAAAAAACCAGATCGCATCCTCTCCACACGCACTTATATTTTAATATTCATGTACATTTAAATATCAGCTCCGTATATAGCGGCGTTCTTGAGCGGTATCAGACCGAGGAGAGAGAGAGAGAACGTAAATACCTCACATTTGGGTGCACATAAATCTATTCATCCGTGAATGCCGTCAAATCACCACCCCCCCCCCCCTCTCCCCCTTTCCTGGCCGTCGGTTCCATCGCTTCCATATTCATTTTTGTAATTTACAGCAAATCCAATAGCTGTCAATCACAAATTAAAAACTCCAAATTTACAACGGGGAGGAAACAGCTGCTTCTACATTTACAGCAAGACCACTCTAAAATATTAAAGACATGTCACCCAGCTCTGTGCAGCCCTACATCTGCGGCCATCTGTTTTCTATTAAAACATTACACCAAAAAACGCTGCTATTTCCATGCTTTTAGATCAGCACAGGAAAGCGAGACTGACAGTGTAAAACCTCCTGACGTGCTTAGCTTTTATCAACGGCCCTTTCAAAAGTGTCAGAATAAAAGGCTTTGAGTGGCAACCGATGTATTTGCACAAGTCGCAGACGAAGCGGAGGTCACATTTTAAGGGCCTAGTTGACGGCGAACAATGCCGGGATATCTTAAACAAGCCGATCTGCTGCTTTTCTTGTCGTTTTCTCACTGTGAAGCACAGAGCGGTGTTGAAAAGAAATACGTTAAACAGAGTGATTCGATGACATTTGAGGCATCGGCGGTGCGGCGAGAGAGCGAGGAGGAGAGCTTTTGAAAAGCGACGCTGAAGTATTCTGTTACGGCGGAGCGGAGAAGAATTACGGTCAGTGTCAAAGGTAAACAATTACAACATTCTGAGTCACTTTTTGGAGTCGGGGCAAAAGAAGATCATTGCTCCCTCTCTAATAGGTAATTTCCTTTGTCTTCAGAGCCGTATTTCACATGTTGCCTTCCACAGGGTGGTCCCCTCAAAAGGAAAAAAACAGAGGAACGAAAGAAAGAAAAGAAAGGAACGAACGTGTGCTTGGCGCATGCATCAGAATTTCAGATGAGACGTTTTGTTCGCCATCTCGAACTGCCAACACAGAACAGTTTGTTGGTGGTATGTGGAAAGAAAGCCTGTTTGGCAGACACAAAAGGGAAACTTTTCCATCAACTTCAGGCTGCATGTAGAATGTTATTGTCTGAGGGAAACAACATGAAAGGACACTTAATTTCAGATCAAATTCACAACGATATCTGCCGTTCAAGTTGTTAGAATATCCTTGTTCTCCCCATGACAGAGATTCGGTGATTAACAAGCTCGCTGTTTTTCTCTCACCCACCATTTAAAGGAAAAAACCCAGAGCTCCCGCTGCTCCGAGTGACATCTCTCCCCTCGCCGCCGTCTCTTCCTTCCTCTCCTCCTCTTGTCGTCTATGGCAGGAGTCACAGGTGTGTGACAATAATTACACATACACTCAGAAAAATAATGTCATTTCTCTCCATTTAATAAGTTAGCAGTAAAATGCAGAGGGGGAGCGCACAGGGAGAGCAGGCTTAAATCTTATCTGATACCCGGGCCCCTAACTCAATCATATGGCTCTTAAGAACAGGACACGGGCAGCTGGGGCTCACTAATATGCATGCAATATGTGTGTAAAACGATACGCTTTAATTTTGAGCCCACTTTAAGAAGCAACAAAATCTGTTTATACGTGAGACATTTAAAAAGAGGGAGGAAAAAAATAAAGCTATTTAACTCCCTCGTTCCCGCCAAGCTGTGACATCTGTTTAGTCTTTTCTTCATCCCTCTGCTCCGAACGCTCAATCCCAGGAAGACGTAGTTTTTAAAAACCCACTTTTCCTGCCTGCTGTTTATGCTAAAACTCAGCTCTTTGAATCTGCGGAAACACACGTTAAGAAAATGATGATCGCACGTGTTTATCTCTTTTCCTCTTATTAGATGAACTTTGCTGCTTTTAGATTTCAGTTTTTTCCTCGCCGGCCATCAGAAAGACTTCCTGTTGGTACTCCGATTGTCACACCAAGAGAACAGTGCATGTACCAAAATAGTCAAGTCCACGCTATAACGCCAATGACATTTTTTCCAGTTGACGAATGCTAAAATCAGCCAATCAGAATCCACCCCATCTCAAGCAAGTGGCAGATTATGTATTTGCGTGAGCTTATAATAAACAAAACAGTATCGTTCTGGATGCTAATATACAGTATTGTTATAATTATCTTTATAGTTATCGTTCTTGGTGTCGAACACATGTTGTTTCCTCAACATGTGTTCGAAATAACATTTTCATCCATATTTCAATCTGAACAATTTAACATGCTTCATTTTTTAGCAAATAAACAGAAATTTCCTGCCGTTATTTGAAGGGGCGCTGACTCGGGTACGTGAGTCAAGAGGCTGGTAATTGGCTGGATGAGGCTACTGGTGTGTATGCGTATATATGTGTCGCCACTGGGCTCTCCCAGAATGCAGGAAGTGTGAGGGAGAAGAGGGGCCTTTGGGGGGAGGAATATGGGGAGGAGGAGGAGGAGGAGGAGAAGAGAGAGAGGAAGGGGGTTAAACTTCAAAAAGCCTCTGACACATGCTGCCGCTGGCCCTGACCACTCCACAGATGCTTTTGTTCATTGCCTCTCTCTCAGTTCCCCCTCACTCTCATTCATTCCCTGTGTCTTTGGTGATACGCGCCGAGTACAGATATCAAAGTCGCACTGTCTGTTAAGACTTCAGACTGGGGCCCTGTGCGTCAACCCCAATCATATCTGCGCCCCGCTCGCAGACTGGAGTGGAATATTTGATCTGTCCTCTTCAGGAGGATCAACAATCAGACGTGAGGGGGCGGGGGGTTTGTTAGGACTCGGACGTTTGAGAAGGGGGGTGAAAACGGCCCACTTCACTGCACTTCAGTCGCACTACAAAGAGTCGAGCCACGGATGCTAAAGGGATAAAGAGAGCTTTGCTCTTCAGGATCTCACGCCGTCGCATTTTACCAGCGTTTGGCACTGAGGAGATAGAGGACCTTACTGTACAGAGACATTTACAGAGTTCTTTTTGTGGTTGTTGTGGTTTGCTTGTACTTTAAGAAGCCCGCAGCGCAGATTATTATGGCATCTGATGGCATTATCTCAGGCCTGTCCATCTGTCCATCCAGTTATGACTATTAATAACCCCAGACATGTGTCACATAGTACACTTAGTTCTTAAATCCCTCGTCTGTGAGATCAGACTGTATAATTACCTATCCCATTAGAGTGTGAGACTCTGGACCCTGCATGCTGGCACTGACCTGAGCAGGAACAGCTGGGGCGATGCACTTTAAAAAAGTCATCATTTATGTCGTTCCCAAACTGTATGAGTGTTTTTATTCTGGGGAACACTAAAGAAGATATTTTTTCACTAGATGCTGACTTTCATTGCATGGACAAAAAAAAAACAAGACAGAGACAGTCTTAAACATATATTCTTCAGTAAGTTATTTGAGCACAGAATTTTCATTTTTGGGTGACCTTTCTTGTCCTTCATTGAAAGAAGCCCATTGTGTTTCCGTGAGATACACAATATGATTAATTCATTTCAAATGTGACTCATTTAATAACGGCAAAGAGAAACTTTAAATCTCACAGATTACAAGATGAAATCCTTCAGCATGTGCTGTGATCCTTACGAGCGATGCCAGCCTGTGATTGGCTCTCTGTCCATCAGCAGAGATGTTCCTGCTTCCTGCACGTGCGGAGGGGTTCAGTTCCTGTCCTTCCGTGCAGAGCGCCAGAGGGCAGAGAGAGTGTACTATAGGAATCAGCCCATCCACACTAACTCTTTTTTCCATTCCTAATCACTCCATTTAAAGCCAGAGGTGAGAGGCCCGACTGACTCACACATACGCACCTGCTCTAATCAGCCCTATATCCCTTAAGAGTGCCTGTCGGTACCCACCTGTGTTTGTGAGTGTGTGTTTTAGACTGATGAGTCTGTTTGTGGAATGGCCACTTGCTATCAGTAATTGGTGTCGTTCCCTGTGGGTTTGATAATTCTCACACCCTCTATCTCAACACTGGCTTCACATTCTATGGATGAATGACATGTGAAAGCATGTGTCAATCTCAATGTGTGGCACTTTCTATAAATATTAGTCTTTATAGTGTGCCATGGAAGAAAAAAGAAATTAGATGTTCAAATTCCATTTTCTTTTTTCCTATGAGAACTATTAGACATGTTTAGTAAACTATTAAACCTAAACTACTATATAGACTATTATTCTACCCTAAAATGAAAATGACACTATTTAGATTTAAAAACATCAAATGTTAGTTTTGCCCAGTTTATTTTTGCGTTGTGAGGTTTCTGTACTTTATAAAATGCATCAAATCATAAAACAGACATTGTTCAAAGAATATTCAAACTGTTATAGTAGAAAACTAACTTTATTTACCAACTGTCCAACATTATGTTTGGTTTCGTGCTCTTACCTATGTCATTTAAAATAATACTAATAACTAATAAATAATCTAACTAATATTTTATTTGATTTATTGCCAGTTATAAAGTGTAATCAATACCTTCAAAACTCTAGTTTTATTTTTAGTTTAATATTCAATTCTGTTAAATGTGTTGTGTAGTTTTGTTGCTGATTTACATTTTAATGTAATTTAATTGTTATTTTTATTGAATATTTTTTGCTTGAAAACTGTAAAACACAAATCAAAAATGGTCATTTAATAGATTTAATGAACGTAGAAATATATTATTTCTTTCTTTTCTAAATAAATAAATGTAAACCACAAAATAAATAAATAAATAAATAAAAGCTAATCTAAGACTTGGTTTAACATTTTAGGCTTACATTTTTTTTAAAAAAAGGATTAACTTTTTTTTTTCTAATCGTTACGCATCTACTTTAAATGCCCATTTATTGAATATAACATATTGTATTGATTTTGTGTAAAGTGCTTATCTATCTATCTATCTATCTATCTATCTATCTATCTATCTATCTATCTATCTACAGTATGTATAATCTGAAAACGCTGAAAACACACTCCCTGATGTGCATCTATTTATGTATTTCACTTTACAGACTTTGATCATGCACACCGGACAGCTAATTAACAGAGGGATGCAAACCCCATCACAGAAGGGGAAAGAGAAGAGAGACAGAAAAGATATAAGAGAGAATGAGAGGAAACGTGTGCAGGCCATAACATGGCCTTTTCTTTCAGCCACTTACTTTTGGCCTGCAATAGTATAGTGTGCAAAAAAGAAAAGGAGCGGGACCAGTTATCTTGCGATTTCTCCCCAAGCCCTGTGACGCGGCTAAGTGAGCCTCAACTGACCAGAAATGATTTGCCTCTGTCTGTTAAACACGTAATGGAGTCATTTAACTAGTCAAATTAGAAGCTGCAGAGATGCCGCATGCTTCATTACTGGGTTCCAATGGGCACCATTTTACATTTACGTCAGGAATGATTTCAGGGCAAATTAATGTTTTTATTGTCTTACACAAATACACCCCCCAAGTCATAAAAGAGCAGCTCCCCCTACAGGTCACTCAGTATAACTGACTGAAACTACAGTGAGGGATGTGCAGAGGACAGTGTGGGCAAGAATGTAACCTCTCAGGTACACATGGTATTGTTTTCATTCATTGCTTTATCTTAATGATGTACGTTTTGGCACTTTAAAGATGATACACATCCGACAGAATTAATTGATCACCGCAAAGAGTAACGTAATGGAAACCCAGTGTGCAGAGACGTAGTTTGATGTGGGGGACAGAGCTCTGGACCTTGTTAGAGGATTTGGACATTTGTGATTACAGACGAGACCCAGGCCTACTCTGCCCTGCCCCACAGTGTTGTTTGATGCGTGTGGAGTCCTGTTCAATATTTGTCTTCCTGTGTATGGAGGCAGGGAGGTGGGTGTTACCACAGAGTCATTTGTCCGGTACTGACACACTGTTTAAAATGGCTTTTGCTAGATTCTTTTCCCCGTCTTTTGATTATTTTTGACGTATTATTTTGGTATGGTTTTGCTATGGACTTTATATAATGGATACAAACATACCCAGACTGTTTATCTTCATCAAGAACAAAGCAGTTTTGTATATCAGAACTAGTTTCATTTTTCATAGCGCATGCAGGTTGAGTAATAGTTTTCCTTCATCCATGTCGCAATGTTAAAAGAGCCGTAATGGAATTGTATTAAAACGGCTCTTTTTCTTCTGTCTGACTTACTTGATAGCCATCTCACTCCTCCTTTCTGTCTGTCCATCTTCAGCCATCAGAGCAATTAGATATTGACACACAACGCACAATGCGACTGACACACATAGCAATGGCTCATTGTTGAAAAATAGAGGATGGGAGAGAGAGAGCGATAAGAAAAAAGAAAGAAAGAAAGAAAGACAGAGAGTGCCCCTCCTCACAGCCCCTGTTGTGCTTGACACTCTGTCGATTTGGTTTCACCCAAACACTGTGTTTGATCCACTCTCTAGGCTGGCAGACTTTGGGGCAAAGAGCTGCTGTTTGCTCTGTGATACACAGCTATACGCAAGTGTCGTTTCTGTGTGTGTGTGTGTTTGTATGGAGACCCACAAACAGCCACGTCGCTCCCAGTGCTGCCTGGCTGTGATAACCCCACCGTGAACCTTTCTTTCCATCACTCCACTTCATAAGCTCTAACATACACTCCTTATGCTCTTGCGTTTGCTCCTAAGATCTCTGCTACAAAGCTAACATGAGAGGAGGATGTCCAGCATCTGATCACAGACCCTGTGTCAGCTACCACTGCTTTTATTGACTGAAATAAAGCAACAGCGTAGGTCGCTGATTTGACTGTGTCAGCAGTATACAAAGGGTGAAATGATTAAATATTCATTGCGATATAGGATGGGTATTTTTTAGTTATTTACAGTCATTCTTAATTTTGTTTGAATTTTACATTAGTGTGCGATTTAATTCAGCATCTATGAAGTGCATTCAGCTTTAGCATTTATGTTTTTGACTATAATTCTCAAAATCTGCCCTGTAAGAAAACATTGTTATTTATTGATTAATTTAGCTTATTTAAATTCATTTGCTTAACCTTAATTATCTCTAACCTTAGTTTCTATATTATATGTTTTCTTTTGTTCCATCAAAATTAATTTGATATGAAATTCTGTTATTATAATTATTATTGTATTTCTTCGTTCGTTTAGCATCTGTTAAAAAAATAGTTTGGTTTTCTATTTTTCGGCAAATTAACATGGCAAAAATTTGATAGAATTTTTTGATAGAGTTTATTTGTGTTTAGAGAAGAACTACAGAATTACGTAAATATATTTATTTGATTATCTTTGTTTAGTTTTTTAATGACTTGGTTAACAGACATAAACAATGGAGTTTGGCAAACACATTTATAATTAGTGTAATTTTATTAAAATAAATAAATAATAATAATACATAACTAAAAATGCAGTCAAATAGAGTACGAATAAATAGATGGATGAACAAACTAACTAATAAATGTGGGATTTGAATATCATTTACCAATATTTACCAATTTGTATTATTTGCCATTCTATCACATAAAAATAGTTCACATTATTAGTCTTGCAATTTACAACTTTAGAGAAAATGTGTAATTTATGATACTATGAATACTATTTACAATTACTTATTAAAATTAAACTGTTATATGATATTAAATGGAAAAAGGAAGGTTTCTCAAAAATCCCAATTTAAATGGAAGAATGCAGGCATGTATTTAAAATGAGCTTTTCTCATTGAATTTGTGTCTATCATATAAAATGGGAAACTAAAGTGCACCATATTCATGGAAAGAGCCTTTAGCATTTTCCTCTCTATTTCCGACAAATAGAAGTCAAAGAACCCTCCATCTCTCTGTCTGCCTTTGTGTCATTATTTCCTCCTCTTTTTTATGCTGTCTGCTATTTATTTATTGATCATCTGACTGGCTGGTTATCTTTGCATGTTGGGCAGTTATAGATGAATGCACAAAGCATTTCAATCTGAACAAGAGATCATTGTGCATTGTGGGTCCTCCCACGTTCTTTGGTCTTGTATTGTAGAAGGGGAGGGGGGTCGAAATCAGAACAAACGATGCCATTTCCTGTCATCCCCGAGCTCTGGCCATTGAGTGGCTGCGAAAACAAACGTGGGAGTGTTACTGATAACATAAAAATATTATCCGGCTCCTGTTGTCGACCGCTATAGTACCTTTGAGAATAGCTATTAGAGCAGAGACAGTGGGTCCTGACTGTGACTATAGATCAGGTGATGATGTACAGTAAAGAGCGAGTTTATACCATGGGCCGACACATAACTGGGGCAAGGCTTTGATTTCGGGACTCGATAAAGACACAAACAAACACTTGTCTCTGCGTTCTTAAGACTTCTCAGGTTCCTTGCTCTGTCTATCAGTGTGTTATCTGAAGCCCAGGTTAAGTATTATCATCTGGCAGTGACCTGTTTATAACGCTGCTTTTCTGTCTTTACCATGTAATGAAGTTTAAATATGAAGAAGGGAGAAAAAAGAAAAACAGAACAATGCTACAAAAATACTGTTAAAACACACAAACTGTGGTACAGGATTGTAAGACATTTGGTTTTTTTTTTTTTTTCTCGAGCTTGTGAAGTGCTGTTAACCTGAAGTCTCTGACAGATTGTGTGGTGGAGAGCCATGTCAGCAGGAAGGGTTACAGCCTGGACACACCAACACATCCAGAAGGTTCTCCACAGGACTCTGACGGACCGCAAATGCTGGAATAGCTTTCCAGGGTTCCAGTGGACCTCAGAGATCAAACGAAGCAGCGGGAGTGTGAGAGAACGAGAGAGAGAGAGAGAGAGAGAGAAAGAGAGGGTTGTTCGGGAGGGGGGAAGAAGACGGGATCGTGAAAGACTGCTAGACTGGGAGAGAGATACAGGGGTAATGACATTTCCCTGACAGGGGTGCAGAGTGATACTCTGAGTTTTCTCTCTCATCCATTCGCTGCTGGTGGGTGGATCCGGGGCCAAACCCAACGGTTCCCACAATCCAGCTTTCTGAAAAGATTCATAATTACTCTTAAGAAGGTAATAGTGTCAAATGAATGCCTGCAGGAACAAAGGATCTTATTATGCTTGCTTGTCAGTGTGTATGTGTGTGTTTGTGGGTGCGTGTGAACGTTCTTGTGTATGCGTATATCGGTCATCTATTGCTATTTTGTCTGGAGGAATAGCACACAGTAGATGATGGGAAAGGGAAAGGAAATGCAGTGTAGTTTTACCATGCCATCAAAGACCTCTTGTGTTTATTTGGGGTCTGTGTGTCGGTCGTACAATTGTTTTTAACATTTTTTTCCCCTTTGTAGTCCAGCAGAGTTCACAATGACTGCTCTAGTTTCTCTCTCTCTCACATACACACACACACACACACACACGTCTGAGAGTCGAGAGAAGTCTTCTTATTGGAAAATCTTTCAATAAATCAATGTGACTTTAAACACATTTCCCCCGTGACACCCCTGACCTGATAAGAACTCCACTAATCTCTTTTGAGGCTGTCAGAGTGCTTTGAACAAAATCTAGTTCGCATCTATCAGCAAGGTTATTTGTCAATGACTTATAATCCTAGGTAAATTTCACTGGTTTTATATTAGAGGCGGCTAAGGGTTCTCATGTCTGAAGTTTCTCAGGCTTGGGAAAAAGGAGGAGACCAAAGTGGAACAAAAAGAATGTTATGGATCTGCCTGCCAAAAACAATGAGAGCAGAGAAAAGTGAGGAAAAGCAGATAATTGTTGCGATTGTACTGAAATGTTAAACAGAAAGGTCCTTTATTCGCTCGTTGCTTTGGCTTACTTTACTTGATACAGTTGTATTATTATTTGTATTTACGTATTTGCCATCACCGTTTTCACATGCTCGCATGTACACACGGTCAAAAATGATGTGGCTCTCGAGAGAACGAGCGGTGTATCGCTCAAGCGAAAGCAGGGAGCTATCTGCAGCGAGTCGAGGCCTACTGGGTAATTTATGAAGTCTCAATTAGACGAGCACACAAAGTAATGATTCTCAAAAGCGCTTTGTCCAGCACATGGCGTATTAGATGCTGTCCATGCTTATTAGACCTGCCTTCCGAACTTCATAAACAGCATTCTCAGATGAATTATTAATAACACATTTGAGAGACTTACTGTTCCTTGACTGCCCATGGAAGCAGCTATTTAGGTTGAAATAGACTAAAAAGCATTAGTAATTGATAAAATTGCCATATCTAAACAGAAGAGGTCTTTAAGAGTGTGAAGTGGATTTCGAGAAGCGAAAGTGCTGTTTTTTTTCCCTCCCTCTGCTATTGTCTGCATAAATAGTCATATTCTTGTTTCCATGGATAAATGCTTTCGTATCTGCCAACTCATGTTTGGTCTTTACAGAGAACGTTAGATCTTCTGTTGTTTACAGGTTGTGTCAAAAACCAAAAAGCCTTGCCTTAAGTGCTTACGCTGCACATAAATAGTTTGACATTTCATATTCAACAGCGCTTTACTCGTGCTAGTAAATAAATAAAAGATAAACAAAGGCTTCGTTTCTGGTGCGCATATAACCCTGGATCTCGATACTCTCGCGTTCTGTGTTTAATGATCTCAGGTGTATTTTCACATTGAATTCCTATGATTATATATCTATTAGATGGAATAATACCAGGCTTTTATGTCATTCTGATGTCATTCGTGTTTGTTTCTTCTAATGGCATCATTAGGTCGGCATGATTAGGCACTTGTGTGTGACGGAAACACATTACTGTTTATTAAAGACATGAGTGGTCTGTTGAAACCAACAACTGTTCGCTTTTGTGAGGTGTGGATGAATTTCTTTAACATAAATCTGGCACTTTATTCAACTAGTCCAAGGCATGGCCACAATAAAAATAAAAAGACGTCAGTCATTTAATTGGTTAATAATTTGCACACAAATTATTACAGTCAGTAATATATTAGAGTCATTTATAGTTTGCATTCCTACACGATCGCACTCCATAGTTGTGAGTGACCATATAAATTCATACATTTTATGTAGAAGATGTATGCAGTACTGGATGAAAGTATGTAGACAACCTGTTTAAATGAACATGTTTGGTTGTTTCTGCTTTACTCATTAATAGCAGGTGCACAAAATCCAGGATACAGCCGTGCGATCTCCTCTGACAAACAGACTCCCTTTGGGGAAAAGTCTGGTGTGAGAGAACTTGATTTGCCTGCACAAAGCATGAATCCCATTGAAGACCACTGGGATGAATTGGAACAGTGACTGCAAGCAAGTCACTGGGTCTGAGTTTTCTATTTCCAGATTATAGGGGAAAGTTTTATATTGCATAGAGTATAGAACGTTCATTAATGCTTTACTATTAAGCACATAGATTACTGTAGAAATGTTACTTGAGCACAAATTAGCCTATTAGAATGATTTTTGAAGAATCACGTGACACTGAAGCCTTGAGCATTTGAGAATTCTTTCAAAAGCATAAAAAAAAAAAACTGGCCATTACTTTTAAGCAGTGGTGGTGTGTGTGTATGCATGCATTGTTTGGGTTTTTCAGTATTGTAGGACATGTAATGTGTGTCTGAAAAAAAAGGACATTGTAGGACATTGTGATTGCCAAATAGGAAGAACATGATGGTTTAATTAAAAACACCTTGACTTGAAACCAAACACAAACACTTAAAAACCAAAAAAAGGACTGTAGTTAATTAAAGCAATCCCTCGGCTCAAAAATTCTTAACACGCTGCTCTCAAACACACATACACATAAAGGTGGGCTTTTTCTTTTCTTTAACAGGGGAAATGGCTTTCACCAATTCCACAATCCCTCAATCAAACTCCCATATTTTACAATCACCTGAGAGAAGGAGCTCTCATCTGTGTGACAGTGAAGCTGCAAATCTTGCGCTCTTAAATCTCTCTCTATTTAGCTCGCTCTCTTGCTTTGCTGTTCTCAAACCCAAGCGCTCACCTCTTGGCCCGGCTGAAGAAACATCTGCGTGCTGTGTGGGGCAGAGGGGCTGTTTTGGCCGCCGCTCACGCACATATGTAGAAAAATAGAAATGTAAATAAGAGCAGATTCATAAATACTGCTGTCTTAATTGAGACCCAGTAAGAGTAAGTAGCAGATGTTAGAGCAGGAACTGTTGAATCATCAGAGACCGGTGGGGAAGCAGGCAAAATCATATTTAAAAAAAAAAAAAAAAACAACACTCAGCCAGGTGCTGGTGATTTTCCTGCACTGCAATCCATGAAATGTGCCGCGCATGCATGGATGTGTGTGTCACGTATGGATTAGGAGTCGTTTCCTTCCTCCAAAAAATAAACAAAAAAGGCCTGCAAATGTGGAGAAAAATAGAAGTGACTTCGGAGGTGCCTGGAGTCAAAACTGCGACGTGTGTGCAAGAATAAAAGGCTGTTAAGACAGAACTATCAGCGCTTAAGCTGCGACACACTTGCGCTCTCTCATCTCCGTCCAAACTCCAAAATGAACACAGGGAGACGCAAACCTAGTTTTCTATTACATGTCAGATGCAGCAAAAGCCTGTCAGCCTACATTCCCACTTAAAACATCCAAATCTCTCTCTCTTTTCTTCTCTTACGAGAGACTGTTGCTTGATCTGAGGAGAGTATGTACTAGCTGCTCGCTTGTGTGGGACCGCTCTCATGATTTTCTTCCCCCCTGGAAAACGCGGTGTGTGGATGTCAGGTTCCCTCTGATAGCTGCTGTGTTGGGACTGCTGGGAAACCAGAGAGAAGGTGGCACTGACAGGTCCCGCCGAGCAGGATAAAAGGACTTGTTCTGTTTCTACATTCTCTCACTCGCTCGTTCTCTCCCTTTCTCTTTTCATTCTCTCTATTTCACAACATATAAAGTGACTGACAGCGTGGCACTAAAGGGACCTCGTCTGGAGCTGTCTGACTGACTCAGACGCAGCGTTCGGCGGTGCGCTCCCTCGACTGAGCGGTGCGACGTCGCACAAAATTAGTAAGCGAGAGCGGTGCGGTGCGCGATGCTTGCGCGAATAATAGCGCCGCTAGCTCCAGGGACCCCCGACTCTTCTAGATTAGGACTCACAATTAATACAACACATACGTGAGACACAGAGAGAGAGAGAGAGGCCTGCTAAACACGATCCTATAGGAACATCTCAGACACTGAATGTTTATGAATGAGGCTGCTTCTGTTGGTCTCCTTTGTGATGAGCTTAAGTTGTTGTTTTTTTTTGCTCATTTTCTTACAGCGCATAAAATTCTCTGTTGTTTCCTGCTACTCATTGTTTTTGTGTACGCCATGTAGGAAGCATCTGCGTCAAAAGCAAAACTTTGCCTTCATGTGTTTGTGTAGGTCGTACGAAATTCAGAACTGAAGAATTAGCTGCTTTCGAATTCAAGAGTGTGGTTTTGAATTAAATTAGCCACACCCCACAGGAAATTGAATGAATTGAATTTACTGAATTGTAATTCAAAAGATAAAAGCATTAGTAATGCATTCAGAAAAAAGTTTTATATA
>JAUYWG010000040.1:18583413-18595115 GCA_034779775.1 Enteromius afrohamiltoni
AGAAAAATGTGTTTTTTTTTTCCTTTTAGTAATTATTGTTATTAAAAAACCTTTTGTTGTTCAAGAGCATCAAAGTATGTACATTTTGCTAACACTTGTCAAAGTTGTATGCATTTGTGTGGAAGAGAGAGAGAGAGAGAGAGGAAGGACACAGGCGGTGGTGTTAATCTGCGTTTGTTCTCTTAACTGTAGTTCATCTGTGGGCGGAAGAAGAGGCGTCCCGACGATTTGGCCCTGCTCTTACCCCTGAACATAGCCTAACTGACACAGAGATGCAGGACTAATCAGAAACTAACATCACCTCCCCCTACTGGACTGAGCGGCTAAGAGCAGGCGGCGGGAAAAGAGGAAGAGGACTCTGACTATGAAGGACATTATCTTATCAAAAGCATTATTTAACGTAAAAGACTTCAAGAGAGAGAGACAAAAAAAAGACTAATAACATGGACAGCTCAGATGGTTTCCTGCGCGAGCGTTCTCGCTGGATGAAGGAGAGAAGATTTGTCGATGTTTAGTGAGCTGGAAACAAGGAAAAAAAAAAAAAAGATTTTTGGCTTCCTGTGTTTTATGTGTCTTGAAACCTCCCTTGTGTAGCTGATAAATACTTTCTGTGTTTTTAATTGCTTTTTTGACCTAGTGAGGAAACTTTGAAGTGCTTGTCCCTCAGAGCAACACATTCCTTGAACCAAGATGGCGGCCAGTTGCCAGTCTCAGAATGAGAGAGCGAGAAACTGAACAGACTTCCCTCCCTCTCTCTCTCTCTCTCTTTCTCTTTCTTTCTCTCTCTCTGTCTGTGTTTCTCTCACTGCCCACTTCACCAGTGTTATCTGTCTGATGCTCCCGTTCCTCTGGACGTTTGGACCAACTCGCTACACGTTTGGAGACCAAGCACACTCTTGTGGAAAAAAGAAACTCCTTTGTAATCAGCACACTCTCAGCAGTCGGCGCCTGGACGTCAAAAAGCAGAAGAACGACAATCCGGTACTTTCAGGAAACGAGAACGCCGCGTTTTAAAAAACTAAAGGGAAGCTACGTCTTTTTCTCCGAGAACTGGCCGCGTGATTTCACGATGTGTTTGCGAGAGCTGAAAACCATTCGAGACGAAAACCAGCCGAGGTGACAGAAGAACTAGTTTACACCGAGCGTGTCTGATGAGACGGCACGAGCCATGGAGACTCGCGAACGCGCAGCCTGCAGAAATCAAACAGAAACGCAGCCCCTAACCCCACGCGCTTTGATCTCAGTCTTGCTCACTTCAAGTACTCTGGTTATGAGATTGTGTTTGTAATATACTGCCACCAATCAGTGTTGCAAAGTGTTACTGACTACTGAAATGGTTTGATGTATTCAATTATTAAAGAAAAAGAAAAAAAGAAAAGAAACATGCAAACAAGAAACAAGTATTGTCTAGCCATAGATACAGTCATGCGTTGTTGCATTTACAAAGCTAGCTGTTTTAGAGTGTAGGTATTAGATTGGAGTTTTCTTCTCTAGTACTGTAATTTTTTGCCTTTCACCTTTGTAAAATAACAATAACATTAAAAGAAAAGGAAAAAAAAGAAAGATCGACAATCTTCTTCTGTTGCTGCAAGCGTATAAATCCATATATATACCCATGCCTCATGCAAGCGAATACAAACCGAGGTTTCCCCCCCTGAAGTATTTTGCACTGTGATAGTAAATGAAAAACCAGTCTATACAGTACACAGATCGCTAATGGAAATGAAGGTGCGTGTGTGCGTGCGTGTTTGTGCGTCCCTTGACGTTGTGAACTGATATTCTCTCTATTCTTTTGTGAACTCTGCTGATTTGGTCCGTGTAGTTCAAACTATCTCATCTTATGATGGTCATCTCTGTTGCTTTGAGAATCAATTCAATGAACTTCCCAGTAAGTCATTGTGCGTAGACTCCGACGCGTTCGAGTCTGTTCTCTTCAGATATATTCTTTAGTTGTCCTCTTTCCAAAAAAATATTTCTTAAAAAAAAAAAAAAAATCGTTTTTATAGTTTCAATGCAAGGCTACGTCCTCTCTTAAATGCTACAATTAAAAAAAGAAAAGAAAACAAGTCTCAAAGTGAAGCTGTTTAGTGAACTAGTTTCGGTAAACTAGTACAGGTTACGTAAGATAAAGGAATTATGACAGGGAGGGTCAGTGATAGGATATGTATTGACCGATCCCTATATACACTGGTTATAGATGAGCACACCTCCTCTGTGTAGTGTAACTGAGCATCTATCTCTCTTTCAGTCTTTCTGGACTAATATATGAGCATTCCACACCTCTGAGCTGTCTTGTGGATTGTATGATTTTCATTTGGTTGCTGTATCCTCATGGCAGATGCTTTGTTTTGTAACTACTGAACTGTACTTATAATGAGAAATAAAATGTATTCAAACTATGAAACACCAGCGTCAACAACTGAGCATTTTTGTGCCAAAATTTGATCCTACAGAATGTTCTTTGTGAAACTGAAAAGGCTACAGCAAATGTTTACCTATTATGTAGGATTTTTTTATGTAGCGCTGTACTTAAAAAGGACATTTACATATTTCATTTCATTTTAATTTATCATTTTTTTTTTCTAGAAAAAACCCTCTTTGACATTTTTTGTTAAATAAATTAATACTTGCCTTCAGCGAAGACCAATAAACATTCCATTCATCATGTGAAAATGCCTTTATAATGTTGCAAAATGTAATTTTTCTTGATGCTTTTGATATTTCTAAAAAGGAGAGGTAACCCCCGCATTTTACCATTTCCACTAAAATACATTTAAAAATAATAAGGATGATAATATTGTTTATTATTGCTTATTAATTAATGAATGAATTTATTAATAATAATTGATGTCTATCATGCAGACCATCTGCATATGAGAAGGATTTGTGAAGACTGGAGTAATGGCTGCTGCAAATTCAACAACGGCATCATATGAATAAATTATATTTTTGAAGATATTTGAAGTCATTTTAACATTTAATAATATAATTTACAATTTATATTTACAAATAAATTTTTATTTTATTTTTTTTACCCCCTCATCTGAAAGGTTTACACTTAAAATATAGTGGAAAATTTGCCACAAACAAGGCAAAATACACACAGAAGATATATTAAATAATACAGGTTGTTGATATCTTTTGTAACGGTACATATTGAGTAAATGTATCGTTAAAATAATTCTAGACCCCGCAGTCTCTCAAACAGAAACATATTATTCTGAGCTGAGCACTTGTATGATAGACAGCAGAAGTGATACATTTTTCTATCCTCCTGTTTCTCTTCACCCCGACTCCCATGTTAAGTGTAGTACATGGTGTTAGCTGCAGGGCTACAGGCCTGTGTGTGTGTGAGCGTGTGTGACTTGGGAGCAGCGCGGATTATGACAGCTCGCATTACCGGCTGTGTTCCTGCTAACTGTGGCTTTCTACCCTTGGGCTATAGCTGTGTTAATTCCCCGAACCTGTAAGAGCTGGAGACTAGTGTGCCAATTGATGCTCATCCTCCCCTTTTCAATTTCCTCTCTGCCTTCTTTGCCTTTTTCAGTCAAGAAATAATTTCTTTAATTCAGTGTATGTGGCATAAATGACATTAAATGACCTTTTTGTGACTTTCCAAGCAGTCATGTGATCCAAACACAATACGCAGATATGTCTGTTGTTTCTCTGATGTTGTTAGCTGTATCAATGCAACACATATAGGGCATGTCTTTCAAGGTCGTTCCCTCTCTCCAGCTCTCTTATAAAGATGGATTTGCCCCGTCACCGACTCTCATTGTAGGCCAATGACAAGCGATAACTGACACCCTTTGGCACAGGGGCTTGTTGTGTCAATACCTCAGAGAGATAAGAGCCTGCTCTCTAAACACATGAAAACTATCCTCACTCACACATATACACACGAGCACCGCTTCCACCGCAGACCGAGGGAACATTTTCCCATTATAGGCCCGTATTTCATGTTTTTCTTAACCTTTTCCTGTGAGTTAGCGGGGTCTCTGTGGAGGGAAACCCGATCTCCTTTAGTCTGATGGGATCCATATTTGTGTTAACCTGCTGTCGAGACCCTGTTGAGGGGAGGTGTTCGAGGTCAACGCCTGACTAATTTTTAAATGGATAAGCTACACTAGACCAGATGGAGAAAGGCCTGGACCTAATAAAACTCACATCCTGAAAAAGTAACCGTTTATTTTTTCCCGCCCCCCCTCCGTGTGTGTAGCTTGTCTGGAGTTACTGAGCGCTGTTAAGCTTTTCTCTTAAATACAGTGTGCACAAGATAGATAAGTAGATATAACACATTGATGTGTCAGTATATATATATATATATATATATAGCTAAATATAGATAACTCCATTTTGTAATGTTTTCACAAATCAATTATTTTCATTGTGCATTCCAATAAATCTCAAACAAACTTCAGTTGGGTCATATTAGGCAAAAGATACATACATAAATAAAAATAAAAATACTACACAATAAAACACATTTAAAACAAGATAACATAATAATTGTATTGTTTTATTATTATTTATATATAACACACACACACATACATACATAAATATATAATATATTATGTTACATATAAAGATATATATTGTTAGTTCAAGATAACTAATGAATTAATGTTGATGATTTTAACCTTATTCTAAGTATTTATTTTTTTCCCCTTATATGTTTGTTTTTACAATCATGACTGCTTGGACAGGTTAAAAAGTCAGCAAGGGCAGAAAATTCAGATAATATATATATATATATATATATTTAGAAAGAGAGAGAGCAAGATAGAGAATATATATTTACATGTATTGTAGTTACAATTTAAAGAATGAATACAGTGATCTTTCAGTCACTATTCCAACGTATCAAAATAGTATTTATTTAAGGTTTACTGATATGTTGTGTGTTTAACAAATTGTACCCTTACATATTGTAAAAAATCTTTCAGTGCATTAGTGTCACTCCATCTCGTCATGTGCGAGTGTGTATATGTAGCCGATGTGTTTAAGAAGGCAGCGCGGTTGGGTTGCTGTGTGCCAGCACTTGTAGCCAGGCAGATGGTGACCTGCGCTTGAACCTCTCTTCCCTCTCATTTGTTCAGCTGGCTTTTATTTGGCCAGCAAGCAGGCTGCGTACTATAGCAAACGCATTTCCTCATTCAGACCACCAGATGGCGGTATAAATCAACTTATAGCTCCATTGCTGCCGATGGAACCCTAACGCAATGATCTTTGTACACCAACACACGACACATAAAAGATTACGCTCAAGAAATGGATATTACCACAGTAAATCTTGATAGAAATGATGTGAGAGTTTGTGGCACACATTTTAATGCTCAAACCTTATATTTTTGTTCTGCCATTAAGTCCGTCACATGTTTACAGCCTGTTTATACAGTAGCATATCTTGTCATTAGGGCCAACTAAATGATATCTGAAAGAGAAAGGCATTGCCTGCGGCGAGAATTGCACTCCATTTCCATTTTCAATCTGCAGTCAATCCGTAATCAATCTTATCAGACATTCTTTGACAGGCTTTTCACATTTTTACACATTTTTGCGCACTCTTCCTCTCTCATTTACACGCATGCAGACAACAGTCATCTGTCACCATTCGAGAGTTCTCTGTGCGTCTGGATACACACCGTGTCATAATGCTCATCATCGCGAGCTCATACAGTCTCGCACACATACACATGCAACTTAACTAGGGTGTGTGTGTGCGTGTGTGTTTGCTCAGCTCTCAGGCAGGGTCTTATGAATCGATGATCATGTGGTATAAGAGAGATAGATGGCTCGGAGCTCCGTCTTGTCTCCTCTAATTGTAAAATATTAGTTACATTAGAGTGTGTTGGGTGATTAATGGAACTTATTTGGAGGTGGCCCTTCCTGCCCCCCCACCTCCCCGCCAAAGCCTTCTCCATTGACTCCTCCGAACTGAGGGATTTCTCTTACGGCAGACAAATAGGTCCTGGGGACAAAACAGAAAGGAAGGGATGAGAAGAGAGGAGAAGATGGAGAAGGGAAATTCAAGAGAAAGAGATGGAAAGAGTTGTAACACAAGAGTGGGTTAATTTATTCGATTTTATATGTATTTCCAGGTAGCTTACATGCCAACAGTCACATATTATGTCTGCACTGAGTCGATATTTCTATGTCTGCGTGGGAATAGATCAGTATTGGTGTATATAAAAGCTGACTGGAAATGTTATTGATACCTGAGCAGAGGAGCACTTAGGTCCAGAACTGATGCTCGGCCATTAGAAAGCCATGGATCATGTTATAGCCAGCAGAACAACACCTGCTGACCCAGAGCTGGAGCTTCATCCACACACTCCTTCATCCTCTGGCTTGGTTCCTATCCGTGTATATTTGCCTGCTTTGTCCTGGGCTTGTGGGAAAAGGAATGTTTGGATGTGTTTTTTAATGTGGAGGTCTCGATAGATCATGGTATTCTAACTATTATTCCTTAGACACAAAGTTGTAAATAAAAGCTTGGAAGGCAGATGAGCATTCAATCTTGTCAAGCACAATACAGTGTTATTTAAACAACGTCTTGCTAGAAATGTTATACACTCGCTTTTATTAAATATGTAGAAATTAAATCTTTATGTTAAATATTAATAGTTCTAGAAACTAGTATTGCATTTGAAAGCAACTATTTGTTTTCTCAAACAACTATGGTAAAAATGTAAACTTAATTTCATTAAGTTTTTTTGTGACTTTTTACTAAACATATTAATACTATATTAATAAAAAAAAAAAAAAATACTATGTTTTTTGGAGACTATCATTATAAGAATACCATGATATAGTACTATGAGAATAACAAGAATATGGTAATCACAAAATGATGCAGATGAAACAGCATTTCAATACTTTTGGGGGTTTTGCTCATTTATTTCAAAAAAGCTCTGTCCTCCGTCATTGAAATCTTATCTAAGACATCTTTGACATTGCCGCTATCATTATCTTTGTCAATTAAATTGATTTGTTAACTTAACTGAGTCAGATGCAATTAAATCACATGTATACAAAGGCTGATTTTATGGCCTGCTTTCACAAACAGTGCATAGACAAAGCCAGGGTTAGGCCATAGTTTAATTAGGACATTTAAGTAATAATTATCGTGCAAAACATGAAACATAACTAGTGTGTTTTTTGAGACAAAACAAATGAACTGATATGTTTTAAGATCATTAAGTGCAAGTTTGTTTAGCTCAGACTTAAAATGTTAATACACATCATGCATCAGACAATAGAAGTATGTTTTTCATTTCTAAAAAAATAATATATTGTAATATCTTGCTTTGAGACAGATATTTTATTTGATTTCTTTTCATATAGACATGATCATTGCTGACTCGCAAACAACACAAAAGCAAGCGTAACGTTTAAAGGGAAGTTGACTGTTCAAACCTGAAGATATCTTTTACAGTACACCAGTCTAAACTGGTAAACAAATACTCAAGCTGTCTTTTATTTGAGCAGAAATGAGAGGATTGCATTTTAAAGCTTTGAACGTTATCGACACCGCTCCATATATTATTATCCCTGCTCTCCTGCACATTTCAAAACGCTGATTCCTTCACTCAGCCATGCCACAGTCCTTTTTTCCCCCCCTTCTTTTTTTGTAAGGGCCAATACTGCTTTTTTATTCAATGTGACCACTTGCAGAGTGAAAGTAGTCAGGTACGAGCTGGTCTCTTTTCTCTCTCCTATGCACAAACACACAGACGGCACACTTGCACTCACTCGTAGACATTTATTATGTGTCTGTCGTGACAGCTCAGCACTAGAATGTGCAGCAATATGCTCTATAGGGAGAGAGAGAAGGAGAGAAGTGAGCAGTACTGCAGATGAGTACTCATGAACTTTTCCTCCCCTGGCCACACAGATACCCACACACAGACACACAGTCCTGCTGAGACTGCCTGACACATCGCTCTCATCACATGATGTATATACTGCCTTTTACCCATGAGCCTTTCTAACTCTTGACCAATTGCGGGGCTCCGTGCAGGCCCTTGCCAGCACCTCTCATGCACTGTCAGTGAAGGAAGTGGTATATTATCCCAAAAATCCTTCCATGAAACTTTCTGCACACAGTTACTCAGACATGTCCATGTGGAAAAACAAAACGGAATGCTCTGGAACACATCAAAGAATTCCATTTGTTCAGAAAAGAGAGAAATGAAGCCAAGTAAGGAAGATTGAAAAGAGATATAGTGGCAGGCAGACTGGGAAATGTATAGCAGAGAAACAGAGAGAGTATTAAGAGGTACGTCTGCTGCAGCAGTTTGTAATCTAGTTCAGTGTTTAACATGGGAGCTGCTTCCCCGGTGGAGCTTTTAGAGTTTGCTTTTGATACATACAAATCCAAGTTTTTCCGCCTTGTTTTTTTCCCAGAGAGCCAGACTACAGCATCAGTTCTCCAAACCGAGAAGCGATTTCCATTAGAGCCGCATTTGGTCGTCTCTTTCAGCCTGAGAAATATTTTGACTAGACGCTCATTAACAGTCCAAACTGTGTTGAAATCTCCTGATATTTACGCGAATGCATTTAAAGTTTATAATGATAAAAGTTAACTATGACATCGTAAGTGAGCACAGTGCAGGTGTAAAGATGTTCAGCTTGATGCCTGTTCTGTTGTAGCGGCGTCTTTACTTGCTTTGTGTTTACCGAACCAGAGCGAGTGGATCTGAAGGTGTGATGTCGGTTTTAGTGTGGAATCTTCCTCAGCAGGGTTTTGGGAGCAGGTGGGGAGAGATAGTGCGTGGCGCACTAACGTTGCGGAGGGATTTGGGTGTTTGGAAGCTCTCTTTGCTGAGTAATCTCCCAGCCTTTACAACACGCAGGTTATTACTGGCCGACAGATGGTACATCACTTTTTACTGCTCACACCTTCTGTGGCTTGCGTTCTCCCCAGACACACACTCCCTCTGTTTTTCTTTATCTTTTCCTTCTCTTCCATATAGGTGACACTCAAACACACACACAGAAGGAGTTTCCAGATATAAGATATCAGCAAATGGATATGCAACACTTATAAAATAATGGCCCCTCAAACATACACGTGCACAGCATTGCGTAATCCCTACAGACACAGATTCATTATAGATATTCTTTAAAATATCACAATGGCTTAGAGTGTCTTTTTTATCTTTTAGGTAGACATGGTTTTGCTTAGAAAAGCACATTATGTGTTGTTCAAAAACATTTGAAGTGCAGAAGTCAGTATTTCCCAGGGAGAGTATACGAGTCAGACGTAGGTGATCTTTGAGCCAGTTGATTCGCAGTTATGTATTCAACACTTATACAACTGTTCCGGTCCTAGACTCTGATTGGTTGAGCACAGCCCAACAGCACTTACTACAGAATTTTCACTGTGTATATCATACCACTTGCCTCAGTGTGCATCTGATCTGTGTATAAGTGGTGAGGTTTTTCCAGTGACCCTTTCTGCATGCTACAACAGTGACTTTCTTTATGCAGCAATCATTGAACGGTTAGTTTAACCAGTTGATTTAAAAACCCTGATTCATTTGAGAACACAAGCAAAAAGAGACCGGTTGCCTCAGAATGCACCGAATGCACAGAAAAAACAAAAAGATGAATTGAATTGAATACATTTAAGTGGTTGCAATTAACTTATTTTAGCTACATTTAAATACAAATGTTGCTGAATAACTTTTTTTAATTAGTATTTTTTTTCAGTGTAGGTGCAAAAAAGTAGTGTCTCTGAAGTCACAATAGTATGCAGTTTTGGACATAGTGTCTTGATGAGAGAGTCATTGAATTATTCATTTAACAGATTTATTTAAAATCCCTAATTTAATTCTTTATGAGTGAGTCAATGAATCATTCATTCAGCAGATATTGTTAACACTTTATTTTGATAGTCCACAGGACATTTAACTAACAGTAACTTTGCAACTACATGTCAACTTGCAGTCATTAGAGTATTAGTAGACTGTCTGCTTAATATCTTCTATCACTTTATTTCCACAGCTCATTTGCAACTATTTTTGTTCATGACACACACAATTTAACTCATTAATAACTTCTGTTTGGTGATCTTTTGTATAAATACAATATGACATATATTCTTGTTGTAAATACCATAATGGACTCTTGCTTGTGACACGGAGTGGAAGTGTTTAACCAGTGACCTTGTTCATATCTAGTGTGAGTGTTTAAACTCTTAATCGCCCGTAGAGCGGAAGTCTCTCTCTCTCCTTCAGTATGCCTATCTCGCTTGTTCTCAGGTTTAAGTTACTCACAGTGAGCATCTGAAAGTCATTAGAGGCTCTGCAGTCTGTCAGGTGCCAGCCCATACACAACCGTACACACACACACACACACACACACACTAACAAACAATCCAACATGTTATATACATGCAGTATCCTCCTCACACAAAGCCACACACATGCAGAAAACATCATTTATGACATGCTCATGAGCTATTATTTTTTCAAAGACATGCCACGCACACACAGGCACACATGCTCGGGTGTGTAAACACACACACACAGTAAAAGTGCTGAAGCCCTGCAGGTTCTTTCTGCTGCGTGGGGCAAGGGATTCGTCATGTGCTGATGAGCTGTTATAATAATATATGAGCAAATCACAAGCATTCTGCAAATTAATCATTTTTCCTCCTCAACACCCTTCTCCCGCTCTTTCTCTGTCACACACACACACGCTCTTTGTTGCTGAGCGTTGGAGAGGGTGACTTCTCACAGACAGACAGAGGTGAGAGGCAGCACTCTTTCACAGATGGTAGCTCTGGCATCAGATGGAATTTATATAAGACTGATTTTGATTACATGCCAAAGCACCTCTATTTCTGCGTGAGAGTGTGTGTGTTTGTGTAGAGGAGCTTGTGTCTGCTTGCTTACATACCACAAGCGTACTGTTCAAACACATCTTGTTGTTTTTTACAGTGCATGTGTGTGATAAGAAAAGGAGAATGAGAAAAGGAGATTGAAAAAAGGAGTGTGAGAGAGCAAGAACACGAGGCGCCACAAGAGGGAGCATTAGACGTGTCTTCAGAGAGGACGGAGATGAAAAACATACAGACAGACAATAGATGTTTAAAGTGTATCTAGAACAGAGAAAACAAGTGAACTGATTGAATAAATGCAGTCATTTTGGTTATTTTTGATCTGTTTTCATTTTGGAATGGCAGGAAGGACGGATATCAAGATGGAGTGATATTAGGAAATCTGCAGGAAGTGGGTGTTGTCATCGGTTCTCCCTCCTCCTCCTCTTCTCCTTCGCCCTCTGATCTCCACATATGAGGCCTTCAGGGGTTAATTAGGCAGGCGTGATAATGGCACACTGCTGAAAATAATAGAACTCTTTCTCTCTTTTTCTCTCTCTATTTTGAGACAATGTTAGACAATGATGAAAAGGGGTTGGAGAAAAACATAAAGGAAAAGATAAAAATCACCTGTCATTTCCATGTTGTTTTACAAAGCTTCCAGTACATATAGAGGTACAAATGTGTTCTTGTGTGGTTTTTGGCCGCATAACATTCAAAAGATTTATTGGCCAGTGGTAACAAGTACATTGGAATTTTTACTCACTCAGGACTCACAGTTGCGGGAAACAGACTGAAAAAAATGTGGAAAGGATTGACACATACTGGAGAGAAGGAGAAGGGAGAAATAAAATTCTTCATACTAGTTCAT
>JAUYWG010000040.1:18595215-18608355 GCA_034779775.1 Enteromius afrohamiltoni
ACAAGAATGAAAAAGAAAGATGCCACCACCGTCAATATATACAGTATATAGTGGCTTATATACTGTATTAATAAATCATTTCTACCTTTATTGTATTACCTGGAAGTATGAATGCACATATACACTGGCTTGTACTCATGTATTTCTCTTGTCTATTTGACATTATAATTAGTACACTCTATCACTAATTAACAACTTTTTCTATTTATAATTAAGACAATATTTGACCCATTTTTTAAAACTTATTCTCTCCCTTTTTTTACATATTGATTTTCATTGTGTAACATACACAGAAATATTAATGTTTTGGCCCGGCGATGCTAAAATAAGAAAGAGAGATGCATGAGAGGAAGATCTTTGCTTCGCTATGAGCACTCAAAAACAAACATGCTTTAGCTTTCTAGCATGGCACCCGCATTATGACACACTGTAATCTTTGTACATAAAATCTCCAGCTCTGCTCCTTCTTCTCTTGTCATTTAGGAGCTAGCAGCAACAAGCCAAAATTGCCCCAATTAGTTTCTAAGTAATCGGGGCAACTATTATGGGAAACATTTTGAGAGGGGCTCAATGTGTACGGCCTAAAAGAAAAAAAAAATGATATAAGAAAAATGTGCCCTGCCACGGAACACCCCTCGAAATATGATTCATTGTTGCCAATTATTTTGACCACCAAATAGGCACCCTGAAGGGGCAGTATTATCTCACTTTGAAAAGGGAAGCTGGAGGAAGCTTTCTGGATGAATACGGAGTGCTGTGACGGAGGTTACATGTCAATAGGCTTTCTTCTTTTGTGTTTCTTTCTTAGCTCTGTTAATCATTTACCTGTGGTACTGTCACAGGGAGCACGGTGCCCTCCTCTCCATATTCCTCCTTATTTGTGCCTATCTCTTTCTGTTTATCCTGATAATTGATTGAAAATCGCTCCATTCTCTAACCACAGTCTGTGACAACTCTCAGCTCCCTTTGCCTAAACATTTCCTGCTTCAGGAAAAGAGGCGAGATAGGGAAGAAGAAAAGATAGAAGAAGGAAAGCAAAAGAAAGCAGACTTACAGCTGGTGACGCTAGTTCACTCAAAGTATAAAGTGGCATGAGAATATGCTGCCTCTCAGACTTAGAGCAATGTAAGGGAGTGTGAAATTAAAGTGCTTATGAATGAAACGGCCGGGATTGTGCGTCGCCGGCTTGCTTATCAGACAACTGGAACATCGAAAGCTCTTGAAAACTTGTAGCAATCCCCTTTGTAGCGAGGCCTCAGCAGACATTGTAGTATTCGAAAGCCGTTGAGACTCCAAAGCCAAACACAAAGTGCTTATAAATCCTTCTTTTTTTGTGCCACACATGCATATGCAAGCGGACGACTTTACACACGCTTATTTTGAGGATGCGCACATTTTTCACGTTGCGTCACGGCTACACCTTTAATGCAGCCGCTTTGCATTCCCTGCACCAACGCGGCTGCTATTTTAAACCGCCATGTTAATTTGATTTAGTGCTTTTCAAATTGAATTGAGAAAAATGGAGAGCAAATGTACTGTTATTAATGTTCTAAAGTAGCGCGTAGCTGAAAGTGCCTGGCTTTGCTCTAAGTGGATGGGCCCGATAAGAGAGCCAGATATGATAGGCACGTAATCTGCATTCCTCAAACAGACTTGTGTGGGCTATTAAGGGCCATTGTGTACAATGCACCGATGATCAGATCCAATCTCTTAAACAGTTGTACTTGCTCTAAGCTGAAAAGAGCACTTTCAAACTTCTGTAGGATACCGCACAAAGAAAACGTCTTCATCTGAACAGCAGAGATTGTCCACAGACGGATCGAGGAAATGCTTTTGATACTTACTGATGAGTCAGAATGATTAAACGTCCATCTTGTGCTGACTGTAACCAAATACTACACACAAGTGTTATCAAGGCCCTCTGATTAAAATCAGCCACAGAATGTTGAATTCTTTTGATGGAAAGTGTGTGGCATGTGTAACAGGTTTTATTGATATTGTACAGGATGATAATGTTGTCGGTTTCTTTCTCAGGTCATGGAGGTCAAAGGCCATTCCAGTGCCGCTACTGCCCTTACAGCGCCTCTCAGAAAGGTAACCTGAAGACCCACGTCCTGTGTGTTCACCGCATGCCCTTCGACAACAGCCAGTATCCCGACCGGCGCTTCAAACGCTCCCGTATAGACTCTGATGTCTCTGGGAACTCCGAAGACGGCCTGGTGAACACAGGAGAAGGCATTTCTGGTGATACTCTTCGCACTCTTGAGTGAAGCAGCATACAACTCAATCCAGGGATTTCATGGGCTTGAAGTGATTATGAAACCACCTCATACAAGCATTCCCATTGATTCATTGAAACAAAATTCAAGAAATTAAAAATTCTCCCAAAAAACTGGAGATCATTAACTCCCGAACTCAAACATTTCAGTCTCCGTAATATTCTGTGAAGCGCAGGATAGGGATGATGAAGTAGAGAAATCTGAACCCTTTTTCTGACGAGTCTGAAACTAAATACACAGCTCTTATTGGAGTTGCCTGAATTGAGCGTTGAAGAGACATTACTGAAGAGGAGAAAAAATGACAACGTGTAAAAAAAAAAAGACTGTCATTAAATTCCTCAGAGTGACTTTTGTCCCAAAAATAATGCTTTTATCAGAAAAACGATCCGCGCCAACGATTTCGCGACAGTTGGAAGGGAAAGAAAGATGGAGGGGAGCTGTTGAGCGCACCCTTCAAGAACATGACACCACCAGTGGCCATTTGCCCAGCGCCACTGACGCACAGGGATGGAGTGAGCGGACGGAGGGATGTGGATGGTGAAATGGGGGGGTTGGGGCGTTTGGTGCCAGCCTGACTGGAGCTGTCATCACAGAGGAAATCAATTCAACCCCCTCCTACGCTACTTCCATTCACTCCCCCCACTCCTTCCCCGTTTCGCCTCTCCTCACTCTTTCAGAACACGTCAAGAGAAACCCTAGTCGCCTGTACAGCCGGGCCACTGAAGGGTCGGCCTCAGACCTGTCTGATGACTAGTAGCACTTCCTATCAGCCTCTTTCATTCCCCTCCTCCCTCCCTTCTTGTCTTTCTCCTATCAAAAAAAAAAAAAAAGACATAATATTGTATAATAATCAGTGGATAGTATTTTCTCCTTCTTTTTCATTGTCGTGCAGTTTTAGAAAGTAATTTGTATATCACTTAAAGTGAATGGCAGAATGGCAGAGACACATTAAATGTGATTTCCATTCAGCGCTTCTTAACGAAAAAGTCTTTTTGTTGTTCTTGAAGAAGGTGCTGCTTCCCTTCTAACTGGTGGACTTTAGGCCCATTTTTTGTGAGTTTGTTGTCCTGAATGTTCCTCTACTAAAAGAGATTAACTACACAGGCAGTTTGGATCCTATGAAATCAAGCCTTTTAAAGAACAAAATAAAGTGTATCAACTTTCATTGTACTTCCTTTTATTGAAGGCTAGAAGGAGTCAGAATGTAAATAAGTATGGTAGGGGGTATGGATGGGGGGCGAGGGGGTGGGCGAGCGGGGGTGGTGGATATTAATGTTTAGTGATAAACAGAAATGATCCAGACTTTAAGAAAGTCAATATCTTCCCGCTCAGCACAGGGAAGCTCAGCACTTAAACCCCAGGGCCTTACGGCTGCTCTATTCACGCCAAGAGGAGTTTAGAGGACTCACAAATACCCGCCACACTCCTCACTAAGCAGTAAATAAAAACATAAACCCTTATCACAGCCCTAAGACCACAACATCTCCACAAAAAAAAAGGAACGATAGAAAGAAGTTAAAAAAGATGATAGAAGTGGAGCACAGAGATTTTACAAGTTCAAACAAACTGTAAGGTTCCAAGCAGGGGTTCTTCAATTCACTATAAGATACTTTTATTTTTGGTCCGTTCTTTGTTGTTGTTGTTTTCTTCTTTTTCTTTTTTATTAGGATAGTTCTCACTGCCTTAAATGAAGTTGATGAATTTAATACAACTATTTGTATAAGCTCTACTGGGAGGGCAATGTTTGAAATTAAAGATATACTTTGTGACTTCATTGAGCTTTAGAGGTTTCAACGCACTACTGTGTTTTCTGGTGACTGTCAGCAGCTTGCTTTTCTTGTATGTATGTAAGTGTGCACACTTCAAGAATATTAGAGTAAATAAACTAAAAAAAAAAAAAACAAAAACATTCCATTTATAGCAGTTTTTCTTTGCTTTTTACAGTAATCTGTCCTATTGGATCATGTTTTGAGCTCTGAAACAGGCAATACTTATTTTAGTGACACTGGAAGATTTAATCATTACTTCTTTTTTTGCCGTTTTTTGTATAGTGATTGTCAGTCCCTTAAGTTGAGGTGCTAATGTGTTCATGTTACATCCCTTTTTGGAAAAAAAAAATATAAATAAATAAAAAAATCGACTCCTATTCCTTTTAAAGGATCTCCCTACTCCAATCAAAAATCTGTTCCTCAGAGAGAACCTGTAACCATATAATTTTACTGGTTCAGACACGTGCATCATTTAGAGTTCTATAATATTGTGCTTCTTGGGAAAAGAAAAAAAATCTTTCTCTATCATACTCTATAGTATGTGATCATGAACATCATACTGTCCAACATTCCTAAATGAAGAATATTTCTATATCAGAGGAGGTGCAGAGGAGGCTAGAGGATTATATTGCTACTTATATGCTTTTAACAAGTAGAAGACTTGTTATTGTATTTAAGGACTATTCCTAGTCATTATTTATTGTCATACATCTGTCTGACAAAAGAAGAGACCTATCATGAACTATCAAGAAGTTGTTTTTATTTCAGCAATGGCTGTTTTCTTTCTGCTGTTTAGAAGTTCTAATGTCTTTGAAGCAGTACAGTTTTATCCAGTGTTTTACGCAATAAAACCTCTACCTCTTAAAAACAATGACTTTTGTGTCTGCCTATCAATTCAATATATATAATATATATATATATATATATATATATATAAAACGATCTTTGTCAAAAAGCATTTAGAAGCATTTATGTCCTTTCATGGCTGCTGTTGGCCATAACATTTACAGATAATGAAACTGAAAAATAGTCTGTTGATGTGTGGCACCAAAGAGAGCCGTGAACAGCATTAAATGAAATCAAATGGCTTTCATAAACCGTAATGAGCACCACCTGTAACACTGAGACCGGCAAAGTCATCAACACTGGCCACATGCAAACATATGATCGTTAAAATTTAACAATGACATACAGTAAATATTAAATTATCTGGCTAGGGTTGGGTTCCTCCTCCAATGCCGCATGTTTTGTAAATAGGCCTACAGGTATGTGTGTGTGTATATATATATATATATATATATATATATATGTGCACACACACACACACACACACACACACATATATACATATCACCTGTTTCATACACTGTATGTGTACGTTTGTATATATGTTTCTCCTACTGTATTTCACCTAGAAATCACATAAGATAACCCAGAGCTGAAAACACACAGCCCTTGAATCTAAAACGTCCCCAATGCATGCTCGTTTTACTGTTAATGGAGAAATACAGTGTGTGGCATGTTTAATAGGCTTTATTTTTATTATACAACACTGAATAATTAACTCTGAGGCAGAGTGTCACATAGATTTATCTTTTAATTAAAATTGCGTGGTTCACGCATATTTGAGTGGTAGTCCAAATAAACGCAATATCCAAATTTATGTTTTGTTTATCCTCCTGTTAATTATCGAGAGATTGTTCGCTCTATAACCCTTCATATTTTCCCTCTCCTCGCACAAAGTTGGGAGGTCTGCATCACAACTAATAAAACCTTCCAGTCATATTTTATTAATTTATAGGTCATTCTACAAACAAGGAGAAAAAAGGTGAATATTACGATTCTGGCTCTTTCACATGAACTGAAAATTCACAGAAAATAAAGTTTTTAAATCACAGCTGGGTTAGTGGGTTGTTGATGTGAGTCATAAGCTATACAGTGCAATTTATGAAGAGTTTTTCTATTCTCTTTAAAATGTATTAATTGCTTATTGAAGCATTACCCGTTTCTTTTTTCTTCGTTTCTGTCTCTCTTTTGAAAACATTGATTCTAAGCGCATTTGCATTTGTGTGTAGAAAAACTCACTCAGAAATTTCACAAACAAAATTAATTGTGAAGTTTTAAAAGTGGACTGTTTAAAACATAAAAAAAAAATATAATTTTACAGTGCATATAAAATGTGCAGCAATCCTTTTATGACTTACAGTATCAACAGAACATTTTCCGTTTTATTGCTTTTTTATATATAGTACAATATACAGTGTTCAGCGTTCTCATCTTAACATGACCTCATGTATCTGTATTCAACCCAGCTCTGTGAGTTTAAACAGGTGATCTGTGATGTTACTGTTAGTGTAGGGGCAGGTCTCTCATTGCTCCATTCCTCCGCTGCTGTTCAGAGATCAGCCCCTGCAGGCCCCTCCTGAGGCTGCAAGCTCTTAATTATGCCTGTTTTGTCAGGAGTTGGCAAAGGCCATCATTTGAGCCTGCGGTCGCCCAATTATATTCTTTTTTACGAATTGCAGTCAAAGACGGCCATTTTCCATATCCACGCTCCCCTGTCATTATTGAAACTCCCACAGCAGGAGAGGGTCGTGTTACTAGCCTGTTTAATTACCGCTCATGTTCATTAAGGCGCCTTCGTCTTATAGGTAGACTTTCATCAGCTCACTATAATTAGCACCAGTAGGACCAAAAAAAAAAAACCAAAACAACCCAGATTCTTTCTTATGGTAGACTTTGCGTAATATTAATGCATTGGGTGTGGTTGCAAAAGATAATGTCAAAGCCCTACACGTGAGGTGCTAGTGTGATAGCTCTGTGAAGATCTTTGCATTGTCGGTAGTGAAAATATTCTCACACAAGTCTCGCAGCATTTGCTTTGGTGAGCACAACCTGAGCATGCCCAGATTAAACCCGAAAACATGCTCGCTGAACTACTGGGAAGCTACAATTGATACAACACTCACAGGAAAACAGGTCTAAAAGCTAAAAGGTACATCTTTGTACCATATTTACGCATGCCTGGTAAACGTTAGTGCTTTAAAAATACGATTTAGTGTACATGCTAGAACCTTTTGAAATTTTACAGCCCAAATTATAACCCTTTACTTATTTTCTCCATATGGTTCTAAGGTGAAAATTGTATTTTGCATGCGTAATGGGTTTTTCAGAATATTTTATTAATATGCGCAGGCATAGTAAGTTCAAGCTAAACCAAATCCAGACGTTTACTGCAACGCTCGATGTATAATGTTAAATAATTATCTGCATTTCTTGCTTTTCAGAACCCAAAATGTTGCCCCCGTGGAGCATGTGCTCTGGACCCTACAAAACGACAATGTAGTTAAAGAGAACGCCGCTCGCTCCCTTTCTCCGGCATTTTGTACATAGCCAAACAGCTGGTGTGTGAAGAGTTAACTCTGCGAGATAAAATATAAGATCTGTTTGGCCTGCAGATATCCATTAAAGGACAGAATGCTCTTTTCTATCACAGCACAGACGCCAGATGTTCTCCTCCATTTCTAATCATTGCAGATGTAATGGGGTAGAATGCTGCAGTTTGTGGCTTCACTGGCATGCAGTCCGTATACTGCACAGGGGAACAGCAGTCTGAGATTTATAATTATACCCCATTAATATGCTAGCATGCCACGCTAGCGGTAAAAAACAAAGCTTAATAAACAGATCCGTCGATCTGTAACACAGGCGAGCGGCAAATGAAATGCATCGGCGTTAGTGGAGTGTTACGAGTGTCTTTAAAGGGGCAGTCGAGTTGTGACTGTGTTTACTCTGTTCCTTTTTCCACATCGACCAGCTTGTGTGAAATTGCACAGGTGTCCATCATTAAAGCTCCGTTCGGGGTGTGTGGACGGTGCTGAAGGGCTCCAATCACTTAAAGAGTCAACAGACAATTCCACCTGTCATCAGTCTGATGGGATATTGACCAGAAAAAGGAAGAAGAGAGGAGAGGGAGAGCAAGAATAGGTGTAAAGATCAATCATGCCCTCTCTTGTCACAGTTTTGTTTTTCGTTTAGTGTTTATTGCATGTTAAATACTCATTTGTCACACAAATAAAGCCATTTTCATTTGACGCACCCATTTGGAAGTGACTGATTTGTGAACATAAAAAAAGTATAGTTGTGATTTCATACAAACTCCAGCTCATTCCTCTAGTCCTTGTGTGCTAAGTGGTCAGGAACAATCAAAATCATAATTATGGCTACGGAAAGGCTCAGAGACTTGAAAAATGTGTCCAGGGTGAGCTACATTCATCTATTCATTTTTATTGAGGTCTCAGTATGAGCAGCCACCAAAATTGATTTATATCCCGTGCTTTTAAAAGTGCAGGACCCAGACTTCTCCAAATGAGGCCCGACGCTGCTAAGAATTTCAAATGTGCTTTTAATACATCCTCCTTTTATTGACGTTTTGGTGCAAATCTGTCCGTTTTATTTCTGCCATTTCGCTCGCCTCCACAGATGTTTGTTTGAGGGTCTCAGCACGTGTGTACATGTGAGTGTTTGGAGACTTCGAGCATTTATTTTCGAAGCCAGTAAGTGGGAGCAGTAATGGTAATCATTTTCTTTTTTCTATTTTTGGTGATTTGGGTCTGATGTCAGTCCGTTGAGGAGGGTTAGACTGATCTGAGCCCTGGGTAAGATATATTAGATATCATGTTCTGTCCCCTCCTTGCCTTCCTGTCTGATTTTGATTAATGACCTTAACATGTGAATAACGAAGTGTAAGAAAGTGAATAATAATATCTGTATTTTTTTTTTTTTTAAAAAAGGACAATTAATGGGAAACATATGTTAGGGTTGATTGCTAGACAATGTAAATCAAATAATTTCCAATCAATTATTTGTGCGTTTATATGTTTCTTTATTTATTTACATTTAATTTAAGATGCCATCATTTTGTGTTAGACTCTTGTGAATATGTGTGTGTGTTTGATATAATATTCTCTCTCATCATATAAACAAAACGTCTGTATGCAGACAAGAGATGGAGAATGTGTCACCTCTAAGCAGCTGTCTGAATACAAGACCAGTGTGACTGTGTGTGTGTATGAAGGGGTTGGTGTCATTCTTCAGAGCTGTGGATTTTGGGAACTGTGTGTAAGGCCAAAGTAGCATCACCTGACAGCACAGCCTGCTAATTGACGTTTTCATTAACGCTGAATTTATATACCTATTTCTGTCTGTGATAATGACCATTTCATGGAGAAGCAGGAAGTCTGTTGACGGGCATGAGATTGGGGAGAAACTTGCATAATTACTGCAAAGTCTTTTGTTGGCCCAAGACACACTCTAGCGTTGAACAGTTACTTGGTTCTTATCATCGCAATATGGTAGTAGATAGTAAGGTGCAGAGTTATAAAAGAATCTGCTTCTTTGAGTAAATTAATTTGCACTGGGATTCTAGGTGTCTTGCTAATCAGGAGAAAACTCTCAGTAGACAGAAAGAGACTCCCATTTGCATACAGTGCAAGAAAAATCTGCTATCATATGATTAGCCAAGGTAATTAAAACAGATGTAACTTAAACACGTGCTTAAGTACCGCTAATTAATATGTAATTATGCACTCATTTAGACACAAGTTAACACATTTAACAGAGGCAGACATCTCCAGCTCCACTCATTGTCGTTATCAAAAAAAAAGCTGTTCAATTGAGAGATAAAAACAAAGATTGTGTCTAATGCCGAAAGATACAGATGCTTGATTGTTTTCGCTTGAGTAATTTGTTAATGTGTGCACATCTCAGTTTTGTATATCGTCATGTTTTTTTTGTTCTTCTCAGGTGACAAAAAGGTCAAAGGTCAAAAGTGTGGCGCTTCTTGGTTAAGAATCAAATATACAGTACATTTGTATTAAACTGATTCAGCACACATAGCTGTATTATATTTTGTTGTAGATAAAGCATTGTATTAAGTAAAGTAGGTATAGCAACGGGGAAAAAAACGTTCTTGTTAAAGATGAAGTTTTACTTAATTTTATTTTAGTAGCCTTCATAAAGCTAAAAGTCAATCCCATATCTCAGAATCATTTAGAATAATAACAATAGAAGAAAAAAATAAAGTAAAGTATTTGGGAAACCTGTTCGATTCTAATAATTATGATTGCAGTTCCGTTTGCTGCCACTAGCGGTGCTGAAATACCATACTTCACCTTTAACATCACTCCCTGTGTCTAAGCTGAATAAACTGATAATGTCTCCTTCATTTCTCATCATGTAACATTGTTACGAGACAGCGAGAGTCCTTCTGTCCTGTGAAGGAGAGATAGACTTTCTCTTTCTTAGATATGAATGGCAGTGTTAGACTGGAACCCCGTGGTGAGGTGGGGATACACAGCGGGCGTCTGTCGCTCGTAAAAGAAGAGATCACCTTGGGCAGCCGCGCCGGGCCGCTCCTCCATCGTTAACAGCAACGTGCGGCTGATCAGCAGCATTCCTGACAACTCCATTCAGCCGCCACCTGCTGGCTGTCAATCACAGGGAGGGGAGGGGGAGAGGTAGGCGTCCTAGGGCTATTGACATAGCTGTCGGCACAGAAATGAGACGTGCCTATCAAAGCACCGACTCTACCTTTCTCTCTCGCTTTCTCCTCTCTCATTCTGCAATCTGTGGCATCACCTCCTCAGACCAACACTGAAGATACAAATGCATTTGGACAACTCGTGAGCACGATATTAGGATTTTCGTTCTGTCTGCTTCCAACACCAACTTGAGGTATTTATATTAACCCCCCTGATAACATAATAACATTGACTTTTTGACCCTGACTTGTCAATCACAGCGAAAGTGCTGCACGCGGATGCTTTTAACACTGATGACCTTGTTGGCATGGTAACACATCCGTAGCGATAGCGTTTAAGACACTGAAGCAAATGCTGTTTCATTGCATTTGCTAGTTTCTTGTGCTGTGTATTGCATCGGTGTACCATAAACACAAATTCGGCCATTTGCGAGGGTCTTGATCAGGTAAACAACGGGACACTGATGACTCAATTACAGGTTCGTGTAATAAAGCATTGCTGGTATTAAGTACATTGCTGATAACACGGATAATGTACATACATTTAAAGACTAATGCTTTAAAGCTAATGCTTACTGGTTTTATAGTGAATTCTGGGAATTTCTAGGGGGCATTTTTGTGTAATGTCTAAGTTATTGACTCAAATAGTAATTCATTCAACATTAGGTTCTTACTAACAGAATCAATATTTCAAAGCAGCACACCACGTCTTTTCTAGTCTCTTGAATAGCACAGTGACAAAAGGGAAGAAACAATAAATAAGAAAGAAAAACACAACAGGCTGTCACTTTTATCACCTTTATTTGACATTAGCACGTAGATGTGAGCACCTTAATCACCCGCTGCTTTAATATGCTTTAAATAATGCACAGGCTCAAAACAGAACACCTGTTGCTCAGATGTGCTGATGCAAATATCAAGGGGATTAATTAAAAGTCAATTATATTAATTTGGCTTTTGAAGGGTGATCGTGCAAGATAAAGAGTGATTCTATGAGCGCAGAAACTCCAGCTTCTGATTTTTAATGCGCTTTTATCAGAGTCCATTAAAAGAGCTTGTGCACTGGTGCCATGTTGTTTAGATGCCATTCTATGTAAATTTAATGAGCATTTGAGTTTCATCTTTTTAATGCGTATATATCTGTCTTATGCATAATTGAAAAAATGCTAATAACTAAAATGTTTGTTTCCCTGGCCCTGTTTTTTTGTGAAGTTGTGCTGTGAATCTTGTTTGCTGGTACACAATGGTGCAGCACATTATATAAATGAGTTGGGATTTCAATGCACAGAAAATGTATATGGCAAAATGAATGAATATATATCCCATATAATATATATATATAATATACAATATATGAATCCTATTGGCAAAGCCTAACAACAACAATAAAACCTAGAATATGAAGTTGTGGAAAGTCTGAAAGTGAGATGGCCTGGCTGTGACAGTGTTTAAGTATAACTTTGCCCTTTTTTTAAAAAAACAGCCTCAGCAAAGTGGATTTGAAGAGTATTTTGCATTTAATCCCACACCGACATAAGGAGAGCCCCACGTTTGCCAACACAATTCTCTGTCGTCCTGGAAATTCCCTCATCCCTCCCCTCCTTCAGTCTTTTTTCTCCACCCACACACTGACCTGTCCCTGTTTCCAAAGGAAAGCACTGGAGAACTGGATTATCTGAACACAGATATTCATTAGATCTAGTTTATTTTTTTATCAGAATGTCTTTGCTGTCTTATATTAAATGTGTTGAATTGTTTGACATTACCTTTAACTAAGAGGTACATAGATGCAGAGACCATATGCTGATAAGAAATGAACTTTATGAAATTATTTTCTTAAATATTTTTATTAAAGCTCAGCATGAGAAACATTTTTAATAGTATTCTTATAACATGAAAAAGAGATGACAACTCTCCATTTAAAACAGTATTGTTTCAGGTACATACAATTAGCTACAAATTTGACAATACAGTTAATAAACTTTTTGGTGAATTATCATTGGCCAGTAGAAAAAAAAAAACAATCATTCTTTTATGTTTTATTTTTTTTTAAATTACAAATGAAAAAAAAAAAAATCCTTTCATACACACAGGTTGGTGTTAAAAGAATCCTAATTTGCATGAACTGCAGTTCATGTGTTCCAATTTTTTCTTATATGCTATATAATATAGAATATGCATCAGTAAAAGCACACAAACACAATCTCCATCATAAAGTACATTTAAACTCCATCTTGACCTGTTGCAAACGCTCTCCTTAAAACATTAATGCTACCCACGGCTGGAGTGCTGTTCCCCCCGACAGGCTGCTTGGCGGTGCTGGTGGGTGGGATAATGGCCCGGGAGGACCGTGATTATGAGATGGGAGGGGCCAAGAGAACACTTCCTCTTGCCGCGACATCATTTTTATTATCCGCTGCCCATCAGAGGTCCTTGAGAAACATGTACTTTCAGCTGGGGCAATCATTCATCTGGGGTCCTGCTCCAAGAGACATGGAGAGAGAGAGAGAGAGAGAGAGAGAGAGAGAGAGAGAGAGAGAGAGAGAGAGAG
>JAUYWG010000040.1:18608455-18619781 GCA_034779775.1 Enteromius afrohamiltoni
GGGTCCTGCTCCAAGAGACATGGAGAGAGAGAGAGAGAGAGAGAGAGAGAGAGAGAGAGAGAGAGAGAGAGAGAGAGGGAGACAGAGGGAGAGGGAGGAACAGGGGAATATCGACTGATACCCTTCAGCAGTACAGAGAGAAGAGAAGAGTGAGACAGTGAGTAACGGAGACTAACAGACACATGGAGATAAAGAAGTGCTGACCAGCTGCGAGCATGATTACAGAATGCCTGCCCTTCTCTGTTAAACTGATATCAGCAGCCAATCATAATTAGAGCCCTCTGTAACAGCAGCCAATCAAATGTCAGCTCATTGTTTCGCTTTGATTAAACCATCAAACCACACATCATTGTGCCAAAGGTTTTACGTGCACTGTGAATAAATGTTGGGGGGAAAAACACAAAACAACACAGATTTGGTTTTGCTTCAGGGACAAGACAGTACACATATGTATGTGTTTTTTTTTTTTTTTTTTAACCACTAAAGGGGTATATACCAATACATTTCACTTCATGTCGTACCGTGTACGTATGTGAATGTTACAAATAAAATTTTCATTTGAATTTTAGTATGGTGAATGTTCATATTAGTAACAACAGAGAACATTATGATACATGAACCTACAGGGAAAGATACCTCCTGACTGACAGCTTTTGAACATTTTTTCTGATTGTATGCTTAGAAACATGGACATCAAGGAAAAAGTCTGATGCTGAAGAAGGCCTCTGATGGAATTGATACATGATCCTTGGATGGGTTGTGAGTACAAGACCATTTGACACAAAATCTTTAACTCTTGGTTTCAGCACTTTGCTGATTAACACAGCTCAGACCATCCTCTACCCCCCTCTGATCATCAACTCAACTGCTGCTCATCACAGCGCTCTGCACATGATTGGACAGCAACTGAGTTATGGCATTATCATGTTAGCACTGGTGATTAGCCAATGTGAGAGACAGTGAAAAGATGAAAGATAAAGAGTGAGAGAAAGTGAAAGGGTAAGGGTGAGAGAGACCGCTGGAGAAATAATCAAATTGGAACAACCACGGTGTGGTCATACTGAAATAATCTGAAATAATCCAGTATACTCTCATTCAATTTTATACATCGCTATTTTATACATAGCACTCATTTAATCCATGTATTGAGTCTGCTGAGGAAATATGAAGGACTTTTTTTAGTGTAATGCTCAAAGCGTAAGGCTATTCTCTAAGTAAGTGTGTTTAGAGTCATGAACAGGACACCAAATACCATTACTTATCTCCCAAGCATTGTGAGTTTAGTGAATCCTGTGTAACCCGGTCTTTATACAAAGAAAGCATACTCCAAATATGTATAACATAAACCGTTAGGGCAATTTCAATTTCATACTTTGTTTAAAACAGAAGCTCCAGAGCATGACTTCATATCCTGTTGTCCAAATTTGTAGCAAGGTCTAAAGTAATTTTTTTAGTTTTTAATGCTAGTATTAGCATCACATAAACCTGAATCCCTTTCACCATGAGCTATAAAAAGTTCATTAAAACATAGACCAAAAGCGTACTGTAAATAGCAGCTGTAATTAATATGAAAACAACACAGCGTGAAAGAGAGTCTGTTTTTCTTGAGCCTGATTTGAGGCAGTGCAGGACCATCTAATGATGTAAACTCTCAGTGTGTGGAGTTTAAATGTGTCCTGTTTCACCTGCAGCCCGGCTGGAGGTCAGTGTGATCGTTAATCTGATCCTGATCCTAGACCTGCCTGTCTCTTTCACACCAGACAGCTTATTGTCATGATGATGGCCATGACAACCCTTAACCTCCCTCCCACCCTCTCTCTCTCTTTCTCTCCCGAGCACGTTCTCTCCCTCTCGATTGTCTCATCACTCTGAAGGGAGACTCGTCTCTCACGCAGATACCTGATGGCCGACAGGCCTCAGCTTCCTGTGGGTCTGATAATCAACGTGCTGTCAAGACTGTCAATATCCAGCAGACGAAGAGGGGACCCGGGCCGACACACATATACATACAGATGCACGCACACACAAATATGCGCACATGCATGCAGATACCTGCTCAAGGACTCTCAATCACAAGCTAAAGAGCCCATACGGTGACATATTCTCGTATATCCACTATCATTACGTTATACGGCACACATTCACATATGCGCACACATACCTGGCATAAATCTGATGTGGCTGTCAGAGCGTGCTTTTAGTAAAGGATAGATTAAACACTTTGCCTGGATCTCTCTTGATGATCGCAGCAGGCTTTATTAATTAGGCTTAATCGTGATGAATGCTGGGCCTGTCATCTCCTCACACTGACAGTAGACAGGGTTCACATGGCCTGCTAAAGCTCGGTGACGGCACAGTTTAAAACAGGAAGCTGACCCACGTCACCATAGCCCTCACCCACTCACACTGGGAAATCATCGGAATATATCACTCATTACCGCATGTCAGTAGCGATGAGAAGATAGATTTTAGCCTGTATGGAAGAAAAAAACTTGTTGTGGTCATCACATATAGCCTACAATTTCATTGCAGTATTTTTAATTAATTTTTTTAGATCCGGTCTTTTATTATGATTGGCAGAGCCACATTCAAAACCCTTGTAAAATACTCTATAAACACACACCTGTGACCTCATTACATCAGTTTTGCTGCGCCACTGCATCTGTGTACTTGGCAACCCTTATGCTGAGCATTGCTGAAGAACTACATCGCTCTTTGGTAGAATTCTGATTTGTTATTGTTAACAGATTAATGTTTTGCTACTATATGTTTATTTTTTTTATGCCTTCCTCTGGTATTTGTAGGAAATTGTGTATTAAACTAATAAGCCCGTTGAAGCTGTGTTTTACAGTGGTTTTTAGAAATGGCTTTTCCTATTAGCTGTTTTAAAATCTTGCTATAATTGCCTGCATTCTTTATCATTTTTGATACAGTGCTGTGTACTGTTGTTTTTCCTTCATACTGTCTAAGCTAGTGGACAACAATAACACACACACTTTTATATTTAAACATTTTAATATTTTCTAGTACATTGTTCTTGACTCTTTCAGATGATTCTCTCTTTGAAATTGTCTTTGAAATGGCTTAAAGACATGCACTGATATGCATTCACATCCTCTTCTTCCGTGAACTATATGACTTGAATCATGTCCACCTGCAAAAACCATTACCTAATCCTTCCTGTTTCTTTTCTTTTTCTTATGTAGAGTATGTGATAAATGTATCTCATTGTTTTGCTTTGCGTATTAGTGTGTGTGTGTGTGTGTGAAGCCTGGCTAGTTCAATCACTGACCCCCTGAAACAGTTAAGGAAACAGTCTGACATCGACTGTAATGAGAATAAATTAAATGATTGGACCTCATCACACACACACACACACACACACACACACACACACACACACAATCTCTCTTCATCATCCCCCTTTTGTTTCCATAACAGCAACAATGAAAAATTAGACCTAATTAGTTGCACAGTACCCTTTGTTGAGGACGTTATGTGAAACACTATCCTGTAAGAATTACATATTTATGTAAATTCCCCTACAAATAACAGCAGAACTAATGGGCTATCAGGTAGATTTTACAACGCCAGCAGGACGTCTGACACGTGACAGGTGACCCGGACACTCTATGATATAATGAGGGTTTTCATCACTCTTTCTCTCGCTCTTTCTTCCTCTTGCTCTAGAGTGATAGTGTTTCAAGCGGTCGTGTTAGCAGAGAGGAACCTCACATCAGTTGAGGATGTCCTCCCTTTAACAACTGCTTCCTGTGAGCTAAGTGCTGAGCAGGGTCACACCTTCTGATCACATCAGCAGCCTGCAGCACAGGCAGCATGTCAAACAGAGGACTGACACATCTCATGTCACTAAAAGAGTTTAACTGGTTATTTTAAGGAACAGTCGTTTGACTCGCAAAACTACCAGGCCAAAATATTAGTACTTCTTTGATTAATTGCAATATTAAAAATGGCTAAATGTTATTCTGTATCTTTAATATGTTATTGATCTTTTGTACATGATATTGAATATAAACAGTGAACCACATAGTATAAATCAGTATTTGCTGAGAAAAGCTCAGAGTAAATGTAAAAAAAATAAAGCAAAGTTATTCTTGATGCTTAAATAATTGAATAGACATTGTATAGACAAACAATGACGAAACATAGAAGTCAACAGGCAGAATATGACTGAAATACATGAATGCCAATTTTAGCCCTGATTTGCATTTGACTGAGTCTGTTTGCCGGCTCCAGTCTTTTAGATTTGCAGATTTTCAGCCAGTGCAACATAATATTATGTAGTATATTAGTGGCACTGATTTATTACACATATGATTTGTGATATGGCATGTATACTGTATAAGCACCATAAGCACTACACTTTGACGTGTAAATATCCCTTTTCCCTCTTTTCGAATTCGAATAATGGTTAAATGGTTTATTAACATTTTGATGACCGTAAATATTTAATATTTAACATTATATTATATTTTTATAATATATTACACAATACGTGTACATTTTTAAATATATTTTTCCCTTCACAATATTTATACATTTTTTTTCCCTTCACAAATGAAAAATTTGTTCAGGTTGTTCTAAGAGTAGTTCACCCAAAAATGAAAATGTCTGTCATCATTTACTCACCCTCGAGTATTTCCAAACCTGTATGAATTTCTTTGTTTTGCTGAACACAAAATAAGATATTCTGAAGAAAGTTTGTAAATATAAATAAATTGATTATAAATTATTTATGCAAACATATATCATACAATAATTAATTAATTTAAAAATCATGTGGAGCCCAAATTTAGTCACATTCATACCCATATATACAATTTAATTTTTCATTTTAAACCTAATCTCACTTTATCTGTTGTGTTTATCCTTATTTATTTATTTTAAAGGATGATGCTTCTGTTTTAAATCATCAAGCCATAATATGAATACTGAATTTGTGAACGTACTGTATGGACTGACCTGGAAGGAAGTTAAATGCACAAACAAGAGGCAACCGATAGATCAGCCAAATTCAATAGACTGCATACTTGGGGTAGAGAACTGTGCCGAAACAATGAATACAATAGAATATTATTTGTGGCTCTTGCTTTATTGGTCCTCTCTCACTTTTGTTGTGTGCTATGGGCATTCTTCAAAGCACTTCCCCACTTAACAAACCCTGCTGACGGTTTGTTTTTACTTTCTCTCTCCCTATCTCACTTTTCTCTCTTTCTCTCTCAGTGTTAATTAAAGCAGGAGCACGCGTGTGACTCCACTTCAGACTGCGAGTGCAGTGGGCTAATTAACCTCGCCTGTCCCTCCGCGCAACTTAGCCCAACAACCGCCATTATGGCTTTAATATGCCAAATTAGAAACTGATTTTGAACTGCATCTGCCCCGAAGAGAAATATTGATCCCTATTCTCTCTTTCTTTCTCTCTTCCTCTCACTCTCTCTTTTTTCCCTTACCCTGCCCATTGGCCATTTGGTCTTGTGGTTCAGTTCTATTGCCTAAATTAGTTATCCGATTGGTCCCTTTGATTAATGGTGGTCCCGCTTGCTTCATTACACATGACAACGCTGAATAATCAGAGCGCGCCGCTGCATGCACAAGGGCTCGCAAACAACTTCTGTTTTGTCAACCTCACCCTCAAGTACATTTATAGAATTATTTAGCATATAGTTGGCCATAATTTATTTGTATGACACATTTCTCGATCAGGAGCCATTGTAGAGTGTCATATATGGATAGGAAAACAAGGTAAACTAGATGTGCAAATCAATGAGCGGAACCCCAGGGAATATCAGCCGCATAACCAGGATGCAGGACTTGACCCTGCCTGCATTCCAACCTGTCAATGTACGCCAGCGGAAAAGGGATATCGCGTTTTTAGTCAGAGAATTACTTCGGCGTACCCACTCATATGTGTTCAGACGCTGCCCTTTTCACTGTGGTGGGTTTCTCTCTCCCTCTCTCTCCCGTTTTTTTCTATCCTCAAAGCGTTTGACTGCTTCACTCAGAACAGGTCTCTTCTTGTTTATTATTTTATGATATGCCTCTCTCTATGGCTCTCTGGCCTTGTGGGAAATGCTGCAGGACTTTGTAGTTGGAATGAATGATTAATTAATTTATTTATGTTGATTGTCAATGTGATCCAAAACAACAACAGGAGAAGAAAAAAAAAAATGTAGTCATCCAGGTTGAATGACCGTTACAGTTAATTAAGTAGAAGTTAATTTAATCTGCTTTTATTGATTATTGGGATGCCCATTACTGCAGTGGGGCCAATGAACAAATACATACTTGTTTTTGTTCTAAGAAAAAAAACAAACAAAAAAAACGTAATTATCCTGTATTCTTAAAATGCATAACAGCAGCCCACTTTTAAAAGTACACACATAATAAAGCACAATTTATTTGTTTACAGTGTATGAAGCAGCACTTATTTACTATGGCAACAAAAGGTACTTGCTGTGTCTTTATAATTGTGAATTTTACTAGCAGTTAGTGAATCACATTATGAATATTTGAATTGTGTTTAATAATTTTAATCAGCATACCCTGTTTGGTATGAAAATATGAATAAATAAACCTTTAAAATAAAAGGAAAAAGAGTAAATGTGTCTTTCAGATGTAATAAACAGTAAAGAACAGAGAGATAACTAGCACTGTCTATGTGATGCAACTGAGCCTCAGGAAGCATTAAGTTATTATTTTCAATAATGTTTACAAGTATATCCAGGCCTTTGGGAGAAAATGAAAAATGGCAGCCTTGGCCGTATGGAGCAGAGTTGCTGTTCACCTGTGACGCTCTGCTCATCCAGCCTCTGAAAGCTATCATTAGTTTTGCTTTTTTAAACCTCTGGTGTCCGTTCTCTGTGTGAGCTTGTGTGTGAGAGAAGGCTTTGCATGGTAAAACCTGTGTAGACTTATCACTTGCAGTTTTTTCAAGTGTATCCTTGAGATTGTGTTGTGGTTGTTTTATTTTGTATTTTTTTTATATTCACTTCTGAATAACGTTTACTACACATATGACCATTTAAAGCGCATTTTCTTTCTTATGGCTTTTTTTATAACTTCCTTCACACTATCAAATGCTTGAAACAAACATGCTGCAAGTCTGACTTGCTGTACTGGGGTGATTTTTCATTCGCATTTCAGACAGCCCAATTCAATAAGACAGCATTCTACTCTCAGCCCAAATAAAGCTACTTTTGGTCTAGACATTGTAGTGCTACACTTGAAAGTGCTGAAGATTAAATATTAAGCAGACATAGATAGTGGGAAATCTGAGACTATAGGACATCATAAAACAAACAAGAATTTTAGAAGAAAAGGAAAAAAAAAAAAAAGTTTTGGCATAAATCTCAAGGCCCTGAAGGGCAGGATGCTGGAGACACGGTGTCTGCACCCCTAAAGACAGGTTAATAAAGTAGAAAATGCTTAACCGATGTGAGCTCTCCAAGAGAGTCCAGGTGCGGCTGCTGTGGCATGTTCATGTTCTTCTTGTTATTTTCAGCGTCTCTAAACATTAGATGTTATTTATAAACCCACTAGCTTAATAAATCTACTTCAGGAAGCATACACACACACCAAAAAAGTCAAGGAATATGACAGTGAGAAAGTGAGGGAAGGAAATAGGACTAAAGATGGACAGAGTTTGGCTGCCGCTCTCCTTTCAGCGTAAGCCAGAGTTATGAGCGACTGAAATCAGACGAAGACCACCGTGGTTGCGTTCAGAAGCTTCCTGAATGCTGACGTAGCTGGTAGAAAAATCCGGAAAGCGTCTTGGTGCCAGGAGTCTCTAAGCGCCTCTCATTCTTGCTTAGCTTTCATGTTGACAGGTGGCTGTGTTTAGAGTACAGTCTTTCTATTCACAGAAAATTTACATTCCCTTTGCAACATATAAATTGACCATCCGCTAGAAATAGAAATCATCTCAAGTTGTTCTAAGGAGTGCGTGTGTGTTTGTGTGTGTGTGTAAATGCTTTAAGGCCTTGGGCAACCATCAGAACAGGAAAGAATGGCAGCCAACAAAGCAAGTCTGAGAGCAATAGCAGCATATCCTGATTATCTATTCAATCATTTGTAACCTATTTCCTGGGAATACTGGAAATGTCACCATTCAGGTCTAAATCATCCGCTTCTCTAATCAACGCCAGCGCTCCAGTGCCCTTCTGCTCTGCTTTCTGTCTCCTTATGTCTTAACGGTTCTTTCTCTTTCTTCTTCTCTGTCTCACTCTTTCTACCTCAAGTTTGATTGGAGAGACGGTTGATTCTGTAGTGATACATGCCAGATGTTGCTACAAGCAGATTTCCCAGATTTATAGTCGAGCTTTAACAGGCATAATTAAAGTGAACTGCTTAACTGAAAGGGAGAGGCCAGGCCTCACTGTTTTTTCTTTTCTTTTTTTCTTTGAATTTGTGAGCTTTTTTTAAAAGTCTGATTGACCTCCTTAGGGACGGTTAACACAGAAAAAGCCGTTTTCAAAGCAAAATGAAAAGGGTAAAAACTAGCTTTTTAAACATGTTTTTTAGTTCATAATTTCATGAAACCGCAAAACTGAATGCTATATACAGTAGTACAGTAAAAGAGAGTCTGCTCTTCCCGTTGTTTTCAAACTTCAGGTGAGTTTTTGCGTAGTAGGCCCTAAGCTATGAATACCATATAATCGACCTATGAAACATCACAATATAATTTTTTTTTTGATAATTATTAACAAAAACAATTAACAAAAAATGTAATGAAATAAAGTAAAGCACAGAAAAGCATGTCCTCTTTGTAATATTTCTAATAGTGCATATTGGTGTGTAGGAAATGGTCCCTCCTTATTACTCGAGTCTCTCCATATCACTTATCACTAGTGGGGGCTAATAATAGTTTGGCCATGAAAAGGCAGCCATACACTGATGTGGCCATCTGAGAATAAGTCATTTACATTTTATTTTTAATAAATGCTCTTTTTGTGCTGCAGAAAAAAGTTTTCGGTGCTGACAATTGCGTATCACATTAAGTTTTTACAATACAGTATGTTTGTTATGATTTGTTATTGAGTTCTATTCTTATTGAACCATTCGGTACAAGGCTTTTGGTTCAGTATGCATTACAAACTGAATTTAATTGGACTAATCCTTTTACTTTTGGAAAATAAAACAGCTTAAAATGTCTGAAATGTAATGTTCTCAGTGCCACTGCACTCAACAAGGCAGGCCAAATGACATAACAGGCAACATGCTGTCTGCCCAGTGGCGTAACATTAGCAGCCGGGCACACGTCACCTGGCTATAACCTCCCCTTGCTGGGCTGCGTCGAAAGACAATAAAAGACAAAAACATAAATTGCTTGAAATATTAAGTTAATATTCAGTTAATGTAGGCCTGTTACATTCTTATTTTTAATTAGGCCTATTATTATTATTATGAAATTAGCCTACTTTTATTATTAAATTTAAATGACAATTAATTTGCCCCACAACAATTATCATATAGCTAACTGATGTGCTGGGAGGATAAGAAAAGTTACAAACTCTACTTTTTTTTTTAAAGGCATATATCTATATATACAGTATATAAATATTATACAATGAATTATAGTCCTACAATTAAAATATTAACACTGTAGTCATCAATAAAAATTAATTAATAAAGCTTTTTCTTTCAAGCACGTACTTTCAAAAACAACCTGTTTAATGTTTCTTCTAAATAATAGAAATATTAAGGAAATACTGTAAATGAAAACATTTTTTTTTTTTTTATGTTAATGTTTTAAACTTTATAAAAAACAGCAAACAGTGTATGTTCAACTAGATTTGTCCCTAATTGTCAAATATCTGGTGACCTTCTTTGTACATTTTGAGTTATTGTTACATACAGTAGTACATTATTTCAGGTGCCCTCCTATCCCTCTCCCTGACCTGTCCTCTTTGTCCACTGGCCTCCTCCATCTCTCTTTCCATTCTGTTGTAGCATGTTATTGTGGGAGGGTGTAGTCTGGACGGCTGCTTCGTTGCAGATGCTAGCGGTGGGTGAGCCGCTAACACGCTAACACCTGTCTGTTGGCCCTCCTGCCAGAACACCCTGACAGCTCTGTCTGCTTTGACTAATGATGTGATTGATGGACAAAATAAGAGAGCGTACAGGAGCACACATGCACACACAGTCCAATACACACTCTCATGTGCGGACGGTGTGAGCGCGGCCCGTGCCTGATGTGGGATATGGTGTCAGTGAGCCCTCATCATATGGCAGCTGAAGGTGTATTCTTCTGCACGGCTCATTAGTCAGTAATGGTAGAGTATCCCCCCCCCCACCCCCACATACACACACACTCCGCAAAAATATGAAGGGGGTGGGTGGAGAGGGAAGATGGGGCTGATTCATGATGGGAGGCCACTTTATGGACTCAGACCCATCAGCAGTGGCCTATCGCTGGGCATGCTTCAGTAGCCTCCTGTTCACCTCTAACCAGAGAATCGGGGAGTTTAGAAGATGGAGTTCAGAAGAATGTTCTGGTGTTTTTTTTTTTTTTCTTTTCTCTTTTTTAATGCTTTGGCATTGGTTACTGCTTTTAAACATATTGTTTAATCCAATAGTACTTTTTTCTAAACAAACACTTTAAGTATATTATAGTCTTAACCTTTACACCCCAGAATTCTCACAAACATTGTGAAAGTGATATTTCATTTCATGTAAGATTTGTGTGTTTCTTATCATGATGTTTGGGTTTGAGTTGTGAAGAAGACTGTGTGTGTAGGTTGTAGATTTGAGCAAGTGTTTTGCATGAATGCAGTGAACGTATGTCATGTAAGCTTAAGTTTTGTGAATTTCAGAATTTTTTCACAAGTAGTAGGTTATGCATATACTATTTTGATTACTGTTTTATGCATGCTGTGAATACATTTTCACCTACTGTTTAGTAGGGAGATATGCATATTCAAGCACAGGCCTGGTGTCAGAGGCAAATTCTAGGCCCAAAAAGTATGGAATTAACCTGGCTATGTGACTTTAACGCTCAATAGGAGCTTAGTCTGGCCAAGCTACCTTACTACCCACTTTCAGGGAGGCGGGCTAAACCTGTGTCCATCAGATGCCTCTGTATACTACTGGACGAATCTACAACCGATCAGAGCACTCATTCCGATGACGTATGCGTATCGACGGAACCTGAAGCCACCGTAACCAGTTGTAGCTAGCTTCATTAAAGCAGTAGGAAAATGTATTTACGTACTTAAATTACTTCTGCTCCATTTTCAAAGAAAACCTGTCATGAAAATTTCTCAAAACAGCTGCAACAGCAGAGTCGAACGATTGTTGCTGCTCGGTA
>JAUYWG010000040.1:18620319-18636710 GCA_034779775.1 Enteromius afrohamiltoni
CCCCAGTTCTCCCCGTTCCACCCTCACTATAAGTCCTTACACTTTTACCCGTGTTTAAGTTAACTGGAAGTTAGGTGTTGGGCGTCCAGCCAGAGGAGAAATGGACCCCACTAAGCCTGGTTCTCCCAAGGTTTTTTTCCCCCATCTTGCCATGGATGGGGTTTTGGTTCCATGCCGTTGTCGCCTCTGGCTTGCTTAGTTGGGGACACCTGATTTCCAGTGATCATCGTCGTCTTGATTACAGAGACCGTCTCTGCATTGATAAACAAAGTTAATTTCGTCATCTTGCATTCTGTTCATTAGGGTTCGGAGTTAAAAAATATTTAGATACCACTTGTAGTACACTTGAACTCATCTTTCATACACTAGTAGTGTGTACAAGTGGTATCTTTTTACATTTTATATTGATGTTGTTAAGTGAAAAAAAAAAAAATGCTAGATTGATGTTGTGAGTGCTCGCTTTTCTGTAATATCAAGTAAGCGTGAAAAGTGATCAGAGGTTGAAAGAGCGGTGAAGACCAACAGAATTAACATTAAGAGATGCCCAGAGGAGGAGAGGGGTAAAAAATGAAAGAAGAAAGAAAGAGCAATATTTTGATTAAGGAGTTGTCTCTCAAGAGTCTTTGGCACAGAGCGAAAATGAGATGTTTTTCATTCGAGCTTGAGATTTATGTTCTTGAAAAATGTGGAAGTGGAAGTTGAATTATGGCACATTGGCATGCTTTGCTTTCTTAATAGCTGTAATTGCTCTTTTTTGCAAAGACCTCAGTGCTGTTTCCTTCTAGTGTGATGAAGAATATGTCTGCCACGTGTTAATACATGATTTAACAGAAACATTCCCCTCAAAACAACCCCATATTCTTAAAAGAATGTAATTTATTTTGACAGAACAAAAACGTGGTAAGTTACTGTTGGGAAAGTGGGGCATAATTCTTATCTCTTAGTAATTGGGATTCACTTTGGTTACACATCGTAGCAAAGTGCTGTAAGTATAGTGGATACATGCTGTTTGATTTTCAGTTAATGGAGAACTGTGTGCTTGAATGTAGTATGTTATGCAAATGTGATTGCCATATGCCAAACTGTAAGACCCTATGATTGTAGCAATGTGAAATGCATGGGGGAATCGCATAATTCAGTCGTAAAAGAGGAATTTGCTGTAAAACATCATATATAATGTCACAGAATTTGGTAAAAGTTAGATTACACTCTACAATTTCTTCATCTTCAGAGCTGATAAGAGTTTCTGTTATAAGCATTTCACCATTTTATGTGATAAAATGGTTGTCAGATACACACAGAAACTCAAAGATCTTTATAGCAACCCAAGATAAAAATCTGATTTGAAATTGTTGCATGGCAGAAATGTTTTCCTACTGTAGAGTACAATACACTTATAAAAAGGATAATACTATAGTATTGCTTTTAAAGAATTATCACACAATGGCACTTTGTTTTATTCATGTTTTAATTTTAACAATAAACTTGTCTTCAGCACTTTATATACCAACAATTGAAGGAATTGTTCAAATTTAATTTGATTACATTTTAAAAGAATATTGAAGTAATTTAAGCAGTCATTTGATTTGTCACAGCTAATAAAAGATAAGTTCATATTTAATAAGACAAAAAAACACACATAATCCAAAAAATGTCCAACAGACAACATAGAAACCAAACACTCATATTTACATTGTGTGAGTAGGCTCAATAAATGATCACATTTGGTAATGTTTTATTAATTAAACTGATTGGGCTTCTTTTGTAAATATTACAATTAAAAATGGTTTATGAAAATGAAAATGGTTTATGAAAATGGTTTGTTTACCATGAACAACAACACTTCTTAAAACTATGTTTCCAGAGAATATGAATCATAGTTTGTGTCTTTTAGTGCGTGTTTGTGTGAGACAATCAAGATTTGTATATATTACATCTGCCAAAAAAGAAGCAGGATGCACAGATTGTTTGCATTTGTCTGCGGTTCATGTGTGTGTTATTTTACAGTGTGTGTTTATATCTGCATCTAAATGCTCTGGAGTTCAACGCTGAGATTCTCTACAGCACCAAGGGACTGATGTCTCTCCCCCATTGGAAGTTTAAGGGGTAAACCAGCTCCGATGTGGCCGACCAGCCTACTGATCCAGCTCTGACAGCCTTCCTCCTCCCAGCCTGGTTCTCGCTTCTCTCCCCTAGAGTCTGGTCTAGGAGAAAGCCAACGACCAGCAGTCTGGTCAGGCACGCACGCGACTGTCAACCCTTCCACCCTCCGGCCTGTACCGCTGTCAACATTCTCCATCTCCTATTCCTCTCAGGAGAGAACGTCCCCTCCTCTGCCACAAAACAAACAGACTGAGATATCAGAAAACACAATCACAAAAAAAAATCCTCAAAGAGACCTGTCACAGTCTATCTATAAAGATGTCACGAGAAGCTATTTTGAATGTATGCTGCTTGCGTACTGCAGACAAAAGCCAGAACAAAGGGAAAAGGGTGGAGTGGAGGAAAATACAGAGAAGGAAGAGTTAGACAGATGGATGAGTGTTTTGGTTTCAACAACATTTGAGCCCTGTTTCTGTCCCTCTCCACGGGGGACTGGTCTCACCGCGCTGCTCCACAGAGAACTGGACGACTGGGACTCTCCTCCCCGCATCAGTGGACCAATCTGCCGCTCGTACACGTCTCCATTTAGCATGCATCTGGATCACGCTCTGAATCCAGCTCTCATTATGTCTTCCTTCATATAATTACCAGTCTGTCTATTGCAAGCCTGATAAAATGGCTGAGGTCACCGGAGATTCATGCACTTCTCTGAAAAGAAAGTTTGATTGTTGTCACTGATCTCATAGTATGAATATGAATACACTTTAATTAGTATTCTGTATAGGTATACACTGAGATCTTAGATCAGATTTATGTTAAGCTTAGGTTAACCTACAGTATGTGCGGTACCAGAATACGTTTCTCAGCAGTGGCTTTGATTTCATATGTTACTGATTAGTTATTGATTCCACTGATAGTGTTTACTTAACTTAAGTCACTAAAGTGAGTTTTAATGGTGCAAAAGTGCGTTTAAAAGTGCACTCCATAAGTTGTACCACAATAGTGTTAAAAAATATGAAAATAAATAAATCTGTGCCAGTCGAGTAAAATAGACAAAATAATTGGGTGTAGATTTTATCGTTGGAATAAATACAAAAAGCAAATGGGAATCCGCACACCACACATAATGCAAAGTTCAAGGTCCTTTGAACAAAATGTATTACTGAAGATTTACATGAAAGTGACAACAATAATATTGCCATCTTTTGATGTGATTCAGCATAAAAAAATTCTTATGTAAATTAAGCTATGGTATTTGAGAAAGTGGTACACAACCCTTGTTGGTCTTTTTTCTGTCTTCAAATCTATTGTTTCTTTGGCCGTAAAGGTACTGATTCTCCCATTGTTACCGCTGGTAAAACTTCTATATAGTCTATTGCCTAATTATTGCTCTTTGCATCACCAAACAACTCTGCCCTACTAGACGGCAGCCAGTAAGCATGAGGAAAAATGTACTATGAAAACATATAAATAAAATGTAGGTAATATTTTAGTTACTTCCTATTACTAGTTGCTTATTAGTATGCATATTAGCAGCATACTGGCTACTAGACATATTAATGACTTATTCTGCACAACCATGTTTTAGATCCATTAATCTTACCCCATATCTAAACTTAACAACTAGAAGCTATATAGTAGTTTATAAGTTTAACGAGGCGACAGTCATGGTTAACATAGTATAAGTGTAGGTCTCCAAATAAGCATTATGAATATTGTTGAAATATGTTTGCCCCATACCATACCATACAAAATATAATATATTATTAACATGTACATATGCATTTTAAATATATTTTATTATATCTTCATTTATTCAGTGAATGCATGAATTGTGAAAATGTATTACCTTGTAACATATATGGCAATATGTAATATATATGTATTGCATATTACTGTTTGTCACATACATGCCTTAGATATTCATAAAACTTTTCCACTAAAATTCATGTGCATGAACAATCATGACCTTCAGTTCTGTATGAATCCAAATGTAATTCAGTGGCTGCTATATTCTTTTTTCTATTTTATTTTTTCTTTTAGTCACTTCCTTTTTACAGTCAGACAGATATTTCTGGGTGGGACTGAAACAAGTGTTGAGATGTATCCTTCTTTCACAGCACCATCCAAGAGCGTTTTGCATCAGCACTTAAACCAAGATGTCTTTGTGATCAGCAGTAATTCTGATAGCGACGGAACCTTGCTGGCTGTATTTCAATATGCAAAGTCCTTGTCAAACAAGCCAGAATTGAGAGGCTACCAATTACAGCGACAGCATGAGAGAGATGTTTATCAGCTCGCAGACTTAGTTCATCTCCATGGCCATGGAAGTGCTTTATTGATTGGCTATTGGGTAGCTAATAACATGGGTTATCTACATGCAGCAAGAGACAAGTACTGCTCTCTCTGAAGCAGCTGGATGAGGATTTGATATGGTCCTCCGTCCACCTTGGCAAAAAGAAGAAGGTTGCATTGCTCAGGGGGATGGAAGAGGATTTGTGTGTGTGCAACCAACATAATCATTTACTGCATCTGGCTCTTTTTTCCCCTGTCAAAATGTGTGTCAGTTGGCAATGGTTAGCACACAGTTTTCTAAATGCAGAAATTGTAATTCACTATGTTGTTTTTACCAAAATTCAGTTCTGTTGGAACCTTATCCCAAGACACGACTCCATTTATTATCTGTAAATCAAGCAATTGGTGTGTAGGAGCACAACTCAGCACCAGTTCTGGTGCATGTATGTTAGCATGTTTATGTGGAGTGTCACTCACAGGTCATGCATGCTCACTTGGGCTGAACATGGTCATGAACATGTCAAACCAGCATGTGCCAGTTTGTGAGACTTGTCGGTAGACTGTGTGTATGTGTGTGTGTCCATGCATTAATCACAGTGACAGAACAACCTACGTCCTCTACCGATCTGTGGTCTCCTGAGAAATGTCTGTGACCTCTAGAACACACACACACACACACACTCGTTCTTCAACTTGAACTCTTGCCCCCCCCCCAAAAAAAAAAAAAACTAAAAATCTTTATTAACTACTTCAATCTCTTTTTCCATTTGGGTGTTTCCTAATGCACGGTAAAATGGATGAATGATAGGCCACCAGAATTAAGCGCCACATCCTTAGTTTGTTGCTCTTTACAGGCAAAATGGAAGTGGGTTCAAAAAAGGGGGATTACTGAACCGAAGTCCAAGGTTTCTGCAATACTCTTGGGAAGAACCACGTCTCAGCACAAGATTACATTTCAGTCCAGGCTCACGTCAAACCATGCCAGGCGGGACAGGAAATTGTGTCCCTGTCACTGGGACGCTGGAGAAAAATGTAAATACCCTTCCCCGGAAAGGACACCTCATATGCACCCTGGGGTCCCATCCATAGCCCCCCACCTCAGGGTGTCCATCTTGTGTCAAAACTGCCTTTTTAATACCACACTTATATTGTCTTCTTTTTTTTCTCTCTCTCTTCCACCAGCAGGCGTCCTGTTCGGTTAGCTGAAAGAATCTACTGTTGCCCGATGTGGTTTGGAAAGGCATAGCGAAAAAAAAAAAAGGAAAAGCGCAGAGAGAGAAACTGAGAGAGAGAGATGGAACTGTGACTGAAAGGCTGAGAGTATGAAGGCATGTGTTTAAATCCCCCGGAGAGTAAATACACAGAGCAATTACCATGTAAAAACAATGAAAACGGGAGCTGCCTGTAAAAGCAGGCCTTGCGGAGGAAATGTCACTTTCTTAAAGCACACCTCTCTGTCAGATGCATTTAAATGCACAGGTGAAGCTAAAATAAACAGCTGTCCTGAAAAGAGAAAACGGCCCCTATCATGGAATTTCCTCCAAGTGCCCTGAAGCTTGCTCTAGAAGCTTTAAATGTCTCCTTAAACCTCTGAGAAATACAGTGAAAGAGAAAATAAACACCTGTACACAGTATCATCCTGCATCAACTTAACCTTCACATGTGGACGGAAAACCCTAAAATTTTCTATTAGTAAGAAAAACCCTACTGAATCTACAGCATTGATACATCAACCAGTATAGCATGATTCCTGAACAAATTACTTATTAGTTAATATATTTTAATTTAATCAGACATATACAGTGTGACCCCTTTAACCAGTTATTCCTGAATGAATAACACAAATTGGTTTTAGTGTCTCAAACACAGAACAAAACTTGTTGTCGGATTCTGCAATGAACGATTCTTATGAACACATTCAAAGTTAATTTATTATACTAATATTACAATTTGGAAGAACCACATAACACACAAAACATACTCCTATGAACCTATATGTATTTTATAAAATGGAATGACTGTAGCATTCATTTTTCTTTCTTAGTTATTATAATTTATTATAATATAGTAATTTTTTTATCATTATCATTTTTTAAATCATTATCATCCTTACGGGTATTATTTTCAATATTTAGCAACTTTATTACATTTCTTTTTTCTAAAGTCTTTCTTCAAAAACGAAACAAATCATTAATAATCAGCCCAAATCATTATTACGAACCGGATTTGAAACCTTTTTTTATGATTTCCATCCGTTTTAGCATTTACAAGGTGTGTTCTGTGTCATGTGTCATACTGTAGATTAGTCTGCAGTGGAATATCAGGATTGGTAAAACTACATGTACTGTAGTTTATTTCAACATAAACTAGCCGTCCCCATCAACACGCCACCAGGTGTGTCCGGACCCCACTTTTGACGGAGGTGCTTCCATGGCTGGACAAGGGAGCCATTTATCAATGCAAACATAATAACATCCATTTGAATCTAACTAAAAATCAATATTTCATTACCAAATTGTTAGTGGGAATGAAGAGGGATGGCGGAAGTCGGGGCAGGCACATTGGGAGGGAGGCGTCAGAAGGTTCGATGGGAAGACGAGATGATTCATGGGACCATCAGAGGAGGAGAGGAAAAGGGAGGGGTGATGGAGAACGAGCGGAGGGGGAAAACTTGGAGAGGCCCTACTCCCCTATGACCTTGGCGGAGAGGGAAAAATATATAGAAGAAAATGAAAGCAACTGTCAACTCCCCACTGGCCAGGATCAGCCCATAAATCATAGCTAGAAAGATGAGGAGTGGGGTGGAGATGGGTGGGAGTGGGAGGGGTCGGGGGCAAATCTCACACCTACACAGTTCTCCTTATACACACCATTGGAAAAGGTTGTGAGGATCTGTTAGAGCACTCGAAAGGTGCTCATGCGCAAAGGTTAGGATGCAAAAGATATGGGAAGGGCAAAAGTGAGCTTGAACTGGTTTCCTTGCATGTGTAAGAGGGATCTTTAAGGCGCTGCCCCGTTGATTGAGAGCGTCAGGACCGAGGGCTGTGCAGTAACACACGCAGTGAGATCTGATGCAACCTTGTACTGCTTAATCAATGGATCATTGAGGGGATTGATTCCAGCCAACAGATGTACTCAAAGTTGTGTATGGACTGCGTTGCTACATCTTGCATCACATTCCTGTTAAACCCCCCTCAGAGTTGGAGATTTATCATTTGAAGTCTTAGCTGTTGTGTCCAGTCAATTTGCATTGCAAGCTACTGCATTAGCGTTTCATATGAGTCTAAGGGCTGTATTACAGTCTATTTTGAAGGGAAAGTATCATTTCTGTCCATTTTGTGGTGTTGAAAGATTTGCAAGGTTATTTTTATGTATGGAAACCAGTACCCTGCAATCTTGATGTCTCATAACTGATTTGGAAATCTTCACAGCAGTTAACTGTAAAAGTCAGTATGCTAACCAGCGTTTGATTTTTCTACCGCTTTCAGGACATTTACCTCATAAAATATCTCTTAAGGATTTTCTGTTTAATATTTGCATGGACAAAATTAGGACTGACAGTGATAAATGAATTGTGTATGCATCTCAAAATGAAACATAATTGTCAATTTTATCATAATGGCAATGCTTATTTGTTACGCAGGACAGCAGTATGGTGATTTTTATCAAGCGTTCCACATTAAAGGATCTTGGCATGCTTAATCCGTTTGGCAAGGAAATGAAATGTGAAAAGAAGAGCTGAGAAACATATACTGTATTAGTAGAACAAAACACTTGCTATTTCTTACAGCACCATCGGTCTCTAAATTTTGAAGAGACCTTCAATAATCTTGGTGATAATCTTAATCACCAACCATGATATATAAATATATATTATATATGTATGTATATATAAACCTAAAGAAATATTTTCCATGCAAAAATTTTAGTCAGTGAACGTCACTATATTTAGAGCCTTTTGTTTATTTAAAATGAAACAACTATTTTAACTATTGTAAAAACTATTGAGTAATAGAAAATACTGATTTACACTGATTTTCACAGACAAGGCTTAAGCCTAGTCCTAGACTAAATTTAAATCTGAGCTGTTTCAACTGAAGGAAACTCACACTGACTAATCTTAAATAATTTCAGTGACCAGTAATGCTTTTTTTCTAAAGAGTGTTTATAAAGAAATACTTAAATGTCCAAATTAAACTTCAGGCTATTAATATTTTAGGTGAAAGGTTGCATTCTTTTGGTTTGATTTTATTGTCCTAGTAAGACTTTGCTATTACATCTACCACAGCTCTCCGCCCCCCCCTCCCTTGCACAGATGAGTGGGATATGAGCTGTTTTTTTGACAGGGCTCCAGATTGTAAGCGCATCAGGTGACAATTAAGATGTAACAAAATAAATTGTTTGCTGTCACTTTCACTTACCCCTGCCGTCTCGCCATCCTCCCAGTGCCCCACAACAAAGCAGTGGTGTCAAATCTGCCTCCCTGATGTACCCCCAAGGTACCGGAAATGCTTTGTACACACATGCAAACACACATGCGAACATGTACTCATATGCACACACACATTTGCATGTGCACAAACACTTACCGTGAAACCCTTAGAAACCTGAGATATGTATTTATAGAGGGGGCGCCATCTGTAAAACTTGGCTGACTTGTTTTCTTTCTTTTCAAAAGAGACTGTGACTTTCTTCACCCTACTTATCATTCCACATTTCAAACAATCCAAAAATGGCATGCACACACTAAATAATTCATCAGCTGCTAACATTAAACAACTGTTAACACGCTCAAATAATTAGTTATGCTTGCTTGACATGTTTGCATCTTTAATAATTGATGCATTTGTCTTAATTACCAACAACAGTATTTTGGCCTTGTTATTCCTTTTCTGCCGAAAAAAGGAAAGAGGCAATTATTCCATAAATATTAATTGGATAGCCTTATTAAAATCAAGACAAAGGGGCAGGGAGAGATACAACTGAGTATTTTCTTTGAGTTTAAACAGAGTTATAAATCTTTCTCTCTCTGCTGAGACAGGTATCGTCACTGAGAGACATTTTTATCGGTGGCACTGAATAAAATATCGTCACGTTTTAATATGTGCTTGGTGTGTGATCACATTTGGAGAAACATTAACGCTGTCGATGGGTTGAGATGATTAATGCAATTATTATGATAATGATATTAAGCAGAATTATAAATGCATTCACATTAATCAAAGATCTTCCTCTGTGTGCCGCTGACTGCGTTCACATTAGGAGTAAAGACGGAATTCAGAGACAAAGAAAGGCAATAGAAATCCTCCAAAACAAAGCTGAAGCAGAGACCGCTGTAATCATGTGCATTAGAGATGATCAGTTGCGCGGTGTTCAAAATGCAAGAAGGAACAAACTTTTTGCCACTCGCCGGCCATTTTTGGGGTGATCGGTCCTCTGTAGTTTTGTGAAATATTTTTTAATATTTTCTCCTTCTTCCCAAACACAACAGTGCCAGTGATGCCTTGTGTCATGTTTAAACTTTCATGTGTGGCACCTCTACTGTATGTCGTGAATGAGGTACGCACGCAAATGCTCACTCTCTCCCCGACATTCAAAATACAGCTGTCAGTGTGGAAGTGGCTGACTTTGGGAGGACTTTGACACTGTGAAAGACTGAGAGGGAAGTTCTTTTCCTTTTTTTGTTTGCCGGTAGATTAAAAAGGCAAATGAATGACACTGCTCAACAGCCCAAATCAGCCCCTGCTATTAATATTTCACACTGATGGCAGCTGTTTATCACAACACAGCAGCATTAAAGAGGTGAAGATGCAAGCGAGAGGGAGGGAGGGGAAGGAAGGGGGAGGGGAAGGAAGAAGGAAGAGCCAGGATGTGGCATGGCCTCAAGACTTAATTTAAAATGCTCCGCAAACAAGCACATTTTTCACTACTAAAGCTCTTATCAAAGTTTCGCTCACACTTGGATTTTAGCGGTAAAACCCCTATTACATCTCAAGACTTGAACCTGTTTGTTCTGTTTTATTCAAAAACCGTAGTCTCCGTGTCATCAAACATTTAACCAAGCGATCCTACCTCCACTTTCCGGTGAATGCGATTTTCATTATCCTGAAAATTATGCATGTATGTGAGCACCAACAAGAATATCAGAATCATAATACAGATCAGAGGCAAATGAAAAACGATTTGGAGATGAAACGAGTGAATCTTAAGGTCAGGAATTAACCTCATCCTTCTTATCGGTGTATTGTGCCGGATAATAGCCATGAAACATGCAGGCTATCAGTGACACTCTCAATTGGAAATGTCCATATTAGGCAATATGCAAATGCAGTTGATGGGGTATAAATTCCAGGACAAGACAGTAAGCCTGCATGGGGCAATGATTAAAACGGGGTGGTTAAAGATGGAGAGGGGGTTGAAAAGGAAAAGGAACGAAGGTGGCTAAACTGATATTATAATGAGCGACTATAGAAGGCGATGACCATCGGCTGAACCGAACCCAGTCAAAGGGGAAAATTACTACATCTTTCCTTAGGACACAGTTACGGTGTGGTGCAGTACCCCAGACAAGCCAACCTTATCAATAGCTGTCAGTCTAAAACGACTCACACTGTTAGTATGTGCTCACCACAACGCATTGGGCAACTGGAGTGCATTGACTTTTAAATCTCAGAATCTTCCTCATCACCGACACCTCTGGCATTATCATAATACGGTCTGATTTTTAGCCGTTGCGACTAAAGGTCGCATTCTTCTCTCAGCCTGCGAGATGGGCCGAACCAGATGAACAAATAGTGATAAATAAACAAATAAATAATACATGTGAAACATTTGAGGGTAGCGAACTGTTGGTGGTGTGTCAGGTTTGCAAATGTCACAAAGGCAGATTTATGGGCTGCTTTCGAAGGACATTATTTGATCTTGACAGTCTTAATCATTCACGCTTTCCCCTCCATCTCCCTTCTCTTTTTCCACTGCCCGTCATGGATTATTGAAATAGAAAAATAACAAGTGAGAAAAGGGCCCAGGAGCTGAATCAAAATGTCAGGTTTGTACTTACAGCCGTATGCGGTGAGACAGGGTCAAGGGTTTCAATTATTTGTATACGGTGCGGCCGGGCTCTACACGAAAGGTTATGTCACCCCTTAGCTATTTACCCCCCGATTTGAATGGGGTTGATATTCAACTGCAGGCCCAGCGCCACTGATATGGAACAGATCTAGCATTTGAGTGGAATGAAGATTGTGGTTGAGATTGACAGGGAGGCTTGGAGGGAAAGGGGGAAGCATTGCCAGACTCCATGTCATTGTACTCGTATGTGAACAAGATGATTGCCTAGTAATGTGTGGCTGATCCGTGCAAGATTGCTCCATGTTTCAGATCCTCAGGGATGCTGGCGTGACAGTGTAGCCTGAGAGGCCTGTCATTTAAGGAACAATGGAATAATGTGCCGTTAGATATTACGATCAAGCTCACTGATTGCTTTTGTAGCTCAGCATATTTTATAAACTTTACACGCAAAAGGCAAGAACAACCGTGTGTGCCAGAGGTATGCAAGTGGATGCTCATGTTTTGTATTTACGTCCAGGGACAGTTCACCCAGAAATGTAGCAATTTTTTCAATTGCACCAAATCCGTACTTTCTGTAAAACTTTCTGTATACTGCTGAATCAATGTTTTGTAAAGATTGTTATTGTACATAATTTGTAAGTCAGTGCAAGCTCCAAAAGACAAAATATTGCTGAACTCATGCACGCACATTGTGACTACATCCAATATGGCTTCTGTCACAAGGTCAGGGGCCTGTTTCAGTAAGAAGGTTCAAACAACTCCCAGAGATTAAATACTGAACTGAGTTCATTATCTGAGTTAGGTCAATCAACTCTGAGTAGACTAATTTAGCATGTACACCACGACTATGAAAAGGCATTATCAATGGAGCGCAGATATTACGAGTCACCATGGCAACATCTGAAAAATAAAATTGATGTGCTCATGCAAAGTTACAGCAAATATCAGCACATATTTAAAAGTAAAAGCAACACCACAGCATCGACGAAACCGAGACAGTAAGGATGTGAAAATATAGCTGATCAAGTTAATGTGTCAGTTTACATTTAAATTATTTAAATATTAAAGTATAATGAAAATCAAGTAATTTAATGTGTGATGTTTATTGACTTTTCACTTGAAAAGTTTGGAATTGGCTGTAATTTTGAAGTTATTTCAGATGAAATTGCTACTGAAAAACATAAAATAGGCTACTGCACAGTTTCTACAAAAAAATTAGATAAAACAAGAATGCATATTAACCTAATGTTTAGTGGAAATGTTTCATTTAAGGTTCCCTAGTTGATCAATTTAAAATAACATTTCACAAACAAAAGTGCACTTATGCATCTGTCTTTTTATTGATCAAGTGGTAGAGGTTGATATAACCTTTAGAATGTAAGCAGTTCTAAAAATAGTTTTTAGAACAAGTAATAATCCCATTAATTACTTACAGTACATGTCCCTGTTGAAGGTCAGTGAATTGAAGCTAATTATTTGAAGCTAATATTAATATTATTTATTAATATTATTATAAGCTAATATTATTTTTTGCAGTAATATCAAAGGTCTAACTATGTTATTGAATCTAATTGTAATTGTCATGTAGGTGCAATTCTGCAGGTATAAAAAAACATGGCAGCAGCTGAAAATGAAATTTAAAAATATAATTCAATCAGGTAAGGTTTGAGCATTGTCATGTTTTTTTTTTTTTTTTAATACATACCTTGGCCTTACTTACTCTGCATCCCAATACAGAAAACTTCCATTAGCAAAGAAATGTAAGAGCACGGCCACGATTGGAGATGTTAATGATGTAAGAACAGATTAGATTATGGTTATATGTAACTTAACTGATAGCAACTGTAACGCTCAAACAATAATGTAACGTTATGGGGTGTAACGGTGGTTCTTCTCTGTTTGTGTCCGAAATGTGGGCATTGAATGACTAAGGCTAAGGCGAGAAATGCTGCTTTGTCTTTTAAAAAGGGTAGGGGACTGACAGAAACTCAGAAAGAGTTTAGAGAATAAAACCTGCTCACGACCAGGTTAGGTTACTGACTCGGAAATAATTACCTCTCTTTCAGAAACAGGCTTGAGTTACCCTACTTCCCAAGTTTGACACACCTGCCTTTTTGAAACGGAATATCCCAGAGTTCTCTTATCTCAGGGTTAACATACTCTGAGTTTTCACTTAACCTCCTTTCTGAAATAGGCCCCTGGTCTGTGTAATTAAATGCTCTATTGTGGGAACTTCTGTCTCTGTGCTCTTTGTCAGTCACTGATTCAGCTACTCAGAAATCAACTAACACCAAACTCCATTGGTTCTTAAAGACATTTTGGGCCGGTTTCCCGGTTAGGAATTAGATTAAGCCAGGACTAGACTTTAAGACTTTTAAAGACTTAGCTAATTGACTTTGCTAATTTAGGACATTTAAGAATTTTTAGAAACATGTCTTATAAAAATGCATCATCTGTGAGCGTTTAAGACCAAACCATGGCAATAATGTATTTTAAGATATCTCAGTGCAAGCTTTTTCCAGTTTAGACAGTTTTAACATTTATTTAAATCTAGGACTAGTCTTAAACCATGTTCGGGAAACTGCCCCCTTGTGTTTAATTTAGTGTCTGCATGTATGTGTTAAACAGTGTTTTAATCGATTATACAGACTGATCATGACATATATAATTTGGGTAATATGGATTGATTTATGCTGCACCTTTATGTACTTTTCAAAGCTTAAAAGTCTTATAACCATTTACTTTTTTATTATTTAACTAGTTAAAAAAACAGTTAAAACTGTTTTCAAATTATCATTGTTTTCCACATAAAGTAAGTAATGTAGGTTTGGAGCAACCTAGCAGTTAGTAAATGTTTATAGAATTTTCATTTTGGTGATCTACTTGTTTTTTAGTCAAGCCATGATAAATGTTGTCCCCCGACAATGGTCTTATACGATTTTCTGTATCATCAAATGCATCAAACTCTCTCAATATCAATGACAAGACCTTCCTCATTAGGGAGTAAGAACCTAATAAAAACATAACTAAGAAGCCATTTTGGGAGCCGATACTCTCAAACCAGACCTTTTTAATACAGATTTTGTCCAACTTTATCACCTTTCAAAGACATTTTTCTTGCCTACAGCCCCTGAACAGAAAGGGCTGGGCATTGATGTGATGAGGGCTATATCATCCCAAAAGACAATCATGGTGATCAATTAGATTTAATGCTGACCCAGGTTTGAAATGATTGCAGGTGGAGCGAGTGACATTAATGGCTTGCCACGGATCCTATCTTACCTCATGAAAGTTGCTCCGTGTGAGCGCCCAGCCCATCCTAACCACCCCCCCACCCGCTGGTCCCTGTAAAAATCTCAGGGTTATTGAGAATGATATGAAATTTCTAAATGTCATTAATTGACACCTTTTCCCCCCTGAGCTGTCAGCTGGGAGACAGAAAGGTCACAGCTCGGGGGTGAAATATTTATATATATATATATATATATATATATTCTCCAGTCCTGTAAATTATGGCTGTCATTAACGAGAGGGAATGGATGGCAGGGCCTCTGAAAGCCTCCATCGATCGAAGCTACGAACAGGGACAGCAGTCGCCTGAGATGGGACAGGGTCACCGAAGTATCCTGACTAAGGTGAAAGGTCCCTTGTGAAGGCTGAAGAGGTCTGGGCCTTCTCTGAGGTAAGCTTTTACTTCATTGAATAGCTCCATTAAACACAAAGTTACAAGAAGGATTCTGTTAATCACCATCACAAACTATCGTCATTCAACAGTAGTGCAATACACTTATTACTGGGCCAGACATCTTTGTACAGTACCTTATTTACCCCTAGAAGGTTTATAGTATTACCTCAAATGTACACACTACCCTAATAAAATAATATGCACAGTTTAGGGGTAAATAAGATATTGTATGGTAAAATATCGTGACCTTCAGAGCTTTGGAAATGTCCTAGACAAAAAGAGACACTATTAGCATAATGATAGCCAACTGTTCACAGCTTGATTGACAGGCTGTCTGACCAATCATAATGCAGACTCCACCATCTTGCCAAACAAACAAATCAGACAGGAGAGTGTATTATTTGTGGTGGACTTTAACTTAAAAAATGTTCTGTACTGTTGTCTTTTTGGGATTTATATAAAATATGTTCTGATGTTTATTCATGTTTATTTCTTGCATAAATATGAAAATGGGATTGTTTACATGGCACGTGAACTAAGGCAATAAATACAGTGATCTGTATCAACACATTTAGGAGCCACAAAACAGTATTTATTGTTTGTTTATCGAAAACAACATTTTTGTTTTTCTCAAGCTGAGACCTTGTTTCATACCAGAAGTAACCTGCTCTGTCTTTTCTTTTGGAGTGTTGTTAGATTCCTCTTTGCTCCGTGATGTACAGCGTGAGAACATGATGTGTGGCATGAGCTTGTTGGACATATCAATGGTAGGAGGGCAGGTTTTTGCAAAGGGTCAATTGTTCAAATGTATTAATTATTATGTAATATTTTAGGGTTTGTTAGGGCTAGGTGTTGATATATGTAGATTGTCTTATTCAAATCTGTTGTAAATCTTTTAGTTCAAATACAGTTTTATTTCATTTGCTTCTGATTAATTTGAAAACATTTGAAGTTTAAATGACCATTATGCTTACACAAAATCCCAGCATGAACATGTGTGTCATGGCTTGTCAGACATAGCAACAGTAACTAAGGAGGTCAGGGGCCGGTTGCATAAAACGTTTTTAGACTAGTCTTACAAGTCGTCTAATTTCTTTAAGACTGGTCTTAACTTTGTTAGCCAGTTGCATACAATCTTAGACTGGTCTAATTTAAGACTTAAAAGTAAGACTGATTACCCCATGGCTAACTTTTCCTTACAATCTATGTTGCCATGGAAACCAACTGTCAACTGTGC
>JAUYWG010000040.1:18672370-18700011 GCA_034779775.1 Enteromius afrohamiltoni
ATATATTAATTTATTTATTTAATATTCAACCTGTTTTATGTATGTTATTCTTTCTTATTATTCAAAGTTCTTTTTAATTAGCTCTTTTGTTGCAAAAATAAATTACCAGCCAAAAGCAAGCATGGCCATGCGGGAAAGTTTTGCCAGAACACATCTTTTTCTCAGGTGGCCATCTTTAGCTTAAGCAAAGAGAATCTGGCTCCTCCATCTGCTGGCTCTGATAAGTGGTGTGAGTTTGATTAAAATCATTTTCCATGCTGCATCTACTGATGCTTCTGGAAGCCTCTTCATCTTGTCATATCCCTCACGTGCCCGGATGGCCTATTTACACACGCGAACACAAATTCAATTCAATCTGATCGCACGGCACGTGCGTAATCAAAAGAGGAGTACGTGGCAGTGAGTGAAGAGACGACACAGCAAATCTCCCAGGATTTATTTTTCTCATTTCTGATATAGACGTCAGAGAGAGCATCATATACACCGTAATAATCACAGAGCTTTGATTATCAGCTCATAAGTCTGCAGTCAGAAATTACACACCTGCTAAAAATAAGTGTATAGGATAGATAGAGACCTGTGGTGAATGTGCTCTTGTTTTTAGCAGATAATCCTTACGTCACCTGCTCCAAATGCACATCAGGACTGCTGTTTCTCCTGGCCTCCGGGCTCTTTTAAGGGCACTGTAAGATATTTGCCTCTAATGCGCACAAATGAGGGGCCCAAATGGTCTTATTACAAGGCCTCCCTCAACAGAGACAATACATCAGGTGAAAACACACTACAAAATGGAGAGCGTGATTGTTCTGGGAGCACAGTGCTCATTACTCAACACAATCTCTCTTGCTTTTTCTCTCACATGTTCCCTCTCTCTTTCTTTCTGTGTCTCTCCACCTCTTGGTCTTTTTCTTTCAGCAACATGCACACATTCACACACTCTTTTTCCCCTCCTCCCTCTCTGTTTTCTTCAGCAAAGTCTCTGGTTTCAGCGGGTGCACAACATGCATGGAGCCGGATCCACCCCTCCATCTATCAGTCCCCTGCTTTTGTTCTGCATCTCCATAAGAGTAACTAATGCATGTCTGGTGCCTTACTGGATTAGATTAATGTCATTATTGACTGCATTCAGTCTCTGTCAAACGTGCAATGAAGAGGAGATGAGAACAGGCCTTTTGATCAACAGGCCAACATTTCATCATGCGTCTCAGGTTGCTGGCTGGACCTTATGCCGATGATGATGTCTGAAGCCGGAGAAGGATGTGAGTGTTGTGTTTGTTTTGTGTGTGTTTATGGGAGAAAGAACTGGAGGACTGGTGTTGAGAGTGTGTTACCTCACGCCTCGGCTCTTCCACCTCCTGAACTCGCTGTGACCTAGGGGCAGTGTGGGGTCAGTTGCCTATTGGCCGGGATAGATGATGTAGTGGGTAATGGCATTACAGACATCCCTGGAGCCTGCGGCTCTTTAGAGCAATAATCACTCATTGTTACTCTATCTGTGCTTTAAGATTTAAGCCCATTCTCTGCCTGAACTCTGGCATCTCTAAAATACACCACAGCAGCTGCTCCAATACAAATACACCGTAGCATCTCACAGAGGTGTGAATGACACACCAGCGCTGTCATGTTGGCAATGCTTTATCAGTACAAAATATTAATAATAATAATAATAATTATACATACCCGCAAATACTGTCTCTGTCCAAAAAAGGGAAAATCATTATTATTAAACTAGTTTTAAATGGAATTACAACAACAGTACTAATACTAAAAACAACAACATCAAAAACTAATAACAACATTAAAAATAATTAATATTAATAATTACTATTACTAGCAACAACAGTAGTAGTAGTAATAGTAGTAGTGTGGTTACAACAACAACAACAATACCAATAATAATATCAACCCTCAAATACATTCTCTATCAAATTGGAAAAAGTCAGTATTAATAATTTAATACATTATTTTTAATCTCACATATTGTTATTATTATTATTATTAGCAGTAGTAGCAGCAGCAATAACAATAATAACAATAACAATAATCAATTTTTAAAAAAGACCTATTCCAATGACATAAATTACATATTACCATTACATATTCTATTAGTATTCTTATTGCAGCAGTACCAACAACATTATTATTATTATTACTGCTACTGCTGCTACTACTACTCATAGACATATGCAGTTCATTAGTTGTTTTTGTTATGTGTGCAAGTGTATATGCAAATATAACATAACTATCCAGAAAAATGAAATGACAAGAAGTAAAAATAAAACGTACAACAAATCCTAAAAACCAATCAAACAAACACACACACACAGTCTTACAGAAAGAATAAAAGTCATACTTTTTCTAACAAGCCCAATTTTTATGACATCTTGCCTCTTCTTCATTTTATACAAATGATTACAAGTTGTCACTGGAGTGTGTTGGGTGTTCACAAAGCCCATAGACAGAGTTAGAGGAGTAGTTTATAGTTACCAATGAAACACACAAGGTTTATCTCACCCTCATAACACAGCACGAGAATAAAGGAAAAACTCAAGAGGTTCTCTCTCTCTCTCTCTCTCTCTCTCTCTCTCCCTCGCTCTCTCTCTCTTGTTTGTTAGCTGTCTTTGCTCTTGCTGTAATACTCTGTTTATGAAACATATCAAGAGAAAAAGCGTGAGACCACACAAGCAGGGAAAGTGCTCACTCATTCCTCTCCGCCATCTGCCAGGTCACATGACCCATCTGCACACTACAGCCCTGTCAATCAATCAAAGACAGGGACAATGGAGAATAATAATCATGACAAACTAGGCAGAGGAGAGAGCACACATCCACACACACCACACACACACACTGACTCAGGCTCTTCGTGCATCGAAAAATGAAGGGACAAAACTTAATCAGGAGGGGTCGTGTTAGGGAGTGGGGAACAGATTAAATTACTATGGTATTAGATACGGGAAATGATTTCTGTCAAAACCATCTTTACTGCAATTATAATATGTTAATTATGTATTTCATTAAGTAAGTGGATTAGAGGCAGCGCTGATGGAATCAATCTGAAGAAGGACTGGACCAGGAAGACCAGACACACACATATATACACACTACACACACACGTATGTAAAGGCAGAATTCTAATGAACTCCATCAGGGGAAGAGCAGAGGTGCTGCCAAATATGCCATTCTGTCCACTTGAACCACGCCGTTTGCTTCCATTTAAATTACACTGACTAAAATAATTTTACAGTTGAATTGACAGAGTTTTCATTTGTCAAAAGTGTTAGGATGGATTTGGCGTTTACTTTCAAAACACATCCACTTTGTCTTTGTCTTTGACTTTTGGGGGAAACAATCAAAGGGAAGTCTTCATTTAAAATGTAAAGTTTCCGAGGATGATAAAATAATGAAATCTCGAAATTCTGTTTATGCCGGAGTTTCAAATGCTATCATTTCAAATGGAAATTCTTTTAAAACAAGATAAAGGTATTTCGAGATAATAACAGATATATGTATAAATCTAATTAGACCTAATCAATTAATCAATCAATGAAAAAAGCTTTAAAGTTCTGTAATGCACTAAAATTTTGATGAGTTATCAACAGGTGGGTTACATAACATGAATGAAGAATGACGAGTAAATTGCAAATGTGAAAGGCTACAGAGGTCACTTTGCAGGCCGTGAATGTCATCAGAGAAGTTTTGCTAAAGGACATAATACTCCTAGAGAATGAATGGCCAGGATAAAGCTAACAACTATTCGTGACTGGACATTTAACAATGTGTTACGTTCCAGTCGAAACATCGCGTGTGTGCGCTCAATATGGTGCTCTTTTCAAAGGCAGAGCAAGACTCCAATTTAGATGCAAATATCTGATAAGAGCGAAGTACATCCTTCCAGTGATGGAATGCACTTTTTCTTTCCAATTTCATATCTGATGTTTATTCTTTGACAGACACCAGACAAAAGTGAATGTTGTGAATTCCACGTTCCTGAGGGAATGTAGAAAATAACAAGAATAAGAGAGAGAAACTGGAAATAGACAGCCTTCCCCAATCCAATTAAGTCGCATCAGACATTATGTGGTTTTAAAAAAATGAAAGGCAGCTGCTGAAGTACTTTGGTGTGTTTCCTCGAAATGTCTAAAAATGCGGCATCATGCAAAGAAATGTCAAAATATTATTGGTGGAGACAGTGTTTGTCTGCAACATTACCCTTTTTTATTTCTTTTTTGGGCTACATCTCAAGGTTTCGATGTCTGACGTTTTCCATTATTTGTACAATTGTCCCACACATTTGTAATGATTCAAAAAAATTCAAAACCTGTTTGTCATGCATGTGGGTGGTCAGGAGAAGTTTATTGGTGGTCAAACAAACGGAAACGCATACTGAATAGTAACCACATTCGCAGCAGAGAGTCACCTCTAATTAATGTATTCGTTAACTGAATTTGTACAGCATTTTACCTGTCGGAACGCATAGAGCATACATGTACATGCAGCCCTGAAAAAATCAAAATGTGTCAGGAATAGCGTTTCCCTGCATGTGTTTAATCCAGGGGTCTGCTTTATTGGACTCTTATGCATCATTTCCATATTAAAGCTGGAAACTTTTAATTCTGCTGATATTGAATTCTTATTCTTGTCAATGAGGGATTTCTTGCAAGCTGGTTGGACTCAAGTATAAAAAAACCCTCATGCATATGCTAATACATTCAAGATAAAAGATAATAAGCATGACTCACATACATATAACTGTCTGTTTTTTTCTGGTTCTATTTTTTCCATTTCTTGTTATCACACACCAATAATGAATTTATTTACTTGGTCTAAAGTAGGTCTGCATTTGTTCCCAGCTATACTGCTTTTCACCCAAACTCAAAGTGTTTGATGTGCCTTTGAAATGCATTCCTAGAAAACAAAGCCATGTGTAATTAGGACTAGACTACAATTAGACTGTGTGTTTTCACTGCTATTGAATAATTATCATGAGAATTGTCTGGTTATACAGTGGATGCACTTCTGATAGCAGAGCAGGAACAACACGGACTGAAAAGGCAAAGAAATCTAGAATAATGCAGAAAGGTAAACGTGCATGAAAATTAGAAGATATTTGTTGGGTATGGCTGTCTGTGTGAGTGTATACGCTAGTATCTATAGAGAGATTATAGAGTCTAATAGAGATTATAGAGGCTTTGGCAATATGATAAACCCCCATTCCCCTTCCTTCTCTCTCAGGGGACATATTACACCTCTCATTATGCTACTGATTGGCCTGATTTCATCTACAAAGCATTCTGTGAAGGGCACCACACCACTAACTCAGCAAACAGAAAAGGAGAGATAACAGACATAGGTTTGCTCACAAAAAGAGCATGTATGGTCAACAATCTATATGCTTTTACATGCACTTTAAAAGTTCGATTTCAGCTTGACTAAAGCAATAATTCATAATTCTGAATCAAATTGACTAACATACACTACAATATATAATATGATTGTATCTTAGCTTAGCCCAACATGCATACACATTAGTCAGATACAGTTGGTGCCTTGGGGCTGTGCACTTGCTCTAAAGGACAGGTGACATGTGAAGTATTTAATCCTTCAAATACACAATTACATATTGTGTCATGTGTCATTTTAGCTTGACTACTCAAAAATCATGTTCACACATTTACTCACCTTGATGTTGTTTCAAACCCGGATGACTTGAAGATTTGAATAAAAAAACACATTTTATGTTGCACAGAAGGAAGCAAATCATGCAGGTTCGGAATGGCATGAGGGTAAACAATGGCATAATTTTAATTTTGAGGTGAGCTGTCACTTTAACGTCAGAACTGTCCTTTAAATTTCAATCAACTATAAATGTTCAATGTTACTTGTTCAAATCCCTATATCTCTCCATTCATCATTTGGAGGACATTCCTATTCCATTCTCTTTATCACTGAACTTGGAGCAAACAGTCTAATTTACAGGGCAAACTTTTCTCTCTTCGATACCCTGATTTGATATACTCCAATAGAGCCTTTCTTCCAGACACCATCAATTGTCTATGGATTTTTTCCTCCCTCTACCCACCACAGAAGAGAAACAAAAAGGAGGCCTGCACAGCCTCCAGCCTGAGACGCTTTATTGATATCGATGCAGTAGGAATATTGCCCATTTTCACCAGGGGATCAATCTAGCCCGTCGCGGGGTGTTTTACGAGGCGCGTCCTCTCTGTGTGGGGTGGCCCCGTGCAGTGAACGTGAGTGTGTCTATGTGGGTGACAGCTCCACAGAAACAGGGTGCTGCCGCAAATCAAACGGCGGAATGATCACAGAAATCACCCTTGTGACCAAACACAAGCTGCAGTTTCTGGAGGTGAGGAGAATCTAAATTGACCAGAAAGCAACAAGCAATCGACAGCAACAAAATCTGATGCGGCGGTCAATACCAGTCCACTAGAGTCCTGGGCTGGTTTTTATGAGTTTTCACAGGGCAGTCGTGCCGAGAGGAAGTCCATGACCGCAGCAGGTGTCAGGTCCTGTTGGACAGTGTCTCATCCAGTTGCGCTTTTATAGACTGCAGAGTTGCTCTGGTTTCCCCAGTAAGTGCGATCTGTGAAGGCACGCTAGCGCCCCTTGGTACTAGTTAGCATGGTGGCTGGCAGCTGGAGTGTGCTGATGGAGGGTGATGAGTGGAGTGGAGCGTCACCGGGATGGAGGGGGGGAACGGGAAGGGAAGAGGTGGGGGTGGGGAGTACACACCTGGCATCCACCACAGATGGGCATAATCATCTCTTCCCCAGAAGCCCTCCCTTCACCGGCACCATCTCAACCGCTTGAGTGCACGCACACATAAGCAGACGAGCACACACAATCTCACGCTCACGACCGTTTGCTAGCAAAGCAGTTTTAATGCACACATGCAGATGCACGCACACAAACACAGCCTCCCACTCAACATATGTGGAAACAGTCATACGGTAGCAACACGAATCTCATTGAATGGCTTTGTCTTATTGTTGCCTAGGGTTCGTAGAGCGTCACTTCTTTTGCACAAGGTCCACGGCACGTCGTGTGGCAAGGCGCATTATTGACAGCTTAACATTTATTAGAACACAAGGTACAAATGAGACACACTTATACCAGTGCTTGCAGAGGAACTCGAGACACACACGCACGCATTATACCCCGTCTATTCTCCTTGACTGTGAATATATTACACAATCACGTCGAGCAATTAGACACATCCATGGGGACCCTACACACAGAAAACAAACAAGCAAACAAATCCTAATAGCTGGAAGAGCACCGGAGCCCTAGAGACACCTCCAGAGGTTTAGGTTCATGTCATTATCAGGGCTCTGTTTTGACACGGCAGAGACACACATCAGAATGGATTTGTTTTTTTCAGGGGAGCGAGCTCGGGAAACAATAGGTGGAACACAATCCGAATGTGTATGATGCTTTCTAAAGAAAGCAGACAGCGCAAGCCGTTATTCAAATGACACGCTGGCTTCCAGTGGCAGAAAAAAAGGGATGGAGAAAGGGGGTTTAAAAAAGGCGTTCCGATTATCTCGTGGCCTGTTGGTGACTAAGCGGTTAACGCGTCGAGGGTCCTGTGATTTATTTATCAAAAATATTTCACCAGGAAGCGCGCCCGAGACAGACCATCTCATTTAGCGCCGACACCCCCCAGGGGAGCCCTCCATTTCCAGGCAACAAAAGGGTCCGCTACGCATCCCCTCCACTCCTTTGATGTTTATTTTAGTAGCCCACCCCTGCTGCTCCAGGTCCTTTTGTGTCCAGCCAGGTACAACAAGCTCAAGCTCAGCCCCAGCCAGTCAGGCTGCCTTTGGGGGCCAGCGCTCCTCCGCTGACCTGGTCACGAGATGTCCGCCCCCCTAAACCCTTAACCCTACGTTCCCCGAGTCTCCCGAGCAGCCCAGGGGCAGCTGGAGGTGGGAGGAGGGAGACCAAGATGAGGGCAAATCTCTCACTCAAGCGGTGGGAGGGGAAATGATGGGCTGGTGGAGAGTGTGTGTGTGTTTGTGTTAAAAAAAAAAAAAAAGGAGGAGGGGGGCAACATTTCCTTTCACTGCCTGCCAATCCATCAAGACTCAGGCTACTGCTGTGAGGCCCATCAGCCAGCACAGAAAAGTACAAGACCCGGCAACAGAGCCCCTCACTCCATAGCCATCACTCATCCGCTCGCTCTGAACTCCATGTGACCTTTCCCTCATGTTCCTTTCCAGAACTTACAGTCCTCTGCACCTAGTTAGGGCCTAAAGACACAACCTGTCGGTGTGGCTCGATTCATTCGGCACACTCTCGCCTCGTCTCTCAGAAAAGCAGTTTATTTTCATGTCTGTGTTTGATAGTGAGATTACAGTAATAGGTGGAAGAAGGAGAGTGGATGTGTTTACATGACAGTGTGTTTGTGTCAGAACTTTGCTTTTCTCAGCAGTTAGGAGAATGAGAAGGAGAGAGTAAGCAGGAAGGCACATTCTGCAGAGAGAACACTAGTTGACATCATTAGGCTGGACACATTTTTGTCACGCTTCCAGATTTAACCCGTCTGCGTTTCGCTGAATGCCGAATCGGTCTCGCTTTTCTTTTTTTCTCTCTGCCTTCTTTCTTTCTTTTTTTTAATATCTCACAGGCGTCGGAGACAGTCCATCTCTCACAACGGTCTGATGAAGGGTAGATATTGTACTGGTTGGAATCACCAAAAATGACCAAGTGAACACATAAAAACAGCTGTTGAGAGGTCAGAATAGCCGAAGAGCACATTAAGACGCGGAAAACGCTACAAATATTTTCTTTTAAAGATATGACTGTCCTTTCCTTGCTGCATCGATTTTTAATAAACACGATTGCATCAGGTGAAATCGAATATGCCCTTGCTTATCGTTTTATCTTCACATAGACTCCTGTAATCCAAACTTACTTTTCCACCACACTTTGTTGTTTATCAATGACTTAATTGCGTTTGCCGCTGTTGGCTGAGACTGTGAGGCCGTTATGAAATTGTGCAGTTCAAAAACAATCAGACATTGTTGTCTCTGCTCTATGGTGGCGAATCGCGTTATTGCGACGAAGGCCTCAGGACAATGTCTGTCTTTATGACGAGGCGCTCGGCAATATCATGTCCAGATGCCGCACCCCTGAAACGGCACCATAACCTATAAAACAAACCTGACCGCAGGCTGTTCCTAATCGCATGAAGCCTCGAAACGGGACACAATATTGTTTGAATTCTATTTGTATTGGTGCAACTGACCCTTATATGACTCACTGCCAACATTAAAGGGGGAGAGAGACAGAGCAAGAGAGAGGAATTGCGGGATGTTTGTGGGAGAAAAGGCGAGGGGTTATTTTTCACCTCGAGATGGATGTGCCAGCATCCAGTGTGATTAGAGAAATGGATAACTCACTAACATCTGTGCAAACTACAATAAAGAGGGATTTAGTGTTACCCTGAGGAAGGAAAGGAGAGGCTGTCTGTCCATTAAACGGTTTATTACAGAGCCAGAAGCCCTGTTCTAACTCACTTATTTCTGCGCGGGGGTTTAGACTCTGTGACTGCTTGTCATCCTCGGCAGACAACGCTCCGGGCTCCGTTACTCCTCTCCCTCTCTCAAACTGACTTCTGTCTTTCTTCCTCTCTCTCTCTCACTCCCCTCCTTTCCCCTCATTCTCTCCCATTGCCTCCGATGTGTCCCTCTCTCCATATCTCCCTCTCTCTTCTTCCCTCCCTCCCTCTCGGTCGCTGTCTGCCTCTCTTTCTCTCCTCTCTCTGTGAGTGCACTAGGTGGATGACAATCAAATGACTCATTGAGCAGCTGGAGAGGCCGACCCCCGGCGAGGGCTTAACTACGGAAAGTGAGCATGATCATGTCACACTTCACAATGCTCGTTGGCTGTAGCCGTGGCAGCGGGAGGGACAGGGAGGGGCTACTTTAAAGAGACAGTGACACGGTTGAAGCTGGACAACGGAGAGAACCCGTTCTGTTTGGTGACTTTATACTTGATTCACCATTGTGAGGTATACTGTGAGATGGTCTTTCTTTTTTCTTTTTGTTTCTTTTTTTTTTTTTCAATTTATTACAGGTATGAAGGATGTGATTGCAGCAGGTGTGTGCATTAATTTGATATATTGTGTCTGGCTGTTAAGTTTCCCTCTGAAATCTGGTTTAGGACAAGTACAGCTGATGTATTTTACACTTGAAACGGCGAGGATATCAGATCAGTAATGTATCGTCAAAGCATGACAAACACAAGCGCTTGTCTCATTAAATGTCCCCATGCGCCATTTCAAATCTCGGCTCAGTGTGTGTATGTAAGTGTGTGTGCACGCAGGAGGAGACAGCATTGGCTGGGAGGAATTGATGCCCTGTGTTTGGCTAATTAAGACAGCACTAGACATTTCCGTGCAGTGAGATGGCGGAGAGGTGCTAATTCATAATTGACGTAATGGATGGAGTCTGTCTGTTGGCTTTTTAAACGCTTGCGATTTCGCCGTGATTAGCTGACACGTACCTTTGTGTGAATAATGAAAATATGCACCATGCTCCACACTTTAATGGATACCAAGCCAATCTCAAACCAGCTTTTTCAGACAGCCATCTTTTCCTCCCTCTCTTCCTCCCTGGGCCTCCCTGGAATGGCTGTCACATGAAAAATGGACCTTATTTGAGATGGACACTTTGTTAAATATAATCTTCTAATATATTCTATTAGTCCGGGTTCCCACCCAGGAGCGAGAGTGGCTATATACAAATCCCTGCTTTCAGCTCACACAGCTTACACCGATGCTATCGCGTGCAGAGACCTGCAATTGGTTGTTGGTATTGTGCAACTCGACAAACCTGTGAATTTTATACAATCCGGCATGTTACATCAAAGCACACTTTGTATATACATCTGAGAAAGGCATAGCTTATGGGCTTGAACAATGGTCAGACCAACAATGTGAGAGGATGTGCATGTTCACATTAAGAAACTGTAAAGCCTGTGCAACAATGCAAGCAGGTGCTTGTGTAATACAGTGGAAATACATATGTTATAGTGCAGTTTATGCCTATTGTATCACCATTCTGTTTTTGTAATGGCTTTACTTTTATAGAATGATGATCACATGTATGACCATGTTGCATGATAACACAAACAGATAATATTGCAAAAATTTAAATCAGTGTTTGTTTATTAACACAGACAGTCCAGTTGTGCGGCCAACTCTTTCTCAGAGAGTGTATCCATATCTACGTCACTCAAACTGTGACCCAAACAGACACAGTAAAATAGCACTCTGGTAGCGTAAACAAAGCAAGATTACCCCCATGGGAGTGTGCAGTCTATTGTACACCCTTCAGCCCTCTCCTCCTCCTCTCTGCTTGACTACAGCCTCCTGACATTCAGCAGCACTTGTCAGCTGAATTGTTTATACTCTAAGAATGAAGTTTGTGTAGGATTTTGTGTGCCTTTGTGTTTTCCTTGTAGATGTCTTCCAGTAGGTTTACCCAAATTTGAGGGGGATTGGAGAGCAAGATAGAAATCTTTAGAAAGTGCATAACATATAATACATAGAGAGAGGAAAAAAGGTTTGCATTAAAGATCAATAAATAAATAATAATATTAAAAAAAAAAAAAAAACGTATCGAGCATGTCCATGCGAGAGGAATAAATCCTGTGTTTTTTTTTTTTTGCCATAATGAGATTACAGCCATTTTGCACCATAGTCATTAGCACTGCAGCAGAATAATCCAGCCAATCAGAGCGCAGGAAAGGAATCAGCTCTGTCTCTGATGCCCATCAGCTGTCGAGCGAGGCCAGCTGGGTGACATCATGGGGTCTGTTTCCGTGGTGATGATTGACACTGTGTCTGTCAAAGCTGGAGAGCTGCACACATGTGACTCGTCATTAGCGATGAGAGCGAGAGAAAGAGGTCTCCGCTGCCACTGTCCCCCATCCTGTCTAATCACCTGCCCATTGTAGCTGAAACGTGTAAACATTAGCAAAGAAAAAGTGACTGATTTCATCTCATTTCATCTCGAGGGACACATCGCAGATTATGCTTTTTTTCCCCTACATCATTATCTTTTACGATGCGTTACACTGCATGCAAAGATGACATATATTTACATGTTTTCTAGGCTTTCTTGCATGCAACGTATGTTAGCAACACTGCTACGCCTGCACTTTAATCGAACTCTTTGTGGATAGTGTTTTTCTGACCCCAGTGTATGGTTTTGTATGTACAGTATTTGAAGTGGAATAGATGTGTAGTGTGCACACTGTGCTTAAATATTTAAAAAATGACCTAGTGGATGACATTAGCATCTGAACCTTGCATCTAACTGTAAACTCCTGTGTTCTTCTTGGCTGCTGTGCAATTGCTAAAGATGTTTTAGAGTATCCGACAACTTTGATCAGGCAGAGCAACATTTCCGCCTCTCAGTGGATGTTAAAGTCAAGCATGCGTCCGTGACTAATCGCAGTGAAGGCCTTGTGTCTCCACGGGGTCAAAAGTGACATGCAGACCCCCAAACCAGCCAGCCTAGGCCTCAATGTCAGCGAGTATACAATGAACTGACATTTCCGATTCGCTCGTTTAGCGAGAGTGTCGTATCCACACTTGGCTACTGACCAGTGGAAGCATCATATCACACGTGAAGTGGCTCCAGATGTTTCTGCTCTGGCTGGCCACGAGCTGCACATCTGCTTAAGGCAAAGCACATATCCAGGTGCAATCGTCAAAGAAAAGATTAATTAGCCAACACTTTAAATTAATGTCCATTGATGGACCTTTAATTATGGAGTAATTAATTATCATTACAACACAGACTAATTATATCATTAAGTATAGTCAACCAAAAATAATTTCATTACACCAAAGTGATTCCAAGACACCCTACTTATTTTCAACCCAAGCGCACGGGTAAGTAAACAACATCATTGTTATTATCCGTATGTTCGCGTTCTAGCAAAACAACGGAGGTGGCAGCTAACCGCACGTCTGCCCGTGGGTGTCGGCTTCAATTAATTTCCCTACAATCTATGAAGTTATTTTGAACATTTCTGTAGTAATAACATCTCCAAAACAGGAGGGGGGAAAGAAACTACGTCTGCTTTTTGCAGCGATACAGTACTAGGACTGATTAAAGAATTTCCTGTGTGTGATATCAACACTCTTTTACGCTCTCCCTGTTTTGTTTAAGATTGAAATCCCCACAAGACAGCGAGAGACTGACGGTTCCTCAGCAAAGTTCACACTGTGTGCGCCGTGAAATGCACTGAGCCCACCCAAAACTGTCAAAACGACAAACAGTACATCTCCCCTGCAAGCAGAGCCCTGATATCGCAGCCGGTGTCATTGCAAATGGACGACATCTCCTGTGTGTGCCTGATAAGGGCACTCACCTCACGGTGACCTGATTCGATGTACACACGCACGCGTTCGCAAGTATACGCTCCAACGTGAGCATATACAAACACGGGCGCACATCTCATGCAGATACGCAGAGACACACAACGGATCTCTCGTTCTGTCTCTCTTCCTCATCTTGTTGCTTAGACGTGCATGTCTCTGGCAGATGTACAATGTCACAGGCAGGAGGAAAGAAAAAAAAAATAGAAAGTTGTGTTCCCAGGCAAAAGCGGGCCTGCCAATCACATTTCACCATGTCCAACCTTGTGACAAATCCTGTCATTCAAACCTGGCATTACAGACCTGTCCATATGGTTACCTGTCTCCTGTCACTCTGTCAATCGCAGCCTACAGAGCTAAAGCACGGGTCGGACAAGAGTGTGGACGCAAACCCCGCGAGTCAGAGGAACTCTCCGCCAAGCTAAAGGCTTACAGTCCTGCAAACGAGTTGACTGACAGCTCATGATTGTCCTTCCTCAGCAGTGACACGTTGGAGTACTCCTAAACTACCAGTGCCTCGTTTTCATCGGGCTTCGCCTTTTCTCATCTTCACTCATTCGTCTACCCCCCACTCGCTTACTCTTGTGCTTTTTTCCCCCTGCATGCGTGTGTCAAAACGTCAATTTCGGCACGACAGGATGTGACAAGGCCCGTTGCCCAGGGGGACGGCTGGGAATAGAGGGCTGCGCAAATTGATTTTGATTTCATTCCAAATCATTCAAAGTGTTTAGTTCTAATGGGAGCTGATCAGAGTGCAGTTCGGAGCATGGCACCGGGTCTGGAGATTAGTTCTGTCATTCGGGCGATCAGGGCCTGTCGGGTCCACTCCCTTGCTGCAAGACGGCGAGGGCCACGTCACTTCATCAGCCGTGCTCCATCTAAAACCTACAGTTTACATAAGAGACACTGCGCGACACAAGCAATACCCTCTACCTCACACAAGAGGTGCAGAGATCCACCCACCGGCGTCCAGAGCTGTCATGGGCATATGCTAATGAGACAAGATTGAGGAAAAGAGCCACTGCTACAAACACTGTATGCAAACAGGCTTCTGGGACTGGAGAAAAAGACAGAAGTCTTGCTGTGGATGGAAAACGAGTGGAAGCTTAGCAAGGCTTCAAGGTTTCGTGGATCTTGACTGCAATTTTCGCTTCGTGCTCTGCAATCCTGTGATTTTTCAAATGTCACATACTTAGAAACAGACCTTCAGCCATCTTAGTGTGGAGTAGACCGCCAGTTATGCTTCATTTCTCAACATTCATACATTTCTTACATATGTAGCACTTTTTCAAACAACTAGCATGGGGAATATACATATTGAATGTCTAAACCAGCTTATAACCAGGCTTGTATTAAAGTCAGAATGAAAGAATCAGTTCTTTCTTAACTCATGAGTTGGAAACGGAATTGAACTTGTCCCATCAGAGGCGTGACTGGAAAAATGTATAACCTTTAAACAAACATTTTTACTTATTGATTTTTTTATTTTTTTTTTTTTATCATGTAGTTCGAGAAACCAAGGTATCACTGCTGCTTTGTGGTGGGTATGAAACAAGATGCCGTCGGCTGCACGATTGTTACTCCATGTACAAGAGTTTCTAATTTGCAAGCAGCTGATGGGCCAGAACTTTCTGAGCCGATCAAATGTGACAGCATCAAAGAGTGAGCTAAAGCAGACAAACTTTACAGCCTCTCCATCAGATATGAAATCCCAAGAGAGAGGGTGGAAAGGAAGACTAAAGAGAGAGAGAGTGAGCGAGCAAGAAAAGAGCTTGAGGGTTATTGTGGGATAGACTCCCTAATTTGCACATGCAGATAGGCCCACATAGACACATGATATATTTAACAAATGCGACAGGTTTATGAACACTGCATATATACACACTGTATATGTGTATGCTATGGACTGTATTTAAACACTTCTTTTGTCACATTCAGTTGTTTGGTAGGATGCATTTAGTGAGTAAATGACTGACCTGCTATACTTACAGTATCTGCTTCCTACCCTGCAATTAAAAGAGCTTACCTTACTCCATTGTTTATGTTCCTGTTTGGTTCTTGCCTCTGGTGTTAATCAAGAAAAAAAAAAAAAAGCTCAATGATGATTCTGTCCTGCATTTCACTTGTTAGTCTGAAATTGTATAAAACTAAATACATACTGAAGGTTGAATAATCCATCCTAGTCACTATAAAGGTTCCATCTTAAGATGTGCCAGTGGGATCAACCTCAATCAACAGCATCTCATCAGCCCAAGCTGGACTTATTAAAAACTTTCATCAATGAGACAGAGGGGCATCGCTCTCAGATAGGGTGTGAGCGTCCGTGTGGAATGACAGCAGGGCGAGATGCCAGTCTTCTTAGGGGGCATGACTATGCTAGAGCCCTGAAGCCTGTGCCCTTATGCCAAGGACAGGTGTGGTGGAACACTTGATTCAAACAAATTCAATATAATTTATGCATTTATTTTTATTTGTGCAACCAATTTAATTATCTTTTGAGAAATGTCTTAGTTTTAAGAGTGACATAATGAATAAACACCTAGGTAAAAGTGATTTTGGAGTAATATTTATATAAATACGTTTTCAATTTATTATATGCATTTATTCATTTTAAACAAACATAATAATCATACAAAAAAAAAATCTTATGTTCACTATGCAAAAATCCAGTCAAAAACAGCAATTTGGTGAAATTTTATTAGAATTTAAAATAACTGTTTTCTATTTTTGTATACTGCATTTTAAAATTTACTTTATTATATTGTGTTGGCAAAGCTGAATTTTTAGCAGCCATTACTCCAGTGTCATATTAATTTATTATTATTAGTTAAAAATGGGTGCTGCTTGATGAAGTGTAAACTATCTGCCAAATAATTTTTGTAACTTCTTTTTATAACCTAAAAATGTATTCGCTGCCACTTTTATTATTGATATTGATATTGTCACTCAATACAAGAAAAAAAAAAAAGCTTCTTGATCCCAAACTATTGAACAGTTGTGTCTATTTGCCCATAATAGATGCTACTTGACTTGTAGTTCATTATTCTTAGATATCACATGCACATTAACATGAGAGCTCCATTCAGATGGAAGGTGCAAGCTCACCTGCTAGCATATCTTGTTAAGGCTGTTTTTTATTCCGTGTGAGATCAGAGGCCGAATCCCCATGAGGTCAGCACTTTCTCTCTTCCCCCAGCATCTCACCACTGCTTTAAGGTGCCTACTCATGCCACGAAGAGACAGGATCTAATAGATTGATACACAGGTTTTGACATGCTATTTGAGCGTGCAGCCGCCCTGTAATTGGCCACGTCATCATGCATTAAATTAACGATATATAGAGAAGTGCCCAGAGACGAGTGTCTTTGGCCGATCCATCAGCCGTCAGGACAAACTACATCTGACGGCTCTCTCCGTGGGGCTAAGAGCAGCGAGACAGGGAGGGAGAGAGAGGAGCAGGAAGGGAGGATTTCAGCAGCAGGCCTTTTTATAGTATTGCTCTTGCTGATGAGGATGCGAGATCGTGTGAGAAGGTTTTTATTTTAAAAAAGTCTTAGTAGGTTGACCTCTCAATCGTTCATCCAGATGATCGTCAGCTCAGTACTTATTTGAAGTTACATATTCAGATTACTTTTTCAGTAACTAGTAAAGTACACAATATCTGAGTTCCTCTTAGTTTTTCAAATAATTAACACCAGTTACTTTGTTTTCCTTTGGCTTGACTGACAGTTCTCATGTTTCCATGTTGAGAGAATAGGAGTAATCTGGAGTAAGTGGAGAGGGGTGGTGTATGAATATGATGTTACTGTAGTTCTAGATATATGAACATGTATTTATTCATCTCACCTGCACAAAACAGATTCAGTATTCCTCAAAATGAATCAAACGCAAACTCAGAATATTGTTTGAGCTGCACCCTCTACTATACAGACATGAATTTGCATTTCCTTTAGCCTGAGGTATATTAATGTCACTTTTGTTGAGAAAGGGCTTTTACATTTGAAAAGAAAAATAGAAATTACTTTTTAGGGAGTGACGCAATATTGTAATGCATTACTTTTAAAAGTAACTTTTCACTTTTTGAATACAGAAAATTACCCTATGGGTTAGGTTTATGATAATATTTTCTATAAAAACCGAATTATAACTTATAAAAATTGCATTACATAACGCTCAATAAAGCTTAAAATGCAGAGATGTTTTATAAGTAGGCCCTAAGTTGGGATAAGTTTCTTCTGAAAAATGTAAACTGTCAAAACCTCGGTCAGTGGTGTGTTTGGGGCTGGACTTTTTATTTTTTATGACCAATAACTTTTCTTTTTTTAACAAACTTATCCCTTAATGATGTTAATCATTCATCACTGTCTTCTCTTTGAGAGGTAATCTCAAAAAATTGCAGTTTTCCTGTTGTTGTTTTCATTCACCGGATAGACTGAACAGTGTAACCCTGTAAGGATCTCGCTTCCTTCTGAAAGCTTTTATATAAATCAGGCTGTCGCTCTAATTTCCTGGAAAGCCACAATTTCCATGTATGGTGCTTCATACAGCCACCATACAATGATTATCCCTGCTGTTAAACTAAAAAGAACAAAGGGTGAGAAGGAAAATATGACATTGGTTTTTATGAAAATCTGAATTCAGCCCAGTCTGGAGAGCAATTATTCAGTTGGATATATTCACGTAGTGCACAAATTATTAAAAAATATCACCTCATGCTGCTTAAGGGTGCGAGCAAGATGGAGGTGTATAATATGGAAACACTGACAGAAGCCATTTTGATCTTTAAATACCCTTAAAAAAGAAGAGTGACCTTTACTTAGAAGTTATATAAAGGTGCAATTTAAGCAGACTCTCTGGAGTTCAGATTTATTAACATGAAATCTGAAGTGGAGCATACTTTATGGCCCCATGCTCTGCCGCAGGACTTACGGGGGCCTTTGCCATTTCAAGCTCTCGATATTACCATATTATTATTTCATTATTTCTTTATACCAATCCCTAAACTCAAACGTGGCCATAAGTGCAGACGACGTCAGTTTAAAAGGGAAAAGTACTCACGATATATATATTGAAATGCAATCATCGCAGTGACTCATATCTACAGGTTCTCACCCATGGGTTTTCTTTGGCTGAGGGTATCGCTTACAAATGCTCACTCACCTCAGCCTCTCACACCCTCCCACTTTCTCTCTCTCACACACTCCCCACCTTTTGTATTCACACAACACCGTTATAGATCTAGTCAAAGGGCCCAGGTTTATTTTCTTTTGCACGGGGGATGTAAGCATTGAAAACACAAGCTGTGTTTGAGGGAGGAAGTTGGCGAGACAACAGAGGATGCTTTATGCCGCCGACACAATGGGGAGAGGATCACAATGGCATCCTGCCGAGCCAGTGGCACACAACGTGGGATTACAGCAAGTGGGACTTAAAGCACTTCAGATGGGGCGGGGGGGATCCACTGCAATCAGATGCATCACAAGCCGAGCTCAAGAGATGCTTGCTTCGCTCCTAGTGGTGACCCAAATGTTTAAGCTGAATAAAGCTTTGAGGGAAGTGTGCCGTGTTGTATAAATACCGTACATGGCACTTGTTCTTTCCTCCCACCTCGCGATTGAACCAAAGTGTGCACTGGAGATCAGTGAGACACATCCAAACAAACACCATATCTCATAGTCAGCAGTGAAGTGGTTGCCACCTTCAATTATGGAGCTTCAAAACAGGCAGTCGTGCAGTCTCCTTTTACCCATTTCCTCTTGATACCTGCTCAGACTCCAGTCGTTAACATGCTCAACCTGGCACTTCCCGCTCATGAGTTATCTCCATCCCCCTTGTTGACTTTCACGTCCACATTTTAGCCCTTTTGCGTGCGTCACTGTCCTACATTATGTTCCTCCAGGTGTCCTTACAGAGGGCTATCTGCAGCCATCTCAGCAGGGGTGCTGAGGGGCTCTGTCATGGGCCCTGCTGTCAGCCCTTGCCCCTGTGACAGGGAGCAGCGCGGCTGCTAATAAGGGTATTCATCACGACGGCCCAGAGCCGTGACAAGAGAGTCTGCGCCACTCGAATGTCCCTCAAATATGAACTTATCATTTAATTACTCTCCCGTGCCTCTTGATTGCCTTGTCAAGATGCAGGTTAGTTAAGAGAAGAGATCTCTTCTCGTTGCCCAGGCCCCGGCCCTTGCCGTGACAACTGCTCGTCTCATCAAAACATCAGCTGCCCGGGAGATCCTCGAAAATGAGATTCAATTTCATCTGCACTGAGTTTTTTCTTCCCCCTTGCTCAGGGTCGGAGTCATGAAGTGGGAAGATCCATAAGTGAGAGAACATTTGATTGCTACACGGTTAGCAGAATAAACCGGGGAGAGAGAACTGTGAATTTTTTTTTTTGGATCCTGGTGAGATGAAAGAAGCGGTTCATCCAAAACTGAACATTGATTTTAGTCAATCATTTTACTCACCCTTGTGTTGTTCCAAATGTGTATTTATTTTGTGAAATACAAATAAATTAAAAGAAAATTTCTAAAAAGGACAGCTCACATGCACTGTATATATCAAGTGTTCAGAAGCCGTATGAGAGCTTTATGTAATAAACAAAACAAAAGTTATTATTCTATGCCTATTTGAACTAATTAGATATATATATATATATATATATATATATATATATATATATAATACTTAGGCCACTAGTATTTTCACCAACAAAAATGGTTTTAAGTTGGTTATTAGCATGTCAGTTAAAAAAATCAGTTTATATTTCCAAACATTATTTTTGTCATTAATTGTAATAATGCAGTGAGATTATTGTCTGCACAAGGAGTCTGACAACAGCCAGTGCTCCCCACAGAGATCTGATCTGATCATCATTCAGTCTGTCTGGAATGACATGAAGTATCAGACTAAATCCAGAAGATTTAGATGTAGATGTGCCCATAGTTTTTCAGGTAGCTTTAACGGTAGGATTTTTTCTTTATCTTGGAGACGTTGCCACAGTTCTTCTTGATTGAGACTTTCTTAGTTTGTTCTGATACTTCATGTCATTCCAGACTGACTGTAAGATGATCAGATCAGATCTCTGTGTGGAGCACTGGCTGTTGTCAGACTGCTTGTGCACACAATAACCTCACTGAATTATTACAATTAATGACAAAAATAATGTTTGTAATGTTTGATATTTCCAAATTATATGCTATTGCAAAATATAGAAATAGCCAACTTAAAAACATTTGTTGTTGGTGAAAATACTAGTGGCTTAAGACTTTGGCACAATACTGTATCTTATTCTTTTTATTATAATGATTGTTAAAACTTTAGAATAGGTACCACTATTAACTTTGACATTTCCCTCAATACATTTTTAATTTGCTGCTTATAATAAGGCATTAATTTCTTAATAATGTGCTTAATTAACACTAATACATTGGTAATCTAGAAATATGCATGCTAATAAGCAACTAATAGGTGTAACTTTAAAATAAAGTGTTACTGTATGTTATATTCATTATACTTTTAGTATTTCAAAATACTTACAAGGTGGTTTTTAAATAAATAAAAGACCTTTTCTTTTGCATAAAGTTGTGGAACAGACCACATGTTTTATATGGACCACTTTTATGATACTTTTATGATGCTTGACAACCCAGGTTTTCTCTTGCTTTCATTAAATCAAAAAAAGTTGGCCAGTTATTTCTTCAAAAATGCATGTTTTTGTGTTGCTTGGAAGCTATACAGGTTAGGAATGAGATATGGTTGAATAAATGGCAGAATAATTAGGGGAAAAAAATAATACAAAGAGGAATTAATTATTTTAAGGAATGTTATCAGACTTGCCTTTAACCATACAATAAGAATTCAAACATTCTAGTTGTCGTTCTTTGGTTTTGCATGGCATATTTTAGAGTGTGTATAATGAATTTTTATACTTCTGTGCTGAAATAAACTGAAAATAACAGCATATTATGCACATAAGTGCACTAAATGCTGAAAAATGGCAATGTGAAGTCATGAAAGTCAAGAGACACTTACACTTCTGACAGACTCTGTTCTAACTGTGCCATTTTTGGCTGGCAAGTCGTGCAATTCCACAACTACAATTCTGTTCAACACTCATGTAATAAAATCACTCTCAGTATTAAGAGGGATCTTGGCATTTCTTTTTTTATTTCTGTGCAACAGTTTACAGCCCTCTAGGGGAAACAGAGCCCAACCTATAAAAGTTCTAGCCTGGCATGAACTGAAGCCTTTCAAATGAAGACGTATGTCGTAGAGTCAGAATGAGAGAGAGTTAAAGATCGAGAGATGGAGAAAAGCTGAAATGAGAGAGGGACCATTTTTGCCATATGATGTGATACAAATTAAATGTGAGCATGAAATTTTGGCCATTTCTTTCCCAGATGACTAGAATGAATATGGGTAGTTAAAGTTTAATGTCCTATTATGTGTCTGTTTTACTCTTGCTGTTCGTCAGCAAGGTTCATTCGAGTCGAGTATCTTATAGATGCTGACTAGCAAATCATAGACAAATATGAACATGAACTTTCTCACATCTCATGGTAGTTCGTACAAATTTTACGAGGTGGCTAATTCGTACAATTTTGTATGACCTCACTCGTACGGATACATACAATTTTGCTAAATCTTAATTTAAGGGTTGCCAGTTCATATGATTTTGTACAAATGACCTACACCTAACCCCACCCCTAAACCTACCTGTAACTGGGGTTTAAAGTAGTATAAATAAATAAAAACAAATAGATTGAAAGTCAAGTAGGTGGAAAATCGTACAAGTGAGGTCATATGAATATGTATGAATTAGCACAAATTTGCCACGAATATGTATAAATTGGTCTTGAGACTGTGTTGGCAATTCCTGTTTACATGTGTCTCGCGATTGGTCTTTTGGCGATATCCTTGGGATAGTGGTATGATGCAACGCAACAAATCTCCGACAGGAAACTGCTGCCACGTTCTGTTTATGACGTGCTGACACAAATTCCAAATAGTTTTCAATGGCCGCTTTATCGCGTCCGGTATAGGCAGACTTCAGGCCTGGGTATACTTTACTTTCCACATTCTGTTCCATCTCGCACACAGAGAGGGTCTTGCGTCCATACTATTTTCAAAGTATACTCAATCACGGATTAGTGCGGACAGACCAGCTCCATACTTGCCCAATGCCACCTAATTGACTTGCACTTTTAGCATTCTTCTTGCACATACTGTACACTGCTGTACGTGGACAGTCCATGCGGTCTCAAAAAATTGCAATGACCCAATGTCCATGACCCTTCCTGATGACGGAAATAATGCAATGCAGATGGCCAAAGTATACTTATATTTATTTCATATTTTGTATTCCATATAAAAAAACGGAAGACATAGAAGACCACTGATAATCTCCCTCGTTCCCTCTTGCTCCACGCAAGATCTAACCCTGTGGGGTCAAAATTATCAAAAGAACTGTTAACAAAAATCCCAGAACCACACGGGAGGACCAAGCGAATGACCTGCAGCGAGCTGGGACCAAAGTAACAAAGGCAACCTCAGTAACAAACTGCAACTCAAATCCTTATTTTCCACCATAATTTGCAAATAAATTCTTAAAAATCCTACAATGTGATTTTCTGGATTTCTTTTATTATTTCGTCTCTCATAGTTGAGGTATACCTATGATGAAAATTACAGGCCTCTCTCATCTTTTTAAGTGGGAGAACTTACACAATTGGTGGCTGACTAAATACTTCTTTGCCCCACTGTATATTTAAGTGAAAAATTGGATATCTATGCATTCATGCAATTTTCCTTGTATACACTTCACAGTGGAATTCTCTGGAGGCACGCAAACAGTCCAACAATCCAATCCCATCAGTCACAACACAAAAGGACTAAATATAACCAATCACTTACCTCACTCCTGTGGCAACTCTTCTGGCATCCCTCAATAACTGCAAATCCACCTTTATTTTGATGAACATCTCTCACAACATTATTAATTAAATAGCACAAGAGGAGAATTTAGAGCTTGGGTTGCTCTTGGGTTAACTTGATATAGAAACACAACATTTACATTTATGCTTTTGGCAGATGATTTTATCCAAATTGATAAGATAATTTATCCAACTGAGTGCAACCGGGTCCCGTTTTTCAGTATGTCTGCTCCCTGGGAATCAAACCGATGTTGAGCTATTGGAACAATGAAACAGTAAATACTAATGATATTAAATTTCCTGGCCAGGATTTCTATATGGCTTAAAATATCCAGGATTTGGCTATGTTTTCTTGTTTTTCATTCTTACTGAAGATAATGACCTGAATGTTGTTTGACCAATAACACACTTAGTGATGCAAATACATATGGGCTGGTTGGACTTTGCAGATCAATTAGTTTATTACATCAAAGTACTGCAAGAGCGATTGAAAACCATAAGAAACCCACTTTGAAGCACTTTGATATGATTGGATCCACGCAGCACTTCTTCAATTTAAACACACCTGATATGTGCGTGCATTTCAATCACTTTGACTATTCTTTGTAGATCCCACCTTCTCACAAACCACGATTGGTCAATTATGTATAACGCCTCCATGATAGTGATCGAACTACTTTTTGATCATTACCTTCAGTAATGTATGAAGTATGAAAACAAGACAACAAAGCCCAAATCCTGGCCAGGATGTATCTGGGAAAAATAATATGTATGATATCCTAATACTTGTCTCAGTGTCTTACAGCCCTGAACCATTCATAGCATGGTACCATGTCATAGGAAAAAGTCAGAGCAAAAATATTGCAGATGTCGAATCAAGTACACCACGATGCGCTCACTATTTCGAATGCGTGTTCTACACCTTCATGAGATCAAGGATATAAATGCCCAGCATGCTTTGTTGATATTGCTGGAATAACATGATAATGGCTGAAATGTGCCCACCCTCCAGACGCTATATGAGGTTTTTAAAGGCCTCACGGCTCTGTGTAAGGCATTTGACGCACTTTCCTTTAAAAGCGCTCTCTGTAACGATGCCGAAACCCATCTTCTCACAGCTCAAATTTTATTGCTCACAATAAATCCCAAGAATGGCAGAAAGGTGCTGCTTAAAGTGAGGTGCGTGGAACTTTCAGATGAATTGTGGCAGTCAGAATGCTGACTTTGACAAGCATATCAGCACGTCTCCCCGGATCCCGCATCAGAGGCGCAGTTGAAAAACATACCGAGATCTACCTGGCCCGTCTTCTCCGCCGGGACGACGATGGGCTGAAATCACACCACACTTCCCCCATCTGTGCCGAATCCTGCAGTGACAAGCATGAAAACCTGCGTAATCAAAGCGTAATTGATTATACTAATTGCCAGGGCATAATTGGATCCGACTCAATTAAAAAGCCTGAGTAATTGAAATGAATTACAAATGACGCATTTATTACCATCGGAATAAAAAAAAAAAAGAAGAAGCAAGCAGGCGTGAGAGAAGAAGAGAGAGAGAAAGAGAGAGAGAAAGCGAAAAGCTTGCAGGGTTGGGCTTTGTCTGCAGAGCTTGGGGTCCTGATGCACCTGCAATGCTAAATCATCAGCGCCTCACTAGATAGCGCCGGGCCGGGAATGCTTTGTGCTGTTTTTGCAATTCCTCAATGCGGATTTATATCTTTTGCTTCAGGAAAGGTTGTAATATTTCACGGCGCACGGCACAGAGTGCGACTCAGTACTGTGCGGGCGTTCAGAATGAGTGCTGGAGGGGGACGAGGGGGAGGGTTGAAATACAGTATCAGCATATATTGTAATTTTATTTTGATAAGGCCACGCTTAAAAGCCGAGGAGGCTCCCATGTGCACGGAGGGCGAGCGGGTTTATTTATTTTACATATACACAAAGCCTGCGGACGCTTCCTCAGCCGTCATTAGCGATCCCTCTACGACAGGGGATTTCGGCAAATGAGAACAGGTGTGCCCCTCCCCCTCGCGAACCACCATTCAACAGTAGACTTGATAACGTAAACCACTTTGCAGCCACTTCCTGAGATGCAGCATGTGTGTAGTTGGCGTCTCCGAGCGCCCGAGTGTGTATGTGCACATGAGTGCGCATTTTTTATTCTCCAGCCCTGTCAGAATTTCCTTTCAAACTCGTCTGATCGGGTCGAGTCTCATCACGCTGTCACCCCAGCTCGCTTTTCATTAGTCTGCCTCCCTCACTCTCTCTCTTAGCCTCCCTCCCGTTCTCTATCTGTCTCTATTCGCCTAGCCAAGCAGAAGAACTCAAACACATGCGCAAATTAAATCGACATCCAAACTCACTCTCATATACAAAGCAATTTAAATGATATTCATTAGAGCGATGACAAGTCCTGATGAGGCTTCCAGGAGGAGAGCACTCCTTCAGCGCTTTCGCCGACTCCGTTTCATGCTCACCGATGCGTGATGCCCGTCGCCATACCATCACTTAAAATACAGAGAGAAGAGAAAGAGAGAAACGCAAGAAAACACTCATCCCACAACACCATAGGCTTGTCTCCAAACAGCTCCTTTCTCTATCCCATCCCAAATACGTTTCTCCAGACCCCTTTCTGGGTGTCTGTCTGGCTTTTTGCCTTTTGCACCCTGTCCAAACATCTGACCTTTCTGCAGACAGATTAAACTTCACTCATTTTTCAACAAAAACATTTTCAACATTTTTCACAAAACACTTGACTGTTTGATGTTACTTCCTGCCTATTTTGGTGTCTCTTTTTTTTTTTTTGCCATTACTCTATTTAGGTCCATGGCAATTAAGTGCTGTCAGCTGCTCTTAATGTATTAAAAAGCCCAGCTCTCTCTCTTTCTCTTTTTAAAATTTTTTTATTTTTTTTATTTTACCCTTCATCCGGACGAGAGCCAATTAATTTGGGCTTTTCTCTCGGCCCCTAATTAACCCCTTCAGGACTGAGATGATGGCTAATGCCACTGATTGAGGCCAAGCCTGAAATTACCCGGAATTACCCGACTGCTGTGAGCGAGAAGGGAGATTACCGCACGCCCATTGTTCACAGGGCTGCCATTCATTAGCTCGCTTACCCATAATTCATTAGGACGGAAAGGAGCAAAATGGAGTCGATAACGTTGCGAACGCATTACGTACATTTCTCTTACTTGCTCCTGGCCTCCTTTCCTATCCTCTCTCTTTGTCTGACTCAAAGCTTTGGCAGACATGAGAGCCTGATGTTGTAATCAATATATGTGAGCTGACGTGAGTCTGGACATGCGTGTTAATTAAGCAGTTTGTGGGTGGAAATAATTTGAGTGTGATAATGAGTTTTGAGAGGGGACTCGAACAAGATAACTGTCTTTGGAGTCCAGCCACTGACATGTGGTGCTGTCTAACAAACCCCGCCCGCTATTGTCAGCCCACGCTGACAGACAGGTAGCAATCAACCAATCATAAATGAGATTCATGTTAACTTGTTTTCAGGTTTTGTGTTGGGATTTAGGTGTGCACCTGTTAGCTTAATCAGAGTGTGCATACGATCAAGTCAAATGTCATCTTTGTTAAAATTCACACCTGGATGGTGCAAGTTTCAGAGTAAAATATAGAGATTTTTCATTAATAATTTAATTAGAATCTATAATATATAAAATGAAATACTTTCATATACAGTTCACTATACTATGCTTTTGCAACATGTATTAGGATTATGTAATTTTATTCACTAATAAATAACTGTTTCATCATACATTTAATTTAAATTAAATTATACACATAAATATACAACTCAAGGTATTCATGCATATTCATGCATTGTGTTTTGCTCAAGCTACTGGCCAAAAGATAATGATGAGAGGGAAAAACAGCCCCGGGCTGATCACCGCTCCTGCCATTTCACAAAATAAGACACTCGCTATAGTTTGGTCATGCTGACCTCTTAATTCTGTTATTCTATTAGAGATGGGGGTAAAATTTAATTTGTGTGTGTGTTTATGGAGCAGTGTGAGGGGTGTTCAGGTTAAATGGTGCTAAGCACTTTCCCTTATCACCCCGCTTTAGAAGATTCACCTCTGACCTTTCTGAGAGGTCTTCTTCAGTCTGAGCCTTAGGGCAACAAACCCTACGACATCAGCAAACCAAACAGACACAATCAGCACACATCACTTCTCTGACTGCCCTCGAGCGACAATCACAGAGGGATTCTTTACTTTTCCTTTCCTTTCCTTTCCGTTCCTTTCCTTTCCTTTCCTTTCCTTTCCTTTCCTT
>JAUYWG010000040.1:18700111-18723433 GCA_034779775.1 Enteromius afrohamiltoni
TTCCTTTCCTTTCCTTTCCTTTCCTTTCCTTTCCTTACCAAACCAAACCAATATTTGAAAAAGCTGAACAGAGGTTTCAGCATCTGTAGACTTTCTTTTCAGAGCTGAACTGAACCAAACTAAACCATCTAAAGAACATAAAATACATCTATGTAAAGATGAATGTAAAAAAGGAAAATCTGAAGATAAATTAACACATTATATGAAGTGTCAAGTAACTGTTACAGTGAGAGAAAAAAAAAAAAAAGAAAAAAGATAAAAGCCAAGCATTGGTGTTGACAGGCTAAGAGGAAACTAATGCTTCTGCACATATAAAGTGGCCTTCATCCAACAACCATGTGGCACTAATGGAAACTGTATGGTGAATGCAGCATAGGCAAAAATGATTGGTTAGCACAACTGCACATAGCACAAAGAAAATGCGTGTATATATCTATGTTAATTATAACGAAATACTGAGAGACACAATATTTGTTATAATTGATGAATATTTTTAATAATGTTTAAATTATGTAATTATAGAACCACCCACAACACAAGACAAAATGAGGGAAGCAAAACAGAAGAAGAATAAGAAAAATATATATTTAATCCATGGTCATACTTTATATTATGTGGTCATAACTACTTACTTACATTAAATAAATAATAATAGATACAATGTACTTATTACGTTCATATTTTATGTCAAAACATTTTGCTGTTATTGAGGTCGGATACGGCTAAGGTTAGAGACAGGTTTGGTGGTATAGGTTGGTTTAAGGGTGGGTTAAGGTGTAAGGGATGGGTCAACAGTCTAATTATAAATATAATTTCAGAAATAATTACAGATGTAATTACATATTGGTATTTAAAAAAAAAAAAAAAAAAAAAAATATATATATATATATATATATATGTATGATTACAATGTGTGTACACAATAAGTGCATTGTATTAAACGATTAATTTAAATGTAGATACATGGTAGTTAAGGTCAACTAATATCAACTGGGACCAAATTCTTTTTAAACAGATTCATGTCTTTGTTTTTTTTTACTTTTTCTATATCAATTTTAGTTAACTATTTTCTCTTCTGGTTTACTGGAGAAAAGCTGAGCGGCAAAGGTTGTGTGAAAATTCAGCTTCTGTAGCCTGCCATTCACCCCCATGCTCAGGTCAGAGGTCAGAGGTGATTGACAGGACAAGAGGGCTATGTCAGGGCCATGTTTATTTAACTCTTCAACCAAAGAAAGGGTAAAAAAGGCTAACACAATAATGACAATGACACATACAGATGCAAACTGGCCATTTGAATAAAGGATAGATAGATAGATAGATAGATAGATAGATAGATAGATAGATTTTATTTTTAATTTTTTAGAATTTTGCCTAAACTAAACTAATTTCATTTCATTCTAGTTATTTTAAGTGTATAATGTTATAGGTATTATGCAAAATGTGTGACACTTTCTGATTCACACATTTAGCCAACTAACAGCTATGTGGCAGCTACTGTACTGAGCATGGCAACATTTAACATGCATAATTTTAGATTGTCTCTAGGGCATAGGTGCAGTGCAAACAGAAGTAATGCTGTTTTGAAGGCAAATTAAAATGAATTAGTATATAAATGAAGTCATGATGCAGGCATCAGCAGCTTCCAACCATCTCAGACAGATTTTATTGTGTTACAAGCACTAAAAGATTCACCCTCAGTGTCTTTTATATGCATTTTATAGTGGCTTTTTTCATTCATCTGTGTTGGTGGGCTTTAACGTCTGCCGTTTGTGATGAATACTGAGGCGTATGTGTGCATCTGTATTGTAGCAACTAACTGCTTTTGCACTGTAGATAATTCTTCCCCCCGGTATGTTTGTCTCATAGACACGCTGGCCCACGTGGGAATGTGAGCAGGTTGGGAGGGAGCGAGTGCGCGCTCACCGAGACCTTATTACCTCTTCCTGCGTGGAGTGTGTTGTGTCTCGAGTGATTGGTGATCACATTTGTAATGGCACACTGCTGCACAACGCCATTATGCCCTTTGTCATCTTACTGAGCCACTGACAGCCAACCGGCTCTCGGAGACAAGAGGTATAAATGACAAACACACACACACACACACACGACCACGTATGTGTGATGATTCTGAGACTACAGGTGTGCGAGAGCTTTTAAGTGAGCATCAAACTCTCTCTAACTCCTAGTTCCCTAAGATGTGTGGCGTATTGATTTCTTGTTGTGCAAAGAACCATTCAAGCCCCATTTAAGATTTCCATCCGGCACGTAGCCGGGAGCACACCAAGGCCCCGTAAATTAGGGAAATCGCACATTCATCACACGCATTATTTTAAGATACTTTGGGAACGCGACAGCTTGAAGATCTATGGCGGTGCATTACAAAACGCTACGACGCCTCCCGTTCTATCTCTTCATTCCTCCTTGGGGTAATGTTGGGGTCATTGGGACACGCCCATGATTTAAAGGAGTTTCTTTTTTTCCTGCTAATATCCACTTTTTTCTCACCCATGCGTGTGTAAATTGTCCATGCACGAGCGTGTGATTGAGAGAATTTATAGGGTGCTCTAAATTAGCATTTGTAATGGGAGTGCTTCCAAGGTGAGCCTGCAGATGGTGAGTGAATTACAGTGCATGTAAATTACACAGGTTAAGAGAGACAGCTCGCCTCAAAGGCGTCCGCAGACAAAGTGAAGCCTTGGGTCAGCGCAGCAGTGAATCAATCAGGCCCGATTGTTGAGGAGCGGATGCGCGTCGCCTGCATCATTGTAATTTGCTATGGCGGTGCCCGCTTATTGTAAAGGCCTACTGAAAATGCTCTGCGTGTGCTTGTTTGTGATAGCGCAAACACAGATACATTTCCATTGCTGGCGTGCGTAATCCGCTATTTTGTTTATCTGAAAAGTCCAGCAATACATAAAGTCCCTCAGTAGCTCAATAGCATTACAACACAGCATTCATTTGTGCTGGAGAGGGCTGCTTCGAGAGTTTCACTGAGCTTTAGACACTCTGGTCTTTTGTAACAGCGCAACGAAGATAAAGCCTCCAATGTGCGGTTCGCTCCCGCACACGTAAACCTCTCATTCTGAGCAGATTATGTGTACAGACCAATTACGCTCCTCACATCTTGGGAAATATACTCATTGTTGGGGTATTTAGACACAAAGCAATTATGTAGGCCTTTTCTACACAAACATACCTTTGGCTGTGCGTGTGTGCAACTGTTTATAATTTGTTTACTCCCCGTCGTGAAGTGGGTCAAATTCAAACGCAACACCAGTACGGCACACGCCATGTCCTGTACACAGCTCGGGTTGCTTTAAAAAGATGCCATTAGCATTGGGGAGGAGCGGGATATTGTTTATTTGCATGTGTGGCAGTGTGTAGGCATTTCTTGATAGTTAAATGTCTCCATGTATAGTTGTTTTCAACCTTAATAACCCCTAGTTTTGTGGCTTACCAGGCTGGGACAGAAAAGAGGAAATGGCTTTCTTACACTTCAATTTCACACACATTTTCTTTGCGACTAATGAGCACCTTAAATATGGCGCCATACTTCAGGGAAGCCTGTGAAGGCTGACATTTTCACACACAGCAGCACCTTGTCACCACACATGATGTCCCCTCTACCTGGCTCCTGACGTCTTTGAGTGTGTGTTTGTGTGTGTTTGTGCGCATGCTGAATGCTCTCTGACAGATCTGATGAGGAACATATTCGGTAACTAAACACAGTAAACCATTTTTGAGAAAGCGTCCCATCATTATGAGATATATCTTATATGTGCCCCTACTTCACAAAGGTTCTCTCTCTCTCTTTCTCGCTCACATACACAAACACCAAGCTGGGAATCAGCATATACAGTATGTCATTTACATTTTCTTTGAGTGCAGTCTACGCCAAAGCAGAATGTTGTAGTCATACTCTAAATGCGATTCTGTTGTCATCATGGATGAGGCCCAAACAAATTTGTCCCTGCAAAATGGGAACCTGAGCTAATTACAACAGTGAAAATGGTGAAAAAGAGACAGTTAATGCCAGAGCAATTATCTGTTACATTCCTTTGTAGAGAGGGAAAGGCTCATCGCTCCTCACGCCGCCTGATGCTTCCCTAGTTAAACCATATTAGGAGACGTTGTGAGTCGATGTGTCACCAGGCAGGGAATTAGATGAGAGGAGTGATGGGATAGATCTGCCAAAAATATATGACACCACTAAAGTCTGCCGCATAGGAGATAAACACTTAATATTTGTGAGACCAGTAGCAGAGGTCTATGCTTGTGCACACACACGGTGGATTTTAATATGCTCGTACCTGTCAGAGGTCCGGTGGTCTACCCCTACTGCCACACAAACGTCTTTTCACACACTTGTCGACTGCTTATTTAACTGACAGCAGTTCTCTTTAATCTGCTCATTTCTTATCCCCCCGGCGCCCTACAGAATTGTGAGCCACGACACATCAAATTATTGCAAAAAACCAAAACAATTTCAATTTAATGCTGCAGTAGAAAAAAGGTTATATGAAGTCATATAATGAGTGCTTCATTGTCAACAACAACAAAAAAAGAAACACGGCACAGAATGCATAACACTGCCTGTGCTGTTAACATGCCAATATTTTACACATAAGATTTCCATTCACTGGCAGCTGTCAGTTACTTCAGTAAATTAACTGCCAAAACGTAGCAGAACTGTCAATTGGAGGTAAGGTAACCATGGTTACCTTTCATATCCCCAAAAATGATGAAGCTGCAGTGTGGTTTTATGGAGGAATAATTAGACAGAACAACAAAATAAAAGATACCAATCAAAAAGGCATTCTACAATATGAAACAACAACCAAGAGTGTTTATAAATAAAAGGTTACATTGTGGAATTCCTCCTTACATTATAAAGTAGCATCTTTTTATACAACCATTTAAGTGAAATGATGGAACAAGTACTGTCTTGTACAAGAAGTTTTAACCCTTTGAGCACGAGGTGGAAATAAATCTTTAGGGTGATTTTTTTTTTCTTCTCATTTTCATATCTTCTGATTAAATAACATATTTATAAAACTATTGTGCAAAACAATTTCATTAATGTCTTCATATATTGTGCACCAGTAGATAGTCATACTCATCTTAAATTAAAAAATATAAAATGATGCATAATTTAGACAGAAATTAGTTTATGTTTTTATGTACACATTTTTACACTGACCTGAATTCATAAAGGCCCCTGATTTGAGCAAACTAAAAAACTGCTATTTTGGATTCACATATATTTCTGCACTGCAAGCTGTGTAAAAGGTGATCTATCAGACAAGGTGATTTTTCAAAATACCCTTGAATTTACCCACTCAAATACATATAAACTCAGTGATTTCCAATCTCTTAATTTCTCTCTTTTTATACATATATGTTTTTTTGTTTACTTTTGGGGGGTTGTAAATATAGACGTATTTAGGCGTACTCAGAGGGTTAAATTTTTCTGCTGACACCAGCATACTTAGGTCACATTAAAAAAAAAAGAAAGAGGGAAAAAAGGAAAATAAAAAAAAAAATAAAATAAGAGAAGTAAAGCGAGAGATAAAGAAAAGCCCAGATTTAGTTATCAAATATTGAACTAAACCATTTCATTAATGCATGCAGCTTACTGCATCTCAAGGATGCCAAAAAAATTCAATTTACACAACTTTCAAATACATACAACGTCATTTTAAGTCTTTTTTATTTACCTTCATATTTTACCAGTGACCTCTTCACTCAGCACTGCACAGTTAGAAAATCATTTGTCATCATTTTCTGTTTTCCATTGTGAACTAAAAATGCAGAAAATTAATGTCTCTAGGGCCAAATGAGTGTTCCCCAGAGGAAAACTCCAAATGATGTGCCAAAACTAAACAGTAGTTCTCTGGCATCTATGTGCAGTTAGTTCTTCGTTAATTACTTTCAGTTCTTTTAATATTTTTTTCTTTTCCTTAAGAAATGTTAGTCAGAAGGCTTGAAAAAAGGACAGGAAATAAAGAGATGAGAGACAGTTTTTGTCCTTGGCCATCGCTACGGTTTCTCAAGTTCACTAACATACATAAGATGGTCCTCAGGTGATTTACCATGGGTCTTACTCAGATGGAGCTTGACAGCATGCTTGCTGGCAAAAGTCCGGTTACACAGTTTACACTGATATGAGGTGCCATTTGCCTCCTCATCTGGGGAAGGGGAGGGGGAAAGTGAGTGAGGACTGGGGTTGGGGATTGAATGGGCCAAAGAATGCGCTTGTGTTGAAAGTAGTTTCTCAGAAAGCCCCTTGCTATGGCGTGAGATCTGGCTAACGAGATGCTCTCCAGACAACTTGGCCAGGTCCCTGAGCCGGAAGCCCAGATGTGACTCAAGATGGCTGACATAGGTGGATGGGGAACGGATCTGTGATGCACAGTCACTGCAGAAGAAGACAGGGTGGCCAGAGTCTAGATTTTTCAAGAACTTTGTGCCACCTGTCCGCCTCAGCTGGTATTTGACGTTGGCCAGCCAATGGCTGATGGTGGTCATTGATAGGCCAGTGAAGCGGGAAATATGCATGCGCTCCTGTGGACTGAGGTCTGACATAATGTACTTGCCATCACCTGTTTGCCGCAAACTGGAGGCAAACTGTGCCTGCAAGATAAGTAGATGCTGAGGATTCCAGTTTGACTGTCGGCCCTTTCGTTTCTGAGCGGGAGAGATCTCCTCTGCTTCCTCCGCCGTCGATCCGTCTATATCTGAGCGCTCCGAAAGACTCGTAGGTGTAGAGGACTTGGATGCATGGCTCTCTGTGAGGTTGCGTAGCATATCGGAGATGTCGGACAGGGCATTTTCACGCAGAGGCGAGTTGGACATGAAGGAAGCCACAGCAGATGAGGCTTTTGCCATGGTGATGGTTGACGATGGTGAAATTGAGGTGGGAGTGGAGGTGGAGGAGGACAGGGCAGCAGATCCCAGGGAGTTGCTCTTATCACTCTTGCCTTTGGTCAGGTCAATAGGCTGGTCATTGTTGATGTGGTAAAAGTAGCGGTCTAGATGCTCGTTGGTTTTTTTGGTCTGAGATGGAGTGGAGGCAGCAACAGCTGCCTTCTCCGCCAAGCTGTTGCTCATCTTGAAGAGCATGCTCATGGGGTCAAGGGATGGCAGGGCAGGTTTGGCAGCTTTTCCTAGGTGAACATTCATGACAGACTGAAGCGCACTTAAAGGGTTGACAAATGGCTGCTCTGGCGGATGGTCGGTTATAATAGCAGTGCTGCTGCATAAGGTAGACACAGGGGCTTTGACAACATGGTCAGTACCATTCTCCAGGGACTCTTTTGTAAGAGCCTCACCATTTGAGTCTTTGTGAGTATTTCCGCTCCCATTAGTCTCAGGGGTTTTGGCTCCTCTCCTTTCCTTGGGGGACTCCCCTCTGGCAGATTCCCCTGCATCACTGCTGCAAGGGGAGGGTGTGGTCCGTCTAAGTGGGGAAGATCTAGCGCCGGGATCCCTCATCTTCTCCTCTACTTTGGCCACTTTTTCTGTGACTTTTTTGACCAACTCCTCCATGGCATGAAAGTTGTTTTTGGGCAAAGGAGATGTTTGGCAACTAGGTGGAGAAATTAGAGGTTGGCTTTTGGTAGGAGACAGGATCTCTTCTCCAGAAAACATATACTTCAGAGGAGAACTTTTCCCTGAGTTGCGCAGGGACAGTTTCATAATGTTGGGAAGCTGGTAGGCAGCGTGAATACTGGGGTAGCCTCCCCAGCTGGGTGTGCCATTCTGTGCTTTGTTGATGGCAGATGTTACTGTATTCTCAAGAGACTTTAGAATGTCAAACCCCCCCTTAGGGCTTTCTTCAAGATCTTCCTCTGTCAAATATGGATATTTGGAGACTTCAAACTTCTCGTCGGTCTCACTGTCTGTTCCCTTTTTGTCTTTGCTATTATTTGTCTCCTTGGTACACTCCACTTCCTTTTCCTCTTTTTTAATCTCCATGGGTGTGATGGCAGGGGAGATACTAGGGGGAGGAGGTGCTGGTGGCGGTGGGGAAAATGCGGTGGCAGCCAGAGGCACTGACTGTACCTTGTCTTCATTAGTAGGTATAGTGTTAGGAGCCGTCGTGGACATTGACTCCATGATAGGTTTGCCTTTCTTGATGGCAGAGTTAGTGACCTTGATGAAGTGTCCTGTCACCATCATATGGGCCGTCAGCTCCTGCAGTGTGTCATGGGAGCTTCCACACTCCATGCACTTTAGGATCTGGGATTTCCGTGACTCAAACTGCCATGCATAACTAGCACCATTTTGGTGTCCATACCGATTGTTGGGTGTGATGTAGGGATTAGGGGTCTTTTGAAGAAGGTCATTGGGGTCAGACAAAGAAGGCTTGGGGGTGCCGCCATTGGAATCTGGTGAGCTGGGGAGTTCCAGCTCAATGGGTGCTCTTTTACGAGCTGAGGAAATAATCTTGGCTGCCACGGGGGTTACTGGTTCCTTAAGAGGCACTTTCTGGTAGTGTTTCGTCTTGATCATGTGAACACTAAGGTCCTGCAGTGACTCAAAGGAATGGCCACAGTACATGCACTTAAGAACTTTCTGGGCATCCTCTTTTCCTTCCATCTCCAGCAGGGAACGTTTGCGTGGCTTCGACCAGCGCTTGGTACCTTCACTGTCGGTCTCATGGTTATCATCTCTGTAGTGGCCCGTCTCATTCATGTGCACGGTGAGCTCAACCAGAGTGTCATAGGCAGCACTGCAGTCTTTGCAGCGGAACTTGCTTGCACCAGTGAAGATGGAACCATAGAGCTTGGTGCTCTGCCGATAAAGCTGCACAGTACTGAAGAGGTTTGGCTCAGATGCTGGGTGCAGCAGTCTACTCTGATTCTGTGAAACATTCTGCAAGGTCTTAGCCACTGCTGTCTGGTGCCAGTCATAACCACCACTACCACAGCTGCTGCTGCTGCTACTACTGCTGCTGCTACTACTGTGACTACGTGGGGGCTTTTCTGCTGTTTGCTGAGACATATTCAAGTTCAGCGATGACCAGTAGGAGTTGGTCAGGAAGCTAGTGTAGATAGCTTTCATCTGCTCCAGGCTGTCTGGGCCTAATTGTGTCAACTCCTCACTGCTTGGCATGGCTGTTGTTGTCATCATCATCGATGAAGTTGAAGAAAGAGATGTGAGGGGCTCCTTTGCTGAACTATCTTCTTCGTTCTTCACTGAGGCACTCTCAAAGTCTGACATGCGGTCACTGGACTCACTCAGGTGTGACTCACTGTCCATCTCATGGCTGGAGAAATCTGCCGGTGGAGAATCATGAAAACCTTGTCTGTCTTTAAGGAGTAAGTCCTTGTCCTGGCACACATACTTCATGGCAGGTTCCTCCTCCACAGCTGAATCCTCTCCTTCAACATCCTCATCCAGTAAGGCAGCCTCCTTTAGCTCCTCTGGCACATATGCTGCAGGTAAAAAGGAGATAAAAGAAACAGAAAGAAAAAAACATGTTATCACATTGTCCAATGATGAAGATTTGACACATTGCATTCCTACCATGCCTTGTACGGTGAATAGACAGCTGATAGAAATGTCAGGCATCAGTGTGTTTTCTCCAGCAGTGAAAAACAAAACAATCAGTCAGACTTTTTTATATTATAAAGTGTTGCAGTAATTCCTTCTCTGCTTTCCAATTGCATTACATTGCCACATGGAATGAAGTTATGTTTCTCTCCTCCTTTGTTCTGAAAAGAGAGTGCGGTGGGGGGGGTGTAAAAGAACGGAAAAAATGACTCTTCAAACCGAAGTTGCCACCTTATTCTTCTCAAGGGGCAACAGCTTGAAATTAAAACTAAATTTGAAATTAATGAAGCACATTCTGGAGGTGGCATTCGTTTCTGAAGTAATAAATTACTTGTATCAACCTCAGAGACAGCAGTTCCTGTCTGTCAATTAATATGTCTTACGCTTCTTCAGCAGCCCCTAATGCATTCCCAAACAGACACACTCGCCATTTAAATTAAGAAAGCATTCTCACTCATTACCGAGCAAAGGCTTGCCTGCTTGTAAATAAAAATGATTGTATGTACATTTCCGACATAAAAATCCCTGCACCAAACACATTTGTGTCAATTACGAAAGATTAGAAAGTTGAAAGTTATTATTTACAGTTTAGCCTGGAGAACGCAAACGCTCATGAAAAAACATGGTCATGTTTGTGAAAGCCTGAAGAAATAAGCAACCAAAATATATTCTTTTTAACTTCCAGTGGAAGACGTGCAAAAAGAGAAAGAGAGAACGAGACACAGAGAGAAATGTAATGCATTGAAATAATTCCGTGCATTCCTGCCTGTGTCAGTTAATCACGCTTTTGACCAGGTATGTAAACAATGGAGAGAGAGGACACTCCATTGGACACGCTGGTTTTCTGTGAACACATTCTATCATGTCTAAATACCACAAATGTCAAACTACTCATGCTAGAACTTCAACACGCAGCACATACATTTAATACCAAAATACAATATGTCAATTTGTATACAAGAAACATGCCAGGATTTCCTCAACAAAGACTACATAGAATTTACATTTTATGAATTTACATCAGCCCCTTAAAACTAATTTTCTGAGGGAAAATATTTAATTTAAGTTTGACAAAAGAACACTACTCTGATGCAGGTATGATGGCCGTGAAACAACAACCATAAAGTAAAAAGAATGCCATCAACACGAGGACAGTCATTTTGTAGCCCTTGGCAGAATGATGCCAAGATGCAGGCACAGAATGCTTTTCAGTTTGCATACCTCACCCTTTCGGGCATTCTGGAGTTTCAGTAAACTCCACAGAATTCTATTTGATTTAACATTTTTATTTATTATTTAAATTACTAAGCAATTATTACTTTTGTTCATGTTATCATAATTTATTAACATACATATAAACTGATTTAAATAAAAATGCTAATGTTTAAAATTGTAAATATCTATTAGTTTGCCATTTAATTTTCTGAATCGTGTATGTGTGTGTTCAGTTTGTTTCAAACTGAAATTAAGTTGACAAAATTAAGCAACTACTGAAGTCTCAGAACAAAGAAAAAGACCATTCAATAGTGATTTTTTACAACATTATTATTAGGATCCATCTTCTCACACACATCACAGCCAGTCTGTGAAATCGAATCGCCCCCTACACAAATCACAACCAACTGTGATCGTGCAGCACACACAAACTCACATGCACACGCTCACACACAGCCATCTGTTCTGAATCAGCCAAAACGACAGCTGTTTAAGAGAACAATGCCTTCGTTCAGGAAGCAGGAGAAGCCGAGCTTTACATCAAGGCCAAATAGCAATGTAAAAACCTAGTTCCTTCAAATTCATACACTTTAAACCTATTCATAATGATTACGACACAGGCGCACACACACACACAAGGTGGAGGTTTAGCATGAACATTGTAGCTGCTGCTAAATCTCTACATGTAAAATGTGAGGTCAACCTTGAACATAATTACACAAAATGATTAGCTGGTAATTAAAGTTAAAAAGGAGGGTGACTGTGCCAACGGGCAAAAAACAAAAAAGCGAGAGAGAGAGACATTTGCTCATCACTCCAAGTACAAGCAAACCTGTCTCACTGTAACCTTGACCTGAACTTGACTGTATGTAGAGCACAGAGTAAGTATTGCCGGTGAGTAGGCGTACGCCCTACAGCAAATCTGAGGGAGATGTGTGTACATGTTTCTGTGTACGTGTGTGTTTTGTTCAAAATTCATTTTCCGACACCAAACACAGAATTAGCACTACTTGACAACACAACAATCGGTCATAAGCCCCAAGGTAACCTGAGACGGGTGAAGAAGAAAGCAGTGGCTAACGAGAGAGCCGACAATTTGCAACACACACACTTACACGCACCGAGTGTTGGTGCATGTCCTGGCTGTATTCCAGGTTCCCAAGCCCCCAGTGTACCTAGAGTCTGTGTGTTCTGGCTGGGAACAATATTGAGATTTCATCCCTGGACCTTCTGAAGCCAATGCTCTGGTCCAGGCCTACCCACACCACACAGGTGCTGTTTTAATTAGAAAACAGGATGCTTGGATCCAAGAGTGGTAGGGTGGGGGCAAAATGAGAATGACCTCCCAATGATTTGGCATCAGATTGGAAGAAGAGCTTGATCTAATTTACACTCGGACATCCAGGGAGACGACCAGCAGAGAATGCTGTTTTCTAAGGCAGTGGAGAGCGTAACCTTGCAAACTTAGAGGGCCGTCTGGGTGTGGACTATTAGAGCACATACTGTCTTCAAAGATATCAAAAATCTTAATACATATCACGGCGATAAATCTAATACGCAAGCCCTTGCATCAAGGGAACATTTTTTATTTAAAATAAAGCAGCTGCTGTCAACCATCTGTCAGATTTATTGAATATTTACAACATTTAAAAGTGATAACAAACGAAACGTACAAACCCTTTTAATATATATACATATATATATATATATATTTATTTTTGTTTTGTTTTTAACAAAAATTTATATTATCAGTGTTCTGTCATCTTAATATTTATTAATTATATATCTTAATATTTTTTGTAAATATTGTGACACTTTTGGACATTTTGACACAAGGATTTAGCATTAAAAAAAAAAGTACTCTATACAGTACGTGTCAACCAAGTTAACACCCCTCAAGCTGCTGCCATTTGTTCTTGTTTGCAATTGGCTTCACTTATACAGACAGCCGCTGAAGTCGGCAGCCCGGTCCAATACTTCTGGGTGTGCGGATGAGCTGAAGAGAGCGAAAGAGTAAGTAGTTGGTAATTAAAGCTGCTATATATAGCCCCTAAAGCCCACATTTATAATGGGAGGTATCTCTCTCTAATATGCCACTATCTGCAATGTGATATCATTAGGAGGAAAATGGTTTGTAGCCTTAAGCAGACAGGCTGTCTGTGTGCGGCTGGAGAATATGAGATAGCACCAATCCACTTCTCTTCTCCTCTTTCCTCTTGTCCTATGCCCTCACTACTTCCCTCACCTCCCCTCCATCTCTCCTCGGCTATCATGACCCGCGTTAATGAAGTTAATTGAATTTGAGATCAATAATGCTTAATTATTGCAATTTGACATGCACAGACAAATTGGTGGGGAGGCCAGACGTGTATCTACGCATGTGTGCATTAGATGTGTCCGTGTGAGTGTGTGTGTCCAGCACCGGGGTGGGCGAGAGGGCACGGCTGGACAGCAGAGGCAGAGAGAAGGATGGACGAAGCAGACAGGCGTGCCATCGATTCCAGAGAGACGCCCCATCGACCAGGCCTACTGACTGATGGAGGCCCTGCTCCAAGGCTAGCTGGAGAGAAACAGAGAGCTCACTGAAACCACTTTCACCAGCCTGGCTTGCCCAGCCTGCAAACATTGAGATGGATTGGATGAACAGAGGAGCGTAACACAGAGAGAAAACAAGAAAGAAAATGACCGCCGTAGATAAGAGGCCTCTACCTATGGAATCATTTGTGTTTTGTTTATTGACTGCGTGGCTGTTACTAAGTCAGGGTTGCCATGGCTATAGCTCTAACAAGTTTTGTTTCCCTGCATTGTCTCTGCTACCAGATGAAGACCAGAGGTGTTTTATTTCTGAAAACATGAAAGAAATATTCTGGGTTATTTACAACTTAAATGTTTATGGACAGCATCTGTGGCAAACCTGATCGCTGCGTATTTTAAATGTTTATTTGTGATGCTGCACGCTTATACTGCTACTGCATCACCATAACATGTTGTGTTCATCGTAATTATTGTTACAGCATGCCAGATTTCATTTAAATGATGAATAACGTTCTTCAAATATTACGAAACTCCTAAAATATTAATTGAATGCGAACTGCCATTTGCAACCCCTTTTACATAAATATCCCCTGAAAAAAAGATGTATCTATTAGTAACTGAATTGAATTGAAAGTGAAAAGGAAGTTACATATTTTAATGGAGCCAGATTGAATGAGAGTGTGATAAATGTGAAAGATGTCATTTTTAAGAGAGAGCCGTTTCCAAAAGATAAATCTAAGATACAACACACACACACACACACATAATTACATGTACCACAACTTATTTCCATTAAGAAATTAAATTCACTTCAAGAAAGAATCACACCTATTGTGCGATTGAAAACCTTGAGGCAAAAAAAAAAAAAAACTGTTAAAAAGAATCAGGTATTTAAAATGTAAAAAAATGCTCTCATCTTTTGTTATAATAATGTGAAAATGTGAGCTGGTAGAAGAGTGTGAAAGAGAGAGAGAGAAAGAGAAAGAGCAAGCTGGTGTGGATTAAAGAAAAGAAACAGGGCTGGAGGTGCATCGGCGCTGGCAGAACTGAGAGAGAGAGCTGGTAAACACAGACGCTAGCACGGCTAATCGCCCGCTCATGCCACTCAGCGGGAGAGCCCCTGACAGTGTGTGTATGTGTGTGTATGTTTACACACCCCCGCTTCCCCCCCCCCTGCATGTGCACAGCAACCGGTAACCACGCTGGAGAACAGAACTTCCCCCTGCTGCCATAGCACCTCCACTGGAGTTAACACTCCTACACGGCATCAAGATTCGACAGCCTCGAACACACACGTGAGCGCTCAGTCATACAAATGATCCTGTGTGCAACACAATAACGTACAAACAAAAAGTTGATTTATATTCAAAAGCAGGCTCGGTGCTGATGCAGGCATTTAGAAAGCCCTTGCTAAGGAAACATAGAGGGGGTCTTTAACCTCTGATGAGAGCGTTTTAGCACCAATTATTACAGTAACCGCTCAACTGAAATAGCGTTTATTCATCGACTTCAGTGATGTATCGCTCAGTGACCAAATACAGTTCTGTTGACAAAATCGTTCTGGAGCCGCATCCTCACGAGACGCCTCCAATAAAAACCTTACATGTGCTTTTTGGATCTACTCCTTCAGATGTTTGAACTGAGAGGTTAAAACAGCACAGCATGGACATTCTCAGGAGTAAAAACACGCGCCAACCCATTCTAAAAATGCTATTAGTCACTAATGAAAGTCAGCGTCTGCCCTGAATGTCCCCAACAATTCTGGCCAACATTTCCTCTGAAGGTCTGCCCCGCTGTTGCTCCTAAGAAAGATCACATCACCGGGCCATCAGTTCTATCAGACGAGCATTTCCACATACACCAAAAGACAAATCACATTCTGCAAGTTATAGTTTTTCATTTAAATATATACATAATAAAAATTAATTGGTCACCCATTATTTTGGATATTGGCACCAATCATTAAATACGCATATTTTAGTATTTCTAAGCACAATTTGCTGCAACAAAGTAGAGTACCACGCTCTGAAAAAGTACACTTTCCTTATTAAAGTAATACTTAGATAAGATCTTAATGCTAATATTTTAATACTTCAGCTATTTCATACAGCACTGTAGAGCTAATAAAAAGTGTGGGGATTGAAAGCACCATCATGCCTACTTTTTACAGTGTATTTAGTGATATTTTTAGGTCTTAAATCTTATTATGTTTAGTGCACTAAAGCATCGCTGTTCTGCCACTGAGGTAAAGAGGCAGTCTGTGACTTTTACCATTTTTAATATGATAAATAAATAAATAAAAAAGCGTTGATTTTAGGGCAAATTCTCTGAAATTAATTTTATTTTAATAAGTGTAATGAAAAATAATCTTATGCAATTCCTTCATTTTTTTCATTTATATAAGATTTTTTTTATTAATAAGATTAATTTTAATTTTACATGTTAATGTAACATTTTTGGTTACAAAAAATGTTATACTGTGTACTCCAATTGAATTGGTATCTAAAAGAATAAACAAAATAATTTTTACAAAATTAAAAGCAAAGAAAATGGAATGCAATAGCAGTTTGGAAAATAAAAATTGTAAATCTTTTTTTAATCTGCGACATTCACCAACACTGCATTTAATATTCAAAAACTCATTAAAAACAATCATGTTGTAAAATATTTTTACAATTTAAACCCTTTTTATGTTATCTGTTATTAATATACTTTAAATGTAATTATTCCTGTGTTAGCAAAGATTACTTTTCAGCAGCCATTACAAAAGCAAAAACTAAGCCAAGTTTGTGTAACTCTATTAAGTTGACTCCATCACGTCTATGATCTGTATTTCAGGATGTCAAACTCCAAATCAGTAGTGACTGAGGCTGTTGTCTGAACGATGAGCGTATGCTCTTGAGGACAGACAGAAATCTGACTGCAGCAGGTGTTTCCTATATCGACTCCAAACTTACAGCTCACCTGTGCAGATATAATCAGACAAAATCTAGAAAAAAAATCTAGATTTGTAATATTTTCTTTTTTTTTGCTTTTGAATAGTCAAATCTATTCTAAAAATGGTCCAGATATGACTTCTAGTTAATAATCAGTCTAGTGTGTGTGGCTCTGTTGTCTGAAGCAGCTCTCAAACAGACACCGCAAACAATTATAAAGCAGGAGGAAGACGATCTCCAGCAAATGATCCACCCGTCTGCCTTTGTTATTCAGATGCACTCCACTTGGAGAAGTCACATTCCTAAAGCACGGGGCAACCGAAGGTCAGACACATCTACACAAACACTGGGAACTCCCAAGAGGCCGAAAGAGAGCGGGAGAGAGGGAGGGGCAATTGTCTTTGAATGAGTTTACATGTGTGTCTTACTGAGAATCTCTCGGTTTTGCTCAGCGACTTGTGCTGTTCCTCTTCCTCTTTTAGTAATCCCTCCCATAACATGTCTTTCCCTCCCTCTCTCTCTTCCCTCTGTCCCACTCAGAATCACAGGAGTGTGTCAGTCTCCCATTAGAGAGGGTTGCTGGGTAATGGGAGAGAACAGATCTGCCTTGCTGTGATCCCCAGGGCCTCACTCGGCTCGGCTACCACACACACACACACAAAACACATATTAACACCACAATATAAACATGCTTATGTCTGTGCACAAAGATGGAGAATATATGTATAGTAAGAAGTATGAATATGAATATGAAAAAAAAAAAAAAAAAACTATGCATGTTCGAAAAGCTAAGACTTCCCTGTGACTAATTGGCTAGTCAGTCTAAAAGGGATAGTTCAAAAATAACAATTCTGTAATAATTTACTTCCTTCTTCTGTGGAAGACTTAACTTTTTTGTCTATACAGTGGACGCCAATGGTTTGGTTTCCAAAATTCTTCAAAATAACCGCTAGTTAAAAAAATAAATAGACAAAAATATATTTGAAATACATTTGTTTTGTGCTAAATACATTTACATTTATAAAACACATTTATAATGATTATTATAATGAAATTATAAACTACAAATAAATAAATTGCAACAACTACTTATTGTAGGTATATTATTATAATGTTGTACGTATATATATATATATCAGTAAGTCTTGAGCGATACATCAGTAAAAATGTTAATAGATTTAAACATACTTTGAACAAAATGTATCTTAAAAATCTTACTTGTTTTCATGTTTAACAAAAGAAAGACAGGCATGGAACAACATGAGAGTGAGTAACTAAATAATTTTAATTTTTGATTGAAGTATCCCTTTAAGGAGCATGTTTTCAGAGGACGTTTACATAATACATGTTCTTGCATTTTTAATAGTTTGACTACTTTTAATTTGACATGCCATGACGGGACGCTCAGCGCAAAACATGACGCAACGGCCAAAGACCATTCCATCTGAATGTGTAACTGCAGCGGTGCTGCTTTAATGTGTCCACTAAAACATGCTCCCTACACGCTACTTAAAGCACCGCACTTATAAAAAAAAAAACATGGACAAGTCATCCAACAAGCGCCGATCGTGACCCATCCCTCCCACAAATGCACAAAGAAAGAAAATAGACAAGATCTCTGATTTGAAACGAAAAAAGTGGCTGTGTCTCTCCCACGTACACAAGCCCTGAACTTGGCAGATACGTTAGGCAGCAAAATAATAGGCATTTTCCAACCCATAATGCAGAGTGTTAGCCGGTGGCAGTCCACTGATTTAGGTACTACGTCGAGACGTCAATCTGAAGGCCTTGGAAGAGAGAGAGAGAGAGGAAGGAGGAGGGGGGATGTAGATACACAGAGAGTGGGCCTGCAAAGCAAAGACGAGCCAGATAGAGAGAGCGAGATGCTCCTAATGGGAGACATGCAGTCATCTAGTTGCTGGCTCTCTCCATTCAGCGTGTCACTGGGTATCCATTACCTGCCACTCTCCTCTGATCTCTTTGGACAGCTCTGATCAAAAGATGTCATTTGACCTACTCGCCCGCTCGTGCCGGCCCGCTGGGGTACGTGGTCCACGAGCATGGGCCGGGGAGGGGGGCTGCCTCGCCCGTAAATAAAACGACATCATCGCTTCAGCGTCCCGTCATGTTCTCGGGCCGATTATGATAATAGTGGATCTGTCAGCATGTAAACGGACAGGGCAGCCGCGGCACTAATGCGCAGGATATAGCCTCTCTGCCTTCGCCGCCTTAGTTCCTGCTCCACTCTTTATTGGGTCGACTTTTCCCTCTCTCTCTCATTGGATGGCACCTGAGAAGCAAGCCCCGCTTGTTGAGGATGTCAGGGTTAATCTGTTAGCATCGAGCCGGGCCGCGGAGGCAAACAGAAAGAGATTTGCCTTATTCTGATTTGGAGGCAGACAGGGCAGAGGGTGTAGATGAGCTGGGAGGGGACTGATTGGCTATGATATTGTTCGAGAGTCCGCCGACGGGCTGCGGGGCAGACGTGAAAACAGACATATAATCTAAACAAAACCAGACGTAGAAACAACACGCCGGTGCACGAACACATCATAGAAGATGAAGAAAATTACACACAATGCCGCACGAGGAGAGACACACACGCACGCGCGCGCACATGCCTAGCCTCGGTGGAGGCAGCACAGCAAAAGGCAGGCAAACATGCAGGGTTTTAGAGCTGAGAAAAACGGCGCACAATAAAGCGAGAAAACAACACTGCTCCGAGGCAATTTAGACTGCAAAACACAAACCATTAAGTTTGTGCATTATCTTTTAATTTAATCTGGAATGATTTATAATCCATCACGCAAGGCTTCAACCATATCCAATTATTCTCTGTGCCTTGATTGACAACAAAGGTGATTTATTAAGCTAATAAAAAGTGATGTGCACCCAGCCCCCCTCGACACCGCCCCCCCACCCCCCTTGTGAAAATAGCCAGTGAGAAAGACACTCTGCTTAGAGCTGTGTAGCCGTTCACTGCCGCGACGCCCTTGGCCGCAGGGCTTGGGGTCAGGTTTAGCGTTTTGGGGATGTAGTTAAAAAACAGATCTGAGATCAGAAGCGCCAAAACAGAATAGCGTTTTCTGAATGATTTCATTTTATCTCTATGCAAAGAAATACGCTAGTGTAGTACCGCTCTCCAACTACCGAGACATGACAGGAAATTAGCAGTTGCCTGATTCTTGTGAAGTTAACACACTATTTGTTTATCCCCGTTGACCAGAAAATTACAGAAATGCATATTCAGAGGGAGAGAAAGATGCTCTCTGGGTTTTGGCAGAGAAAAATGACATTATGTCTTGGATTCGTTCATTTTGAGTATGCATGTGTCATCTTGTCGCAGCTGCTATGGGCTAATGTTCTGCTCTGGATATTATTTGTGATTATTAATGAAAAGCCGAGGACAGGAATGATGCTTTTCTTCAGGAGGCTCGTAAATAATATTAAAACTGTGCCAACAACAGGCCCGGCCACATTATGAGCCTTTAACTCTACTCCTCGTGTTCATTTTAGGCCTGTAGCTCAGTTTGTGGAAGTAGAGCGGAGAACCCATACAACACGTTCCACTACTTTTTCACTGAAAATAAAAAGATGTGGCTTTAAGGTAGGGAATAGTTCATGTGCAGATTCTTTCGACTGTACTGTATATTGTCACGTGAACTGTCGATTGCACATGTGTGTGTGTGGGTGCACGTGTTCTGAATGGCTCATAAACCACAGGAGGACACATTAATGTCCACAATGTTCAGCCTGCCCTGGTAAACACACAACCCCCTCAACTAATGATGCAATAAGAAAACAAGCCATCACAGCCCCTCCGCAGAGAGACACACACATACACACCCGCTGTAGCCGACAACAGATTTAAGATCTTAATATCACATACTTAATAAGGGCGGGGAAATATGTTGGTGGTCTACAAGAGAAGTATTTACTTCTTTTTTTTTTTCCATCCACGAAATTCTCCGAAATCTCAGGGAATAGTCAGAGAACAACAACAGAAATACAGAGATAAAATACTGAAAGGTAAAGAGTCACTGAATGGACGACTTATAATGTTGTAAATAGCACATTTTCTCAGCATGTGTGTGAAAGTGTGGCTTAAAACTGGCTTCTTTTTGTCCAGATAAGCAGACACGGCTCTGGCAGTACATTCTCTCAGCTCATAAAACTGGGGCCCAGGGCAGAGGACCCTGTTCGCTCTCTTTACAGGCTTCCACTGTTAACAAGAGAACGGCTCTCGTTATAGCTGTCCCTGCACTGCCGCGGACCTTTGCTTTGAGACGTTTAAAAACGTCGCCCAGCTACGCCAGGTCACTGTGATTCTAGAGAGGCATTATTTCACTCTCTTTATCTCCTGCCCTCCTCTCTCTTATATTTGTGGCAATTCTATTTATGTACAGATCTACAGAAAATCTATATTATACACGTACAGATGAAAGTGCAGGGTGGAGGAAACTCGCTTGTGTGCTACGTGCCGAAATGAAACACAATAGGATGTAAACAGGATGTGCAATTAAGACACTACCAATTCAGGCAGTTGGGCTGCTGCATAACACACACACACACACACACACAGAAACATGCGCATGTTGAATGTTATTTATTTAGTGTACCTAAATCATCAAACTAAGTTTTTATCAGTTTCATTGACTATATGGTAAAATATAATAACTGTAAATGTTGTTGTTATTACTGTAAAATGGTTTCAATTTGCAACAAATTCCGGGTTATATTTAAATGACGAGAAACCAAGGTTGCTGCATATCAATCAATTTTCAGAACTCTTCAACGAGGTTTGTTTCCCTCGGTGTCATATTGCATCCTGCATATTTTCTGCTTAATTTGATATTTTAAAACCTGAGCTCTTATTTGAAATAAAACTTTGATTATTCTGTTTGTCTTTCTATGATTTATTGCACGACTGAAATTAAAATGCAACTCTAGAACTTTTCAAATGGCATTCGTTCTAAAAGGGCATTCGTTTACTTTGATATTACATTACAGACAAGTTATTCCTAAATCACAGTGAATGATGGATAGCTAGTGCTCCATACCCATCAACACCTCTTAGTGGGAGCCGCGCTCTGATTGGTCGAGTGCCGCAGGGCCCTCTCCTCCCCTCCCCGTTGAGTCCTAAGGGCCGCAGGGCCACTGATCTGGGGTGGGAACTGATAGAGTATCCATTTCAAAGGCCTGGCCTGTTCTACGGCTCCAAAAAGGGGGGGAATGAAATATAGCAGGAAGAGGGACGCCACATTTAATTATCTCATTATCACACAACAACAAACGAACATAAATGAAACAGGAAAAAGAGTGATCTCTGAAACTCAGAGCGTTAAAACCACCCCCTTTGTGTATGTGTGTGTGTTTGAGAAAGTGTGTCAAAGCTCAAAGAACTAAAGGCTTGTATTTAGATGTTTAGATGTACAAGCTCTTTTAAACTGCCATTTAAACACACACACACTCACACACACACCCTCAGGGCTTATGCTCGGGAAGATCATTAACCTCTCCATACCCAATTAAAGGGAGAGTCTGTGCGAGTGCGTGTGTGTGTGTGTAAAAGAGTAAATGTTTGCTTCCATATGTGAGTGTGAAATATTGCATCTTTTCCTCTGTGTGTTCTTGATGTGAATGTTTTGTAAATTAATCACACTGTGGATAAAATTGCACACACACACACACACACACAAAAGCTAATCAGCGTGTCTGTTGTGAATGCAGTAAGGATGAGGAAGAGTTACCACCTAGCATTGTGTTTGCAGGATGGAACTCCACAGGGGAGCTCGGAGAACCGCGCCATGGCCATGAACCTCACAATAACACCACAATACAATCAATACCACACACAAAAAAAAAACACACACGCTGCACACAACTCACGGCTACTAACAAAAACCCTGGTTGCTGCAATAACCTGCAGCACAGACGCTGCTGCACACTACAAAAGTACCACAGTGTCGCCATAAAAAAAAAAAAAATAATAATAAAATCTGCGAATGCTGCACATGTATGGTTGTGGTATTCTCAAAGATCTGGAGCACAAATGATACACACACCACTTTCCTCGCTTACTGAGAGAATGAGAAACTCTAAATGTCACAGATGTTCTGAAACACCTGCTTTGGAAGCCGAACTTAATAAAAAACAACAACAATGAGAATTAAGACTGCTTAGCTCAAGGCCAGTTTTAGCGATTAAGAGGTTTAAAGTCATTTTTATTCATTTTAATTTAGCTGCTTTATTACGCATATGACTGCAGAGGGAGGACAGGAAGTGCAGGATCAGGATATGACATGCCAGAATTAAACCGTAGTCGTCTGTATATGAACTTCACAGCTCGATATGTCAGAACATGCTCATTCTTTGATGTTTGGATCAATTGGATTAATTCCATGTGATATTTTACTGTAGTAAAACCAGTGGTCAAGATCTCGTAATATATCATTATCGTGATAACTTTCAAAAAACATCAACGACCCTTCACTCCAGTGGAATAAAAAACCTGTGAGACAAAGACAGACAGCATGAACACTCCCTTCTTCCTGAACAAATCTTTGTGTGAGTATGTGTGTGTATCAGGGAAGATAAAAAAAAGACTCTAAAGTTTGCCAATTTTTTACTTGATACCATCTTCTCCCCAGTCTCATGTTTTTTTTTTCCTCTACCACTTCTACACTCTCTCTTTTCTTGCGGCACCTCCAAACAATAAATAAAGCATGCGTGTGTGTGTGTGTGTGTGTGTGTGAGCGCGGGCTCTGTTGATAATCCTCCAGAGCTGAAGCTTATCTGCATTGTAGAGAGGTGCGAGGCAGACAGTCCCTATCGCAGGTATTAATGTAGCGCAGTTCCCTGTGTCACGATGGAGAGATAAGCAAACACACAGCCACAGCAGTCCCCAACACTCCAAACACACACACACACACAACATAGCCAGAGGTATAACAGATTGTTTTCCCCCTCAGCCTACATTGAAAAAAATACTAACTGAGAAATAGTGAAAATAATGAGAGTAGCTTTAAAAATGCAAACGCGTTTTCTATAAAACATAATAACGTTAGTGTAGCCTTAT
>JAUYWG010000040.1:18732944-18771326 GCA_034779775.1 Enteromius afrohamiltoni
AAGTCTTGATAGATGCTAATCTATTTATATTATAATGTCCAGTGAATTCTGCACAGCGGGTTATTTCGAACCACATATCTCTTAACAGTGTTTAGAACTTCACATTTCTGTGTGCAAATGATAGAATACAATGCAATCCATTGCATCAAGAACGAAAACATATATTTCTGTGTTTTAGTATAGGGGTGAAATAGCACAATTCTAATAAATAAAAAAATTATAATTGATCCAAAATATTTGTTAGAAAAACAGGGGTTTGTGTTTGTGCACTGAGAATTGCTATCAGCAAAATTCCTTTAAATTAGTGAAAAACACATTAGAAAATAAAAACTAATAACGCAACGTAATGCATAACAACATACTTACATTATATTTTGTATTACATTCTTATAATGCAAGCATTTTCTGTTTTGCAAAACAATATGAACTAACAGCAGCCGAGCGATTACTGCCGGCATTAAACTTAAAATGTGCCTGCATTGAGGTCAATCGCACTAAGCAAAGAAGAAAGGGAGGGAAATTCTGTTGATCAAAACAATATTTAAATGAGTTACTTTTACTGATTTACATGATTACAGGAAAAGAATGTTTAGATTAAGGTCAATACGGTCAGAGTGTGAATGTTTTGCAAAAAAAAAAAACAAAAAAAGGTTTTTTGGCCATTTCCACTTTTCTGCTGCTTTCAAACTCTGAAATCACTTTATATTGTGATCCTTATATTACAGACATCATTGCAGCCTGTAGCATAACTGCTGGATGAGAGCAGTGGCCAAGATAAAAAAATCTCTGGTCAAACCGATGATTCAAATAATAAATAAAATAAAAAATGATTAACAAATAAATCGATTGTCAATGTAGTCGTCAGCTGAAGTGTGTGTAAAAAGCGAGTCCTGCAATCATTAACCCTGCTGCAGCCACCATTCTTCGTCCTATTTTCACCAAACAATCTCCGGAAAAGAAGGGATAAAAAGAAAGAAAGAGTGAAAGAGAAACAGAGAAGGAGAGAGAGAGTAAGAGAGATAGTAAGGGGGTAGAAAGAAGGGAAAATGAGGGAAGGATGCAGCCTTGTGAGCCAATTTAAGAAATAAGTGCTGATGCATCAGCTATTGACTGTGTGAACGCTCCTGATAACGCTCAAGGCGAAACTGTGAGGGAAATGACAGCATCAACCGCCTGCAATAAACTGCAGCCCGCGAGACCAAGGGAGCCCTAATTGACAGCTGTCAAGCTAATGGGAGCCATGACGGAAGATTCAGGAAAAAAATTCTGTTTATCAACCATCAACCCTGGTGTGGATCCACAGGGAGGAGAACTTTCCCTCCCTCCCTCTCTTCTCTTTCTCTCTCTATCTCTCTCTCTCTCGCTCTGTTTGGCTGTTAGGTTATTCAGCTTTTTCCCTTAACCCCCATCCTTCTTTCCTTCATTCTTTCTCTCTCTTTCTCTTCATTCCTGTGCTTTTTCCCCCCGCCTCTTCTGCTCTTAACCCTTCTCATTGTTGCTCACTTCTTGCGGTGAAAAAGGCGGAGGACAGCCATAACTAATCATAGTGTCAGTTGGCTGCCTGGGAGCGCAGGGTTTGGGCCAGAGCAATGTGAGGAGGACGAAGACTCAGGCCCCATAATCCACACACACACACACACACACTGCTGAAGGGACACCTACACAGGGCCAAATGCTGTCCTCTGTCCAGCCACTGTGTAAATAAACGCAAGGAAAAATCTGCGACTAAAACAACTCACAATTTCAGTGTAACAATATATCCAACCGGCCAAGTAAAAAGCCACTCCATCTCCTACTAAAACGACCATCTAGTTATAACAAAATGTTACATCCATAATGCTGTCAGATAAGGAAAACCGATACAGAAATGCTCAAATCCCTATAAAAGCGCTGCAGATGATATTTAATTAGATTTCCTGTTAAATGTGACTATTTTCCTCTTACGATTATTACATGCATAACATTTAGATTAAAATTCTATCCGTCTGGACGTGCATTAGTATGCACACTTTTGATGAATAATTTTATGAATTAAATAACTGTATATACCAAACTAAAAAAATCTATTCATTTGAGAAGCGAAATGTAATTCTGGACAGTGGTGTACATGACATAATTTTCTTTTTTCTTAATAATGCATATGATTATCATGACTAGGTTTTAATAAGGATAATTAACATAATCAAGTCACCATGATGTTTCATTATAATTTAAGTAATTAAATTGCAGCAGGGGAAGAAAAAAAAAATCTTGAACCGAAGTGGACCACTTTTAATTTGCAAAGAAGTCAAAGGACATTACACACAGACAGATTTTTTCTTCAACGCCGCTAACTATCATAATATTCTTTCTGAGATTTTGTCTATGCTAATCATAACTAACCCAACGTGTTCCATACAAGCTTACGTGTGAGTGATGGCTACATGCATGTGACCGTATTTACGAGCCCATCGGTGTTCCCCATATGATCTCACGTAGCTCCACACCCTCGCCGGAACAGGCTTTGAGTTTGATTAATCATTGCTCCCTGTCTGCAATCAATCAAACACGCACAAAATCACAGAAATCAGCTCCTTTCCCCAACTGCAATCCATCTCAGCGCACCCTCCGTTACATTCGTCACAACCCAAATATTTTTATAAATCATATTTAGCCGCTCTAAACACAATGCTGAGAGTTAGCATTTATTCTAACGCGGACGAGATAAACTAACTTTAAACAGGCTATGAACGCTATCATAATGACCGATATCCACATCGTCTGTCTTCATACATCAAGTCTGCTCGGCTCAAACGCACGCATTGAGATTACGTTTCACCAAACTAAGAGCTGGGACCGACACGTCAACAACGAGACTGTAAGTTTCTACACTTAGGTATTGAGGGCACGTGGATGTTTCCATCAACGGTGTGCTTTAGTAGCTAACTTTGATAATAAAAAACGAGACGGACAAAGAGATGGCTGGGGGAAGAAAAAAGTTTGATGTTCTCTTCGACTCCCCAAAACAATTGATATGTTTGGTCTGGCAAAAGCTTTGAAGCCTGTGAACAAAAACACGGTGTGTACGCTGCATTGCCTGCGTCTGAATGGGTGTTTTTTTTGTTTTTTTTTTGGCGGGGGGTGAATCACCCTCGCTAGACAGAGAGTGCTGTGTCTGTCTGTTAAAAAGAAAGATAGATAGAGTAGACCGAACAAATGGATAGCAGGCAGTTTCCTTACTATAAAAAAAAAATAAAAAATCACGACAAAGGTGCGCATGAGTCCGTGACGCACTTCCACCCCGTTCCTTTCACAACCCGATTTTTCTGCCCCTTTTGATTCTGTTTTGTCACCTTGCTGCTATTATTACGCTTAGTCTCTTGACCATTAAAAGCGCTCCATTTCAGCCAACATGATTACCCAGGTACCCCGGCCCATTTGTCACCTGCAGCAGTAAATTGAGTTAGTGCACCAACTAAAGGCATGGAGGACTGTGTAATATCAACTTGATTACATCAAACTAGCTGCAAACCTAATTGGGCTGGATGACAGTGTGCGGAGCTTGTCATCTCCAATCATTAGGCCTGTCAGGAATCCATCAGCTTTACAGCTAATTAGGTGAACACTAATGAAGCTGGCAAAACAACTTTTCTTTTTCTACGGCTGAGCGGGCCTTCCAGACTTGGTGGGAGGAGGGAGGTAGGGAGAGACAGAACGAGGGAGCGAGAAAAAGAGAGACAGAAAATGTGAGGGAGGGCGAAATTTTCTCATGCAAAGCTCAAGGTTGCAGGGGACTGGATTTCCCAAAGTTCCTAATCAAGGCCCATCATCTGCCATCTTTCCTTTGCTCTTTCCATCACGACGGCGCAATCAATTTGTCATCACTCTTTGTATGCCACAGTGCAGTCGTCAACCTTATAACTTGCAGCTGTGAGGGCTGCAGGGAGGGAGGGAGGGAGGGAGGGAGGGATGGAGTGAGAAGAAGAGAGAGAGACAGAGAGGAGGGGCATTGGTTTGAAGAAAGGAAAGAGGGAGTTAAAAAAGAAAAAGAAAAATATCACAGGAAGTTGCCTCGTCTAAAGAGAGAGAAAAAAGGCTCTCAGCCTGCTCTTGTATTTGTCTTCATCCGCTCATCAAAGGCATAAATGCCTGATTTTTTCTCTCGCTCACTCGTCTGAAATGAGAAGCCTCTCAGTCACCCTTGTTCCCCTCCTCCCTCCTTCCCTCTACCTCTGCGCGTCCATTAGGCAAAAGCATTTTGATAAAGTAAAGCACAAGCCTATCGTATTGGGAGAGGGGGGGGGGGACAAAATGAGAGCACTCACTCTGCCAACTTCTGATTGACCATTAGAGCTATTGATGAATGTGGCTGTCAAAGGAGAGACAATTAAATCAAATATGAAACAAAGTTGCTTTGACGGGTCAGACTGATGGAGCAAACCATTCTTCCGTCTCCAGATTAGGTTATTAGTTTTGTGTATGTGTGTGCGTGTGTGTTTTTGTAGGACTGTAGGTGTGCCCTCTATTGGAGCGTTCGTGAGTGTATCGTACACCAATGATGTTCGCATGCGTGCATGAGCGTCAGCGTATGGATATGTTCTATACGACATATGCATAAACACTTAACCGTATGCAACTGTTGTGATTGTCAATAGCCTGGCTATTTTTATTTAGATAGTTTCCTAACTTGAAAAAATTGAAGCGGTAAATATTTAGCCGTCTAACGTACACTAACAGTCTGTAATTCATCCATGAATAAACAAAGACTTCTAGTGTCTCCGAGCAAAGTTTAGACAAGGATTCACAAGAAAATCACAAGACATACGTATTCTAGTTTTTATCACAACAGTGACTGTGGCTGCAATGTAGGCCTGAAAAGACATCAGCATAGTCAAGCTGGCAGATTTCTATTTTCGTTTCTTTACATCATTTTTCCCTATTACAAAATAACAATCAAAATGTCATAAGGTATCCCGTAACGTGTTATTTTTAGACAGCTCGTTTAGATGTAGCCTATCCTCATTCAGGCGGTCTGTTTCTTCATGTTCCTCGTGTTAGTGGTCTTTGAGCAGCGGAAGTAAATGTGGCCTTGTGCCCGGCCTATGTGAAAGAAGTAGAAAAGCGGCAATTAAAGATGTTTTTAATGGGCGGTTGTCAGAAGCAGACGTGACGTCACGGGGTTGTGGCGTTGCCATGGCGAGTGATTTATTGATGTTTATCAGGAATGAATAGATCAAAGAGCACCCGGATGACAGGCGATCAATCAGCCGTCAAATCAAAGATGGCAATTGTCCATTAAAGGCTCTTCTTAGACCCCTCGTGAGTCGGCTACAAAATAATCTTTGAGTCTTTCCCAGAAACGGAGAGGAGGGATAAAAAGAAGAAGAAAGTTGGCTTTTTGTGATCAAATGTTTTCGCACAAAAAGCCCCAAAACAACGAAGGCGAGCTTCAAGGAGAGTCATGACAGTCAGCTGACACCCAAGCCCTTTTTCCTGCGCTTCTTTATAGATCTCTAATTCATGGAGTCAATATCTACGCCCTCCGAGGAAAGACAGCGGTGCAACAATCAAAAGACTTGGAGTCGACTCCGCTTCAGCTGCATGAGGACTGACCAAAGTACGAAAACTACGCGAGTGAAATAGTCTGTGTTCACGGAAATAAAGTTAAACATTGCTATCCAGTCGACTGCTGTGCTTAAAGGAATCGTGGCCTTGAATGATCTTCTACTCTAACATACCTTAATAAAAAGACAACGTTTCCACAAAAAAAACTTTTTTTTTTTTTTTTTTTTGCGTAAACACACAATTTCGCTAAGTAAATGAGCAGTGGATAAATCCAGATCATTTCACACACTCACACTCTCTCTCTCGCTCTGTATCTCTCTCTCTCTCACACACACACACACACACATTTAGCGTTGCAATGAAAATAGCGCAAAAAATAAAAAAACTAAAAATACAGAGGTGAAGAAGAGCAAATGAAGAAGAAGAAGAAGAAGAGCCGTACCTGCCGAGCGCCGGGGCGCTTGCTGTTTCCTCCGCGGCATGTTTCTCTTTCAGGGTTTTTTTTCAGGAGCCCCTGAGATCCCGAGAGCTGCTCCGCTTCTGCTCTGATACACGGCACCTGGGGCGCTTTCACACGCCTGACATGTATCGGCAGTTTTCAAACCCAAAAATCAGACGGCAAGATCTGAAGAGGATGAAGACGAAGCGGGATTTCCCCCCTCTTTCCTCTTTCTCTTTCCCCCCGCGCGTCTTTTGGATATGACGGAGAGTCGAGCCGTTACAGTGGGGAGGAAAACCGCTCGTGCCTCAGTGCGATTCTCACTCACTCCGCGCTGGAAGCTGCAACAGGCAAGCTTAAAGGAAAACGAAATGATCGCGTCACTCAAAGTCGGCAAACAGAGGCAAACATCAAGCACTGTCATATTAACTCCTTCCATCTCGAATGGGTTAGCTAGCTCGTGTCATGTGGGTAGGCATATGTCTCTCTCTCTCTCTCTCTCTCTCCCTCTCTCTCTATCGCTCTCTCCCTACCGCAGCCAACCCCAATGCACTCTAATAGTAAAAGTAGCAGCTCACAAACACAACACTGTAGAAATGCAATGATTGACACTTACATAGGTGTATATCAAATCGACAGACTGAGTTAATGTTTTTGTTTAAGCGTAAAAACGCGTGCAAGGCAGGCAGCGGTCGCCTTTATTAATGGTTCACAAAGAGCAAAGCTTTACTTACTCGTTCGCTTGAATAAATGTGTTATCCATGAGGAATCCGCTCCGAGTAATCGCACACAAATGGAAAAGCCAAAAAAAAAAAAAAAAATCGCGTAGCTGTCGCCGATAGCTTTCTGTGTGAAAATCCCAAAGACTCCAAGTGCCCACCTCCTTTCAAACGTCCATCTCTTTTATAATAAACAAACCGGGGTAAAGACAAAAAGCTTGAAGGAGGAGATGGACGGACCTGTCGCCCGCGCGCTGCCTCGTTTGCTTATTTTGTCCGCGCGCGTTGGGAATCCGCTGAGAGAATCGATGCGATAGGTGTTTGATTGGGTATTCCTGCTTGTAATAACGCACATCAGAAGGAGGGGATGGACTCGGGCTGCGCCTCAGCTGCTGCTGTTGCGAGAGCATGGATCACTGAGCTATTGCCAAACACTTTCTTGGCCGCTAATAGCACTTTTTAGCCTTCTTTGTGGGGCTCGTAGCAGGTATTTAAACACAGCAACGGGCGAAGCAGACGCGTCTTCCTCTCGCTCCAGTAATGTCAAATCCGTTCTCAAAGCTTTCTTCACAGAAGGGACTTTTTAAAACGGTAAGATCATCATTTTCCAGATATGTCCATCATCGTGGTACCTACTGCTAAAAAAACAGTATTGCAAAGAGAGAGGTTTTTCTTGTTCGTTTTTGCAAGCGTAAAGTGTGAACTCTTTGTAGTGGAGAAAGGGCGAAGTTGTCCGTATTGGATGAGAGGGGGAGATAGGAACTGTGTCCTCTCTGTTTACTAGCTGAGGGTGAGTTGTCAGACACTGCCTCTTCCACTAAAGTCCGCGTCTTCGCCTCGCGATCGTGCTGTCTCCTCTCACATCTGACCGCGAAGGGAATCGCATCGAGCCCTCGGAAGGGGGTAAGTGGGAGTCGTAGCGTTCAATAAAAACAGAATGTCCAGAATCTCTTCAATGTCCGCGCGCCGAGCTCACATGAGCAGATTGAAAGGGAAGAGCAGTCTTTCACTGATCCGGGATGTTTTTGCCCGATCTCACTCACTCGTGTGTGCATGCCGTTAGATCCGCCCAAGCATCTGTCCGTCTAACCATTGGCGCATCCATCAGTGTCACACACACACACACAGACACACACACACGCCGCACGGAGTCGCTTTAACTACGGGCAGCTTCTCTTCTTCATCAAACGACTGATAAAGCAAGATTAGAGTGTTTAGTGGGGGGTGATTTCCGATGTTATATCCCTAAAGAAATAATGCATTATAAAATTGCTGTAGGCGAATGGCGCATCGGAAAGCTGCACCGAGTATGTGCGCGGTGATACATTTCCCAACTTTAGTGGACTAATACTTCTCTCTTATTAACCACAAGTTAGCTTATATTATTGCTTCTACTTTAACAATAACCTACAGATGGGTAATCACGTAATTGTTTAAAAATGTAACATATATTCTAAAAGATCGTCTTAAAGTAAACTCTGACAAGTTGATGCAAAGAATGCTTTGCTCTTTATTTTGTTATCACTAATCGCATTATTTAATTTGATCATATTTTTGTGCTTTTTAGCGGCTGTAAATTCTAAAATGAGGCGAATGTATCTGTCTTGCATTGATGTGAATTACTTCGATTTGCTTGAAAAATATCCCCAACTGTGTTTATATTTAGGGCCATATTTTACTGATTGCCTCAGCGTGCAAGCATGTGACTACTTTGATTATATCATCAAAGTTTCTAGAGAACCGCGAATTTAATTTGACTTGGGCTATTCAAAGTTATATTGTCTGTAAAAGTAAAATAAGCACAAAGTAATAAACTGGAGTAACGAGGACGTGTTTAAGTCCATTTAACACTATTAAACAGAGCTATTAAACAGGTAAAACTCTCCATTAGATATTTACTTCCCATGAGTGTAGATAAATGTAGGTATCTAAATTGAAAACAAATAAATAAATAAATACAATAAATACTATTATCGGAGACGAGGAAATTGCATCTATGTAATAATAACTAAAGTCATTTACTGAGTGTGCGCGCGCGTGGAACAGAGAACAGCTGCATGAGTGTATGAACGTGTGCGCGCAGTTCATTGTGTCCGCCCCCTTTTATGTGCTTATCCTAAAATCCCCAAAATGTACTATTTTAAATCACATCGACTAAGGAATTTGTTATTTCTGTCAAAAAAGACATCATTAACCGTGATTGTGCTCAGTTATCCAAAGAGAAGAAAAGGTACGTCATTGTCTGTTTCACTTTATTTTCTGTGTTCTTTCTCCATGTGTACATCCTTCATGCGTTTAATAGTATGTTTTGTCTATATCCTTTGTCTGTCGAACTGTTAAAATATCAAATAACTTTTTTTAATGTCAAAATTAGAGACATCTGTTTAACTTAAAACATAGGCCTAACACATGTTTACAGCTTAAAAAAGTCTTAGTGTGTGTGTGTGTGTGTGTGTGTGTGTGTGTTTTACTTGAACATTATTATAATTATTGATACTATTGGCTTTCTTAGTACTAACAATTCAGAGACTTCCATATTTTAAAATAATAAGGCTGGTGATTTATTGTTGTTGAGGGAGAATAGAGAGTCATTATCAGAGTTTCTAGGACTGTAAATTAACTTGGACATAATTCTTAAAACTTGAGATAAACTCTATACTTATATAATATATAATGAGTCCTACACTATTAAATGATGCTTATCTTAATTTTTTGTGACTGTTTGTTTCATTTTGTTTTTTACATTATGCATTTCTGCCACTATTTATAGAGTAATAATATTTGTATCATAAACAATGAGTTATTTAGTACCACTTGGAGGCTCATTTTAATTGCCACATTCGCTGAAGACAACAGGAACGCTAATATGTTTTATTCGCCGCAATAGCTTATGGTGCTTTTGTTAAACATTCCTGCTTAATAAACAGTTCAAAGAAGGAACTTTTTATTACAAAACAATTTCCAGTCGAATATGAAGAAAGAAATGCAAGTGCAATCTGAGCACGAACACACGCTGTGAAAATACCGTATAAATTCACAAAAAAAGTCAGTAAACTTTCAAATTCAGAAAAAGAAAATAGCACCACGTGATAGCACGGAGGAAAAAAAAATTAACAAGTGTGAAAGGTGCGTTTTTCTTTGCCTCTGCATATTAAAGCAACTCTCACGAACCGCAGAGATTTGAGAGTTCGTTCCTACCTTTAAACTGAGAGCAAAGTCTGAAATAGCCCCAGTGGATACGAGTCATTAAAGCTGCAGCAGCATTACCCCAACATGACTCTAATCTTAAACGTATATTTATCTTATATGTTTTATAGTCTAAACTAATACTTTATTGGAAAGTTCCAGCCTATTTTAATTATACAGATGTCTAAATACGGAAGATTAATGAATTTCATTTCTCCATGCTAATCCAGATTTTAGCCTCAGCTCTAACATTTCTCTCAGTCTGGTTTCCAAAAGTGTCCGATGCAAGCACGAAATTAGAGAAGAGCAAGTGAACATGGGAAAAAAGTGCCGCGCTTATTGCGCCCTATTTTACAGGCATGCGTTTTTTTCAGTTCCTTTACTCATCTGCACATCTATCTTGTGTTGGCCAAAAAAAAAAGAAAAGAAAAAAAAAAAGTTGCAAAAAGAAACGTATTAAATTTAATCTAAGCAATCACTGCCATGCACATAAACTGAATAGTGAAGACTACGCAGTGTTTTATTTCAGTGTTTTACGCAAAATTGCGAGAGGAAATAAAAACGTCGACAGCGTATAGCAGCTTCAATCAATTCAGACCTGAAGTTGCAAGAATAATTCATTATCAAAAATCACGTTGGTTGATATAACTTTGATCGTCTCATTGTAGCAACTGTATGCAAACAAAAGAGTTTAACATAATTCCAGACGCTTCACAATCCCTCTCCAGTTTAACACCTGTTTTCCATTTTTGTGATTTCTTTCTCTCTACACAAACTGACACGACACAGATCTACAGGAGGGATCACAATTCATCCAGTATCTCAGTACGATCATATGAAGGAGTGCCAAGTAACTAACGTGACAAACGATATGAGGATCATGATTTCTAGCCCTGTCCCGTTGAAGGACTGTTATGTTTAGTGTCTGTTATGTAAAAAGTCACTGTAGTTATTCTGACTAACTAGTAATTTAAATGAACATTAGTTATCCCTTAAGTGATATCATTATGTTTAAGGCATTTTACATTATGGTAGAATTGTTTCAGGAATTGCAATAAAGGAATTCCATTAATTAATTTACAGTTTAATTATATATGTAGGCCTATGCTTTTTATTTATTTATATTTATTGTTTTATTTTTTATTAATTAACGTGTGTGTCATGTACTAGAAATAAATCCTTGAAGAAGATCCTTTGTAACGCTTGTTACTTCTGTGGCCTGTGTTACTGATGTTGATCATTTATACAGTTATCATACTGACAAGAGCAGGTTTATATGGAGCAGAGGCACAGATTGATGTTGGGTGTGATCGATATATGAGTGGAGAGCATTAGATATCAGTCAGAGGATGAGAGGTGAAGTTAAAGTTGAGGTTTATTGGCCAAGTAAGACCGCTCTAACCTGAGTTGCTCTCAACAATAAACACAACACATTGTGATCAAATATAATTAAAATACACCATTATAATATATCACAGCACAACGTACACAGGTTAGGCCCAGGGGAGCAGCAGGCACTCATTGTTTCAAGGAACATATCTTATGAATAAAGGTTAATATCCGGTGACACCACCCATGAGACTAGGAGACCCAGCTGTGCTACAGGCCGGGGTCTATCTGATCCGTAGTCTGATCAGCCACGACCCACATAGAACAAGCACAGCTTGGTGCCCAGCTACTTTTTTTGTGGTGTGAAGAGGGCAAGTGTCTTCATCGTCACATCCTTACTCTCTAAAAAAACAATAGCTAGGACTAGATCCTGGCAAGCTGTAAAAAGCATGTGTCGTAATTAGAACTAGAAGAGATTTCCCACTTCTGGAGCTCACGCTCTCCTGCACCACGCATCTTCACGGCACACTTGTTCCTAGTAGTGTGTGTAAAGAGGCTAGGCATCAGAGAGATCTTCTCAAGAGAGACAAAACATTTACTCAGTAACAGGCAGCAAATGCATATATTCTTTATACCAAATTCCATATCAGACACACAATATATACATATTTATTTTATATAACTTATATGTGATGTTTGACATTTGCTTTCTGCTCTGAAACACTCTCACTGAAAATGAATTGGGACCATTTAGTGTGTATGTGTGTAAAAAATAAGAATCAAAGACACATCAAAATTATAATCACTATGCAACAGCATATATATATAGTATTTTTTAATTGCACTGTTACAAAGTAATTATTGAATTATAGTTTTGATGTGTCTTTGATTCTTATTTTTTTTATTTTTTTTTTTTTTCATTTTATTTTATTTACTAATAAATATTTTATTTACTAGATATAGAATAATACACCTTAACATGTAGCCTTCTTAGATTTTGCTGCATTATTATTGTAGGTTAATAAAAAAAAAAAGTTTGTCTAGAATCTGCAATCATACACACTGTGTTATTGTGTATTATATAGTAACAATCCCACATTTTAAACTGGTTCACCATGAATCTAGTTTGGCTCACAATTGTTGTTTAGCCCAGAAAGTTAAAGTGCTCTCAGAGGAAGAAAAGGACTGCTGGCCTCTTCAGAGAGGCATACTCTGGTATGTCCTTCTTCCTCCGAAGAGGAACCTTAAGTGTTGGGGGCTGCTCTTTTGTCTCTCTCTCTCTCTCTCTCTCTCTCTGACTTCTTCTCTCTCTCTGGGTGTGCTAGCTTGCAGGGTTGAGAGGGCAAGTGCTGACCAGCCCTCTTTCTCTGCCTGTTACTAGGTCGTGGAGCGCCCCCCTCCCCGCACTCATACCTCTTTCTCCGGCACCTTCCCATCCTCTGCCACCAGGGAGAGGGTAATTTAAGCCCTGCTTGATATATCCAATTCATCACTGTCCCACAGACCCGCTTCAAAATTAAAGTCTGATCTACAAAGTTAAAGCAGGTTGAGATAAAAATTGGCATAGGTCAGAGAAGGAGGGAGCAGTCAAAACACGTGGTGCTTTTTCATCTCTTTTGATTTATGTTTTCAAGGAGAGCAGCAGAAAAATTAAAACATTACCCAGTTCTATCAGCTGTGGCTTGTGTTGTGGTCATCAAAGACAAAACTGTGGAATCAGGTGCAGGTTAGATTTAAATAAATGTGTCACTTCAGAGGTTTGATGATTAGGTCAATGACAAATAAGAGGATTCACAATAATTTATTTGTAAAAAATTGAGTTTAGACTTATATTTCACCAAAAATTTTAACTGTAATTTGCGTACCCTCGTTTCTTTATTTCTTCTGTGAAATTTTGTAAAAAAAAAAAAATCTTTGTCCATACAGCGAGACCTTCTTCAAACTATCTTCTGTGTTTAGGCATGCAGGTTTGAATCAATATGAGGGTGAGTAAATGATGACAAAATGTACATTTTTAGATTAAATAATACTTAACGTGTCTATTTCTAGAATGCTGGTTATGTCTGGTTTTCAAAAAGTAATACCATTTTCAGTTTTATTCTAAAAATGTAATGTGGTGCAATTAAGTAAAACATTATTTATTTATTTACTTTTTACTTTTTTTTTTTTTTTTTTTTTAACCAAGAAAGTTCTTGGATTGCAATTTCTAAATGCATTTTCTTTTTTTATCTTTTTTTTTTTTTTTTTACTATTTTTCATATTATTTTAAAATAACATGAAACATGAATTCACAAATTAATTTACTTACATTTTTGGGAAGTCTCATGCACCACAAGTTCAAATTATGTGATGTTTTATTGACCTTTATGCAATTAATATTAACGCATAAATTCAGACATGCTCAACACAAAGGTGTATTAAACACACTGTATATATTTGATTAAATAAATTGAAATGAGTAGACCATTACAGTCTATTCTTCCTTTTTTTTAATTCACAACAATTAGGCTTCATATCAAATAAATTGGTTCAAATGAAATGTTTAAGCTCAATAGTTTCCTAGTTTGATCTTAGCGCCAGTATTGACCGTACGCAGTGTTTTGATCTTGAAAGCATTTTCTGCAGATTATCGTCGTCGAAACAGACAGCGATTGAAGCTTCTGAGTGAGATAAAGATTTGCGATGTGTGTTTGTGCTGAAGATCTATGATGGGTGTCTGATTACACAATGAACGGGCAGATGTGGGTGAAGAGCTTGATTATGACTGAATGTTTGACTTTGATGTAGTGGTGAAAGAATGACCAAGTAAAAGAAAACAACTTTCAGTTTAATGGGCTCGTGGAACTCTGTCTGATTGGACAGAATGACGTAAAGCAGGCATGAGTCAGTCGTGATTGAAGGAACATGTGAGTGTGTGTGTGTGTGTGTGTGTGTGCGAGAGCAGTTGGGGTGGAGGTACTGTACTAGTATCAGCTCACAAGAAAGACTGATTGTTGGTGTGTGAGAGGAAGCGAGTGTGTCTGTGTGCATTTGAGCATGACCGCACACATAAGAACTTGTTTGTGTGTGTGTGTGTGTGTGTGTGTGTATGTGTCTGCTCAAAACGGCACGTTTTCATTCATTTCATGAGTGCATAAGCCTGCATGTGATTGCCTTGCATCTCTGTGTGCGGGACCTGATCCACGGCGCTGTATGGTAAACAGGAACGTTTTCCCTGGAAGGAGGAATTTCCCCCAGCAGCCCCCTATAGCAGTAATGGTGGTGGTAATGAGCTGCAGCTGTCAGAGCTCTTTCCGCCTCTCGTCCCTGATTCATGTTCCTGCCGCACAACATCTACAACTGGAACAAATGTTTACCCCAATGAAAACCAGACAAACACGGCTGGCCCGGCTCACAGCTCCTAACGGAATAACTAATAGCCTCGGCTCTGTTTTGGTGCTAATAATGATGCAAGCGGGCTCTGAAATGCAGACCTACAAGGTCAACAGAACTGACCATCAAACAAGGCCATCGTTATTCGAGACTCGGGCATCGCAGAGGTTTAATTGACCAAATCTTCAAAATTTTTCAAATATAATATATACCACATGTTTTGGTGCAACTGAAGGTGTTTTGGGGGCACATGGAGATGTTAAAGAAACACTGGATACAATGCAACCGTATATCGTTAGTAAAATCCAGCCGTTCCAATCAAGGCATATGTGTGTTTTTATAGAGCAGATGGAGCTTGACTCATTCTGGCTTCCTGACTGGGTTTCCTCCCAGTGTTCTGCTCCCATGAGGTTGATATTACTAGAGAGCGCAATCTATATCCATTGGAATGAGTGTCATGATTCAGGGATGGGGGTAAGTCACTGATTGTGACTGAGTTGGAGCGGGATAATCCGAAATGTGTTTTCATAACTTTTTATAACTTGCTGTCATTATACTGCTGTTTAAATATAGCTGCTGTCTTTTTACATTCCGCTTGGCCATTTTTCCCCTTTGTGTATGACATTCTTACATCCTTTTTTATTATGGCTGTTTTCCCTTCTTCTACTCATAATAAAGAATCGAATGCATTAAGTGATGTAGAGAGATAAAGCGCCTCGGAGTGTGTTTGTGTGTTTACCCCATGCGGCCATTAATGCTATGGCTGTGTGCCAGCGATGACATTAATCCATTAATCACACTTTTTTTTGTTATTGGTGTAGGCCTGCTTTATTAATTAGCTGTGATGTAACGCTGATACAACCTCTCTTCCGTCAGACTTCCTTCCTCATTATGCACACAAACTCCCATCAGCCACCTGTCAAAAGACCCCACCCTGAAAATCAGACTGTAATAGAAGACATGGTGACCGTGACACGAGGAGGAGGAAGATGGGGAGATTAGAAGTTCTGGAACAAAATAATAAAGGTTTTCAAACTAGTAAAGAGTGCTGGAGAGAGAAAGAAAGAAAAATCTAAGCTCAGCCGCATCAGAGCCACATCTGGCCTAAAAGATCAACCTCTCTTCCTCTTTTCCTCTCTCTTTCTGCTGTCTTGTCAAGCGTGTGAGAGCCACTTCACTATGCTGGTGTTTATCTTACGCTGACATTCTCTGCTCCATCTATTTTTCAGCCCTCCTAAGCAGAAGCCTCACCTCGAAACACTCTAGGAGAGTTTAATAGCACAGAGAGAGAGAGAAAGTGAGTGAAGGTATAAGAATAAATATACTTACAATAGGGACTGATCTAATGTTATTGATGAAACAAAGATGCTCAACCATATACTGCATGTGGTCTTATTTTATTTATTAATTTTTTTAAAGTGCTTTTCCCCCAACATATATAACGCAAACACTGTTGGCCAAAATTGGGACTATGCTCATTGTGGCTGCATTTATTTCAACAAAAATGCAATAGAACAGTAATACTGTGAAATATTACCGCAATTTAAAATAATAGTTTAACGTCATTTATTAATAATATTGTTTTTCTTGTCTTCAGTGTCACATGATCCTTCAGAAAAAAATCTGATTATTTGAATTGGTGTTCAAAACATTTCTAATGCAAAAAAATGTTTTTGCTGCCTTGTATTTTTATGGAAAACATATCATACTACCATTCAACTTTAATGCAAGTATAAAAAATACAAGTACAAATAACATTAATAATCTGCAAATTTGCATTCAATTGTTCAAAACCAGTCAAAACATATACGCTAAGGAATTACAATACAAAAAGCCAAATAAATGCTGTTCAATCATTAAAATACATGTATATTTATTCAAAAATATTAAACAGGAAAAAGGGTTTGTTGATAATAATAGTAAAACTGTTGAGCATCTAGCCAGCATATTAGAAATAATTCTGAACAACTGAATGACATTGAAGACTGAAGCATTGGCTTAAAGCTACTTTTCATATTTGTCATGTGCATGTGGAAAATTTTATATATTTTTCAATAAAAAAAGAACAAGATGCCAATCAGTAGAACTGTAATCACATGTCACAGCTGGTCCAATGTGACACATTGCTTTCAATATTAATCTGATCAGAGGACAGATTCAAAAACCCACATCAGTATACACACACACACTATTAGATGTCATCACGTTGACCCCTGACTGACTTGGTTTACAGAGAGAGACTCAAAGTGCACCCAGAGGCTCGCCTTTACAGCCCAATGATTAGCATTCCCGTGGCTAAACCCAGACGCTAGAAGATGTGACAATTGAGAGCTGGCTACTGTATGTTTCCTGGCAGGGTAAATCAGCACTTCCACATATTCTCCCTACGTCCCTCTGAGAGTTATCCAGGGCATGTTTAAAATACACAGGCACAGAATGAATCAGAGCACAGTTTGATTAAACATGCAAATGCAATAAAAGCATGATGTGATTCCAGCATTTTGTATTTAATTAAACTCAAATATGCTCAAATTTTCATTTACAGGAGCTATTTCCGCTGGTATTGATACGAGTCAAAATGCAAACGTGTGTAACTTCTCTAAAGGGGTTTTCCCTTTTGAAATGGATATGATCTGGATGTGGAGAAATTCCCCTCTCTATGGCAGGAAGTGATGCGTATCTCACCTGATGAGAGTTGACCAATCTGCTCTAGCCATTGTAGTTGGAAACAGGGATCAGTTTGTATTAGACAGCATAGGAGGTGCAGGAGGAAGGGCACACAATCATCCACATGTCAAAGGTCAAATGTCACCAAGGCTAAGTACATTTTAAAAATGAGTGGCAAATGTGGCAATGAAATATTTTCCTCAGTTCTACAGTAGGAGATGGTGTGCGCCTGGGTTTGTGTGTGTGTGTGTGTGTGTGCACAGGAAGGTGACTACTAATTAAATGAGTACATTAATTACACGTTACACACAAGACACGGTGCATGATCTCTATGTGTGCGCATACCCTTCCAACAATTCAAAACCAGAAATACAATAGCAATAATACAAAATAGGCTCACACTGCGCGTGTAATGACTAAATGAAATGAAGCCTGCTGGTTTTGCCGGGCTCATTGTGGCCTGTGTTCAGCTGTATTTTAGTGCTGTGTTTCCCAGCCAAATGTCATGCAAAGTGTCTGCAAAATGGTTTGATCTGAGCAAATTAATGTTGGACATAAAAGTCTAGCTTTCTCTTGGGCAGAGGCCAGGCTTTTGAGAGAGAAAGGGGAAAAGCACTTAGTTGTAAAAGCGAGTTGCGCTTTACATTTTGATTAGGTCGTTTTTCATGACTGCAAAAAAAGAAATAAATAGAAAAGCTTGTGATTTCAGGGGTTAACCTGAGATATCTAGTCTTTGTAGTGCCGATAAGTCTCACTTTTATATTTATTCATTTCAAAAGTGTACATTTTCTGTTCAGTCATCATATTGAATGACACAGAAATCATTTTGCAACAACACTTGTTTATGCATTTTAACATGCATACACTAACTGTATACACAGTATAACATACATCTATAAAAACAGGCAGAAAAACAAACCAGCCCTAGAATATCCATATCCATAATAGCTCATATCCATAATTACAATGCTTCAGTCTGTGAGTAAAAATAAAGGCTTCCATCATAATGTCAGTCTCAGATGCTCAGACTTGGATCATGATCCACGAGCGGTCGGCTCCATGGTAACCAGTATTAAGTGGACACTATAATCATATCATTAATTCAGCTTTGTGACCTCTTTGTCTCTATTTTTAAAAGCAGGTGAGAAGGCAACAGAGCTCCACACTCTTCTGCAAAACAGCTCTCCGCTCTAACACGGCAGAGCAATTTTACACTACCGCACATCATTGGAGAAGCAGTGGGAGGTCACTTAATGCCTTTACTGAAAAAACAGGCAGAGAGATTATTTTTGTTTCTTATGATATGATTAGCAGGTATGCAGCCTGCTGTGACTTGCCATTTCATATTGTAATAGGGACTTTTATTTGCCTCCGTTGCTTTGTTTCTTTAATTTGGTTCTTTATTCTATATATTACTGGTCAAAAGTAATATATAGAATAATGGTAAAATGGTAATTAGTAGTATTATTCAGAAAGGTCACGTGATCAAACTAATTAAACTACTGACAGCAAGGACAATAATAATGTTACAAAACATTTACTATATATTTTAAATACATAATGGCATACAACAAAAGCAAAAATATTTGTGCACCAATAATAGTTAGTTAGCACAATAATAGTTAGAATATATATATATACGTTTTACATTAATAGAATGTTGTAACATTGTTTTATTCAAATAAATGCAGCCTTGACGAACATCATAAATTTCTTTCAAAAACTATGAATCAAAACACAAACTGACATCTTTTTGAAATTATACTTTTTTTTTTTTTTTTTTTAAATCAGATAAGTGGGCATCCTGTGGAATGAAATGGATAAGACTTGTGATGTCTTGAATTCAGGTCAGTGCTAAATCACATCACGTCTCCATTCATACAGTTCATATTCATGCATTCATCCACCTGTGCCTGCGCTAGCACAAGGATCGGTCTAGTCAGATGTTCACCCAGTAACTTTTACATAAATAAGCTCATCAATGACATTATGAGAAATTACACATGAGAGGCGCCGTATGCATGAAAACAACAGACTCGCATACAAAAGCACTGCACACATGCATGTGCCACTGATACACAAAGAAAGGTGTCTGTCGCTGTTAATATCATTCTGTCTGCTAAGTGAACGTCTCAGTCACCTCTCATTTCCTTCTTATCTGCATCCTTCTCGCTCTCTTTTTTTACTCTTTCACACACAAGTAGACACATCATCTTCATCATCACCATCACTGGACACGCACACTCACGCATATATAGAAATGGAGAGATGCTCTTTCTGAGTGAAAGAGGGAGAGATGACAAGTAAGAGGAGAGAACACAGGAAGCACATTAGTTATCGGTCTCTCCCTTTCACATCCCATTAGAGTTACACTCTTCCATCTGCTCCTTCACTCTTCTTCACCTCTAACAGTCTGCCCTGCTGCACTTTACTACAGCGGCCTACCTGACTAAATGACACTTCACACACACACAGATGACCAGCTGAAATATTTACAGAGCTGAAGGATGAGAAATAGAAGCAAAGATTGATGAAATAAAATGGAGGGAGAATACTTGCCTTTTTATTGCTTATAATAAAATTGCTTATAACACCACATTTTCAAGTAAAAAAAAATAGACTGTGTCATATTTACATAAATATAGTAGATTTGTTCATTTGATTTTTATTTACATAATTTAAACCAATTTATATATTCAATAATAGTATAATAAATATAATATGGTATTAGTATTCAATAATAGTATTATTAATATGTTTTATATATTTTAATAATTTCATGCCTTATTGCTAAGTATACACTTTACTGTTTTTTTTTAATCTCATGCTCACCTAAGCTGCATTTATTGCATCAAAAATATAATAAAAACCGTAATATTAAATTTTAAAAAGCTGTTTACAAATTTTTTTTTTTTACAAAAATAATCATTATATGATAAAGCATTGATTTGTATTTCACAATATATACTGTATATGTGTGTGTGTGTATATATATGTCAATTCTTATATTTTATATTATATATAAATATATTTAATATATAAACATACATAAATACATACAACAATACATAAACATCTTTTTCTTAAATATATACAAGCTTACTGCTGATCTTTTTACTTCCTGTGTCCATAATCCTAAATGCACTCTAGATTTCTCCCCTTCAGGCAAATGCAAAGCTATAAAACGCAATTATCATGAGGTCGTTACATATTCAACTCATTTACAAAACTATTTCTTCCATTGTCGCTAAAAGTCAACATTGCAGCAAAGGGAGACAGAGCATTGTTGAAAAGCCGCAGTTGTGTTTGTCCCTCTAGACTCTCCATACACACAGACCTTGAGGGGGGCTCGCACAGAAGCTCTTCAGGGGGTTGTTAGCTGTGAGCTTAGCCACCACAAGAGCTCCAGCTCACGCACTAATTATTTTCATAGTCAGCCGGGTGTGCAGAGCTGGCTTGCGAGTTGTGCAAATGCTTATTTAAGCTGTGTAACTGACATCCATATGGTTTTTATCATCATGAAGAAACATTTGAACTGGTTATGTTTTCATGCGGCCAAGGCTCTGACCTGTCTGTCAGAAACACTCATATGTGTTGCGTCTCTGGGAAATTCTATTCCATAATGTTCTGGATCAGCATGTTTTTCCTTCACTGAGTCACTGTTGTACTTTAAACGTGTTAATAAAAACTAAACCACATTTGGCGTTTTTGTGCTGTGTCTTTTTTCTTTTTTGGGAATGATTGAAAGTTTTATGAATTCATGTTTTTCATAACTGTACTGCAGTACTTACTAATTGCAGAAGCAATATTTTGTCACGGGCATACTGTATTTTGGATCAAATGTCAGTTAGTGGAAACCTGAAAGTAAGAACTATTATATTTTAATATTTGGAAGTCTGTATGCTTTTTAAAGTTCGTCTCAATCAACAAAAAGACAGTGGAAAGTCACACACTGAAGTACTGGGTAAAATGTGCCATTCAATCCTCCATAAACGTTACTGTATGTTCCGAGTTAAATGATGAATCGGAGCATTTCTTTGGGAGCCTCTGATGCATCCCATCTCTAATACACTTGCTGCAGAACGGCGAAACTCCAGCCCAATTACAATTCTGTTCGTGCAAAACATTAAAGCCACAACTCCACAATGTAGCGTAACCACAGGCATTGTCAGAGACAATTGTTTAGGAAATGTAATTCTGAGTAAAAACGTCCAAATATCTCTCTGTACAGTAGTTGTACGGGCAGTATTACTTTAAATAAACATTGCAATTCCAGCATGGGTTTGTGAATAAATAGAACAAAAGGCAAAGAAGCGGATTTCCTCTTCTGATTGCAGCCAGATGTTAGCCAGGGTCTGTTGCCGCTTAACTGGCTATTAAGAGGGAAATTCGGAGTAATTCAATAAATAAAGCCGCCATAGGAACTATACTCTAATGTGTTATAATGCAGTCCGAGTGCTTCCACGCTCTTCTTTTTCACACAAACACTTCAAAATAAACAGTTATAAATACACACAAATAGTGTAACATTTTAAGTAGATCTAGGTAAGGAAGAATGTACTAATGCATGACTAAGTTTTGTTTGTTAACATTAATGCACTGACATTAAGAAAGATTAATAAAGAGTGTAATAAATGTAGTGCTCATTCATGTGAATTAATACATTAATTAAAATTAATTAAAATAAACTAAAGGACTCCTTATTGCAAAAAGATTCAAAACAGAGAGTTCATGTGTTTTCAAAATATGACACAACAATGACAATAAATGAAATTAAAATTAAATGCATGAAAATACAGAACTAGTTTTTTTTTTTGGTGACACCGTATTTTAGTGTCCTTGTTACATGCTGCATGTAGTTGACCGATATTAATAACAGCAAACTATGTATAGTTGCATGCATCCAATCCTAAGCAAAGACATAACATAAAGTCAAATGGGACAAAGTTTTGCTCTCATTTAGCATTTGAAAGCCATTTTATGTCAAGTCAGATAAATGTAACTATTAGAGGGAAAATTTGAATTTAACAAATTAATATGAATATTCCTTCTGCATGAATCCCACCTTGAGTAAAACCCATAAAATGACCCTGAAATAGCAGTCAAATTTTATATCAATAAATGGAATTTTTTGCACAGGTTTCAATTAGTTATTCATTTTAAATTAGACTTCCATTACACTCTGTCTTTCCCCTCTCTCTGTGTCTTTCACACAAATGTTCACAAACACTGGATACAAAGAAGATGTTATAGTGTCCCCAGTGGATTTATTATGGATCTGTTTGCTTTGGTGAGTACATGTCAAGTGCTTTCAGCATCCAAGTCTTCTTTCTCTCTCTCATTTGGACCCTAGTGTAATTAAGTAAACAATTCTTGTGTTAGAATTGCAAGAATTAAATCAATAAAAATAACGAATAGGACCCCATACAGTATCAGTGGAAGAAACCGTGACTGAGAAAGAGAGAGAGAGAATCTAAATAATCAAACATATCCCACAGACAGTAATACACTCCCATGCACTCTCTTATTCTCTCACTCCTCCTCATTCTCTCTAACCCATATGCGTGTGTGTGACACAGATGATCATATCGTCATACAGATAACTCCAGTATGAGGGGAGAGAGAGAGGCAGAAAGGTCAGAGACACTGAGTGAAACGGATAAAGGCTAATGATTATCTCAACCTTTATCTAATCAATAATCATTTATCCAACAATATTACCGCCAGCTACTAGCCGTTCTCTATTATCCCAGCACAGACGCCAGAAGCTGTATTGTTTCAGTCTGTCAGCTTTATGGGCAGGGTGAATGGTAGGTGAACATCAGGGCTGTGATACTCTCTGTGTGGTGGATGGCTTTAGTACAAGCATAGTTTCTTCACTGGACTATTTCCATTACAGCTTGTTTACAATGTATATAAATCTGCCATTCAGTATCTGATTTAAACCTGGACATGGATTTCATTATATGGGATATGGAAATAATTATCTATGTATTTAACTTTTTTTGTGTGTTTTGTATTCATATCTAATGTATAGTATATTCAAATATAATTGAACAAGCTGTACTAAGTATTATAAATAAAAAATCACAAATTATTGTAATAAATTATCACCAAATTATAAAGTATCTGAATTCTGGGTGGTTATGAGCTATAAGTTTTTGCATTCCATATACTTTCCAGATAAAACCTTTTTGTTTTCTAAATAAATAAGTATGAAAATGTACACATCTCACACACACACACACACACACACACACAAATAAACAATTTAAATATCTTGTAATTTTAACAAAAATATTGTACAAAACCTCATGTTTCAATGTAACACACAAACACCCACACACACATCTCTTTCTCTCATTTGAAGTGATGACAACCATAAAAATATAATACATTGTGATAGTAAATGTGTATGTATATCAGTATATTGCGCCTCAGTTAGTGCCATCTGTTTATTTTAGTATTTTGATATTTGCTGAAAATATACATCAGAAAGATCATTTGAATTAATGACACGTCATTAAGAAACAATACTACATTTTGCTCCAATAAAATAAATACAAATATGAATAAAATACATTTTGATATAGCAGTGGCTGAACAGTTTACAAATTGTTCTCATTTTTATTCAAATTAGCCAAAAAAAAAAAAAAAAAGCCCCCTCCCGTTTCCCCTTCTCTCTGTCTGCCACTGATGCCATCATAACCTCCCTCTTTATTGCTTTTAATGACTCTCTCTTTCCTTTCATTAATTCTTTATCGATTTCTCTGGACAGCCGTTGAATTAATTTCCAATTACTAAGGATTAGAAGAATAGACACATGTGCATGTTTGCATCTGGTTTGCGAGAGCGCTTTCCGTCGTGTAAGCACATATGTTTGGGAAGAGCGGGAAACATGTTGACAAACATGTTTTTTCAGATCAAATGCATTTTTCCCCCTCACAGTGTTTTAATGTGGTTGAGGATTTTCTTTTTCATTTGCTGGAGAATTCAAATAAAATAAAAATCTCACATGCAATCACGGAAAACACGAGCACGCTTTCTCACACACACACACACACACACACAGACTACACAGGAGAGTGTTGTGAATCTGACAGAAGGAAATTGCAGGAAAGGTCAGTGTGAGCTAATGGCTAGGGTACCTTACATGAAATAAGTCCAAAGCCTTTTGACAGCTCCCTCAGTGTCACAGTACAGCCTTTAACTACCACTTCTGACGTGATCGGAAAACCAGCTTATGCTTTCAGCGTGTGTATGTGTGTCTGTGTATCTTTCAGTGTACGAGAGATACAGAGTGTTGTCAAGCACTGACCTGGATAGCCATTTCATTTACACACACTTCAACATCCAAAACATTTTGCTGCAAGGCCACAAAATAAGTACCATCCAGACAATTCACAGCACTCAAGACCAGACTATCAATATGAAATTGCCAATGGGTATTAATTAAGGCAATTATTCACTTTGAAATCTGTGACAGATATTGATTGTCATTTTCAAAAGAGCTTTGAGAAAGTTATCTTAAAGAATATGGACAAATCTATAATATTAAACAGGCTAAACCATTGCAAGATGAAGGCAATTGACCAAACAGGGATCCAGAGCCAAGTCTAGTATCGATATGTTCTGCAGCGCACAGATAGCTCAGATATAGCTAACCTTTAGCGCAACTGCATAACTTTGAAAAGAAAGCAAGCCTTTGTTGTTGCTGTTAGTGTGTTTGAGTGTAATGTACCCACCTTCTTCCTGTAGGTCCCTTGGTAAACACTTCAGTGTGCGAGAGTGTGTGTGTGTTTCTGTATGTACTCTTAGTTATTGTGTATGTGTGTGTTTGTGTTGACCCGGGTCTCACTCAGCTCATCCCCATGTGTGTGTCTGTGAGTGAAATACTGCACACTAATAGGCAGAGCCGACCTCGTACATTCTGTGCCTCACGGAGGGCCACTGCGCGCTGTCACTTTAACAACCGGGAATTATCACCAACATCCAGATTTGGGGTTAAGAGTGTCTCAAACAGTATATAGATACATTTTCCATCAATAAATTCCCCTTGAATCCAGCCTCCTCAGCCCAAAGCATCCTGCCGCCTGATTGACATTTTTACCACAAAATTATACCATGTCTGTCGGCGGAGGAGAAGAAACATGTCGCCATTCCAAAATTAGCTGGCCATCAACATAAAACAGGATAAGTCCACTGTGGTGTCATCTCACAAGAGTATTGATTCGGGCAGACGTTCGGGATGGAGAGCGGATTTCCCATAAAGCCAGTAGCCGGCGTGTCTTCTTGGGGAGACAGCGAAGGAGAACGCATAAATGATACAATATACAGGTCTGGAGATTTAAGATCCTTGACACAGCTTGTTCATACTAATTTAACATTTCATTTCATTTTTGGAAACGCACACTGATTTTATATTTCATCACTTGCTAAAATATATATAGGTTTACATACTGTAGCTCATACAACAGTGTAAGTCGTCCAGGGCTAGTTTTTTTTTTTTTTAAACTACAAGCTACTGCTACAAATATAGCCTACCTGTGCTTCTTATGACTGGTTTTGTGGTCCAGGGTCACATGTGAAAAAAAATCATACCATTTACTGAACGTTTATACCATATATATATATATATATATATATATATAAACGTTCAGTAAATGGTATGTTTTATATATATAATCTTTTTTGCCAATACAATTTAAATGATTAACTAACAAGACAAATGTGACATCTTTGCCTGCCTGAAAAAATTCACCCAGTTCAAACTTTGGATAAATAAACACCTTTTGTTGACTCTTGTCTGGATGTATGTCGGTGTGGTTTTATTGTTTACTTATTTATTCAACAGATATGACAAAATATAGTGACATTGGGATTGTAATTGCGACAATAACATTCAAAAATCTGACCCCAGTTTAAGACAATTTGTGATATATGTGCTTCTGACCAAACCAACATACCCACTGCTAGAGAAAATACTTATTTGTCTAAACTAGACTTCCTCAAAACTTGAAAACGTCCCTGTGTAACAACGTCTCTGCTATATGCAATACATAAAAACTCTGGAAACCACTTATAGGATTTTAGCTCACGACAACAATATGTTTCATTATAAGTGACAGACAGACCATCCGACTGGCATCGTGCCAAAATATTTCTGCAAGCCAATCAGATTACATCTAAGTGCTCTGACAGTGGTGAATAAAAACATTGTTTGAGCAGCCAATCAGATGGCACGTAACAGCTCCGGCGTGCCTGCGAAGCAAAACCCTGCTTAACCAGTCACAGTCACAGCGCTGTAATGAAATCCAGACTGAGACAGCGTTTGGATTGATTTCCAACATCTTGATTTAATATCCTGAATTAATTATTTTAACTTGAATAATATATAAAGGAAAATAAATGTAGAACACTCAAGGGAACAAGAGAGGGCTTCTTTCTTGCAGAGTTATCTCATGGTCAATCTCACCCTGAGACTACTTTCAGCTGTGTGCGTGCTTGCCTGCGAGCATGTGTGTGTGACCGAGTCAGCGTGTGTGTTTGTGGGTGTGCGTATGTCTGCACTGAACGATTTCCTGTAAATTACTTTGTGGGTATGGGCTTTTGTGTGTGTGTGTTCACAATATCACAGGGAGAGAATGCATGTTTGACTGAAGTTTATTTATGTGTCCTTACTAAAAGGCTTTGCTTTCAATTGCACCGATATACTCAGGTCACCCTACATGAAGAACAGATGGTCCTTCTGCAGGTGGGAGAGAGAACTCAAGCATGACTCCAAATTTCTGCAAGGATGTACACATCTAGACCGAGACATACTGTGAAGCATTTCAGTCTGAATTCCGACAGAATGAACTGGTGCGGACACACCAAGTACAAACTGGGGAAGAAAAGAAAAACAGTAGGATACAAAAATATGCAATGATCAACAAAAGTTTTTCTTTTTACTGAACATTAATGAAGCAACACAATTTGTGTGAGATGAAAGGTTTAAAGATGTTTGTTCTGATTAAAAATCATGCATATATGAGGGCAGCTAAAGCCTGGGGCGAAAGGCCCTCAGGGGAACTAAAGTGATGCAGCGTAAAATAGAAACTAAAATGATAGGGATGAATTTGTCAACATATGCAAATAGTGTTAATATAGCAATGAATAAATATAAGAGTAAAATATATAAGTAAATACTGCAAATGGTGCATCAATTCTTCATTTATTTAATCATTTTTTATCCAGATGGTTTGCTTTCACTTACTGTTAATCAAACAAAACATCAAACCATTAAAAAAAATGCATTTATTTATTCATCCATTCATTCATAGTAAAATACAAAGTAATAATTTCAGCATATTACAGTTTTTCTCGATTGCTAAAACACTATAACTAACCTTTAAACTAAAATTTCAAAACTGTAACGTTATTTTTCTAAAAGCACACCCATTTCCCTAAACTATAAACACTAGTTTATATTCCCTGCTTTAACACGAGTCAAATTCGGTGAACTGCAAAACTCTACACACAAATCCCTACATTTTTTAGTGCTTACACCTTGTGGTCATTTATAAAGCACTAGAATTTAATAATGTTAACTTAAGTCAGCACAGTTTGAGCTCAATAAGCACACAATTAACCAAGTGGAAACACTAGAAGTCAAAATTATCACACACCAATCAAAACCTTCGATGGCGATAAAAGGACCAAAGTCAATTTACAGTTATTCTCAGGGACCTTGGTCCATTTTTCAGATCAGAAAATAAATTCTCAAAAGTACCTGTTCAACATCATCTAGTTTTGTGCAGATCATAAACGTTTATCATTATTTTTTACTGTAACTAGTTGCCATTGGTTTGGTACAGTCATGCAGCAGATTATGTATATTTGATTTTGATCTGATTATGTACTCAATGACATCTAGTCATTACAGTAATACATTGTTTAAGTCATGGTAAACACAAATTGGTTGATAAACTGTCAACCAAATTTTCTACAATTCTGAGAGTGGAGCAATTTTTATTTTTTTTACTGTAACTTTGTGCATATACAGTATTTCTTTTTTATTTCACAATGTCATTCTAGTGTGTGTTTGTTTGTTTTTTTTTTTTTGGTTGTTTTTTTTTTTTTTTTTTTTTTTTTTTTATCAGACCACTTGTAAAAGTCTAACTGTGAATCAGTCTTTTTCAATCAACATCCCATATACAGTAATTTGTACATTTGTACTTTTTACAGTAAACAATTACAGTAATGCACATATAAAACAGAACAGTCTTGCCAAACTGATGCTATATGGTTTACATCAAGTAACACTAGCAGAGTGTACTGTAATATTGACACATAACATCTAGGTTACCCACATAACCCACGTTCCCTAAAGGAGGGAACAGAGATGTTACATATGAGAACTCGCCAGAGAGACCAATTGCCTTTGAGCTTTATACAAAAGGCCAATGAATATTTTGAATTGATTGTGCTCAGGTGCACCTCATCACTGTTTGAGTATAAGAGGCCACGAGCGTAGTGCACATGCAGGTTTTCGCTGAAGAACTGAGCCGGTGTTTTCTCCTTCAGGGAATGTGGGTTACGTTCGTAACCTAGACATTTCCCTTTTAGTCGAATCACTTTGACATTACGTATGGGAACACCCATGGAACAGGCCATGACCCTTGAGGACGTGTTACGCGGAGAGACCCCCGCCATCAGGCAAGATACTTTTTCAAGTTTGTCAGGAGCGGAGTCTGCACGTAACATTCCCATCCCACTGGGGCCCAGGATGGGAGGCCCACAGGGTTGCCAGTTGTACTGAAGGAGGTGGTTGGGGAGTGGAGCACATGACTAAACACATAGTTTCTGCATGTGGAAATAAAGAAATGCAATATATCGATAAGATTATGGATATAATTGAAGATAAACACAGCCTTTTGGCTGACTGTGGAATATTGAGATTTGTAGCCACACCTGCTGGGCGAAAGAGACCCAGAGGTAGCACAGCCGGAGCTACTCCACTAACCTAGGGCACGTAGCCGGGCCGGGGTCTCAGGATAACATGAGAATCAGCCGGGCCAAACTCCAGGCACTCTTCGTCAACAGAGAAGACTTGTAGGTCCCCCACCCTCTTAATGAAAGCCAGCGCAGTCAGGAGCGCTGTTTTCAGTGTGAAATACTTCAGATCTGCTGACTGAATGGGCTCGAAGGGAGCTTGCCGCAGGCCATGTAGGGCGGCGGCAAGGTGACAGCAAGGTCCCAAGAGGGTACGAGGTGTGGTCTCTGGGGATTAACCCGATGTACACCTGTGAGGAACCAGACGATGAGTTGCTGCTTCCCGAGGGACGCACCCTCCACTGCATCGTGATATGCAGCTATGGCAGTGACATAAACTTTTAGAGTTGAAGGGGGCAGCCTGTGCTCCAACTCTAGCAGGAAAAAAAGCACAACTGTGATCATGCATCTCTGACAAACAGACCCCATCTCAGAGCGTAAACCTGCCTTGTAGAGGGAGCTCTTGCTTGAGAGATCTCTATCACAGCACTTGAAAGGCCAGAAAGGTCTGACGCATCCTGTTCAGGAACCAGACGTGCAGGTTCCACAGATCGGAGCGCGGGTGCCATATCGTGCCCATCCCCTGAGAAAGAAGGTCCTTCCTCTAGGGGATCTTACAGGGAGGGGCTGCCGCTGCCTTGTCCTCCCTGATCTTGCACAGGGTCTGTGCAAGGAGGCTCACTGGGGGAAAGGCGTACTTGAGCCCAGGAGACCAGCTGTGTGCCAGTGCATCCCTGCCTAATAATTTCTTGGACTCGTGGAGGGAATAGAACAGGCAATGGGCAGACTCGGAGGAGGCAAAGAGGTCTTTCTTGGCCTCGCCGAAGTGGCTCCATATCAGCTGGACTATGTTAGGGTGGAGCCGCCATTCTCCAGGGTGGGTGGACTGCCGTGAGAGCTGATCGGCTGAACGGTTGGGTGTTCCTGGAACGGTGACACTGCGGGGAAACGCCAAGACCCGATCGTGTAACCAACGCTGAAGCGGTCTCATATGAAGCAAGCCCAGCGGCGTGACCACAGCTGCAGCTGCCATATGTCCCAGGAGCCTCTGATAAGTTTTGAGAGGAACCGCTGATTTGTGCCTGAACGTATCAAGGCATTTCAGTGTGGCCTGCACGCGCTCACTGGTGAAGTGGGCAGTCATTTCGACCAAATCCAGCTCCATACCGAGATAAGAGATCCTCTGTTTGCTCTTCTCTCGGTTGACCTGAAGACCCAGATGGCTGAGGTGCCGTAGCACTATGTCCCTGTGCATGCACAACAGATCCCTTTATCAGCCAATCATCAAGATTGAGCAATCCTCGTTATGGGAGTCAAGGGAACATTGACTGCTGTGCCAGCAGTGGGGCAGCCTGTAGGGGGACAGGGGCAGGGACTGATCCCAGAAGGCTGTTTTAAAACCTGGGGAAGTCTGGCTGCATTGAGCAGCACTTACCTGCTTCCCTGGATCCCGCACTGGCAACACAGTGCTCTGGGTCAGCATCTGAGGAGACAAAAAAGTTAGGGTCAGATGGGAACCTCTGGGCACTGGGCCCAGAGATGATGTGAGAAATTGATCTTTCTTTGAAAATGTGCGTACCACCGACCCATGGGCTGACAAGAGCTGAGTGCACAGAAGTTCCCGGCCCTCTTCCGGGAGTGAGGACGCAGATGTCATCATCGCCCGAAGAACAGTCCTCATCACCTCCGGGCTGCCTGTCTCAGGAACGCTTCCTGCCCCTGCAGGTGTTTCTGGCCAGTCCTTGAGTAGCAGGCGGTGCTCCTTGCCCTCGGCCAGCTTGATGACGGGCCACTAGTCGGGCATCGTGTGCCTCGGCGGGGGTCAGAGCATAGGTGCTGAGTTCCTTGGCGGCAAGCAGGTGGAGGCTGCACCAGGTCCAGCAGAGATATCACTCCTGGACCACTGCGGTGTTTCAACGCCTTATCCTGGTAGATTTGTAGCGTTGCCATCGCGTGCAAGGCGTTAGCAGCCTGTCCGCCGGCATAGTAAGCCTTGCCGGCCTGGGCGGATGACAGCTTACATGCTTTGGACGGGAGCCACGGTTGACCCCACCAGGCGGAGGCACGTGTGGGCACAAGTGTACCGTAACGGCACGCTTCACCTGAGGGATCGCCGCGTAGACCTCCCAAGGCGGCTTCAGCCTCACCATCTGACACACTCTCTGATGCTGCTGACGACATCTCAGCCTCTCGGGGCACCCCGAAGGACACACTCGGACCTTTTATGGGGGGAGTGGTCTCTTTCAGGAGGACCACGGGACTATGCGGTGCGGCAGAAGTCAGTGGGGCTGTTACACTGGACGGAACATTCAGCCCAGACACGTGAGGCAACAATCATGTCCGTCCGAAGAGGTGAGGAAACTACTGTACCCAGAAATGCACAGTCGGATCGATATTCCGGAGAACGTTTTCACCAACCGTGGAAAAATCAGCTCTTTCTTCTGGTTTGCCCAGGGAAGACCTTACGCTCCAACTCCGTTGATTCAGAGGTCTTGCTGGAATGCAAGATGACTGGCACAGACGGCCTTGAAAAAGGCTCAGGATCCGCTGACAGCCACCCAGTGAACGCTATCAGATGAGCAGATCAGATGATCGCAGGAACTCTCAGAAACGACACTCCACTGCAACTTCTCCAAACAAAAGTCGAGTCACCTGAGCGCAATCAAGTGCACGCCAATATTCATTGGCCTTTTGTATAAAGCTCAAAAGCTCTCTGGCGAGTTCCCATATGTAACGTCAAAGTGATTCAACTGAAAAGGTAACTAAGCATTGTTTGTTAACACTGAAACAAGGACATCAGGCATGTGAGAGGATTTTACCCCTGCTGTTTGTCTAGAGCCAGTAGAGCCTGTTTTTTTTTTCAGATTTTTGGCCTGAATTGATTGCGCCAGTTTGTAAGTCTATGTTGTAGTGTGTCTGTTATTGAGGGCTTGTGTTTGATGTCTGAGGGCAAAGTTTGTTTTTTCAGCAAAAGTGAATTAAGTGTAGAGCTACATTCTGACCTGAAAATAGGATGTTTGGAAAATTGAGTGAGACGTTATGGATTTGTTTTTACTCTTGTTAGAATATGATGCATAGTTTCAAGAAACGTGTTTAAGCAATTAAGAAAAACTGTAAATATAATTATGTATGTATGTATTTATTCATTAATTGTTATTTTATCAGATATTCTAATTCGGAATACATCAATATCCATATTTATAAGAAAATAAATAAATACATTATTATTATTATTTATACACACACACATTTGTATCATCAAATCAAAAGATTTTTTACACCAGGAACAGTAACAAAGTAACATTTATCCCCAGTGTAGCTGATATTATTGCACTAAAATGTAATGCAGTAATGTTATAATTGAACAAAAAACTGAATGACTGAACTTGTCTTATTTGTTACATCAAATTTTAAGTGTGCAGACATTTCCTCTCCATAGTCTTTGTTTGTTGCATCGTCACCTGCACCTAACTTGTGTAAGATGTGCTCTTATCTCAATAGAAGAAAAAGAGTAGCTGAAAAAAGTCTAATATTAAACACCTCTGTGATGTCTAGGCAGCAGCTATTGGCACACCACCATCCCATTCGATTACGGTTATTGATAAGTTAGTCTGCTTTTCCCTCTCTGAATATCTGAAACAATCATCGGCTCATAAGGCTTTTTTCTCGTCTCATTCTGAAGTGAAATGAGAAGGCACATAAAAAACTGATATTGAGGCAGGTGCTGCAGTGTCAGATTGTCTCAGCTCGATTGGTAGCTAGCTGAGGTGCTTCTCTCCTCGTCCTCGTCTCCATAACCTGCGCACTTCTGACATGCGGATTATAATAAAAGAAGACTAGTGTCAGAGCAGGGTTGATTTAAAGACGCCCACAGTCAATCAATCACAAAGTTCAGATTAAAAGTACAAGTATCGTTCTTCCTCTCTCTGTCTCTTTCACTCTGATTCTCTTTTGCCTCCTCGCACTTTTTTTTTTTTCATTTTAATCTGAGTGAAAATAAAGGAAGGCCTTTAAATTTCATCGCTTCCACGAAACTCTGGCAAGTATTCATTGTGTTCTACTTTTGCCTTTCAACCTCTCCGCAGGAGGCTGCATTCATGACAACTTTATATACGATGTTCTCCTTTCAAAATGCCATCGATGGCTCAGATGAGCTGTGCACTGTGATCTTGCAACACAAAAACACCGGCGTCAGATTCTTCTTATTGACACCCGCTCGCTGGAGTAGCCCGCCTGAGTGAGCCAAAGGGCGCCGTTCCTCGCTTTTAAAACACTGCTTTACATTTCCCCCCGCAGAAAACCAGCTAATTATAATGAGGGTGTTTTTAGATGATAAAACGATATCGAATCCGATTGCATTCCCTTCTTTTTTCCTCCCGCCAACCTATTTTATGGCGAAGTTCAACAGTGTCACCGGGACAGAGATAGCACTTAATCACCCAGACAAACACGCCATTACCTCGCGAACGCAGAGTTGAATTAAATATGGTAAACTATCTCATTACACAAACGCATGCATAAAATCTCCGTCTCGGAGCGATCAAAGGTCAGAGAAGTGAATATCTAAAAATCCTTCTTTGAATTCATTTAGCGTTAAAAGCTAGCGCTCTCCAGAGACTGCGTTCACCTGCTGCTACAGCCGGACTCAGGTAATGACTATCATCTTAAAGGCCTGCCTGCCGTCACGATGTGTGTTGGAATACATCGGAGCAATCGTTCTGAACGCTTCCAGGAGGAGATCACAAAGTCATTAACTATTTTCTGTCTTTCTCAGCAGTTAGTGTTGATGTAGCCTGCTTGCAATAATGTATTGTGTTGCAAACAAGAAGGATGGCCACTTCCCTGCCTCCTGGTGCAGAGGGGGCCCGCAGTGACACAGAGGCTCAGGTATATGGATGGCCTGAGGAGGTCTCCATCATTCATAAAACATGCTGCTGCCGCACGCCACCGAATTGATCTTGCAAAAGAAGCAGGGTGGCATGCCGACCACTTCATTAGTCTTCCACAGCCACAAATCACAGTCGTCGTAGCCTCACAGGGACCCGCTGTTACCGCCGACATCACCGCAACGCACTTACGCCGAGCGCTCCGACAGCGTTCCCAAAATACTCAGCCGATGCTGCTCACGACTGGCTACCTTGTTTATGGTGAAATGGCCAGGGTCTGGCTAAAATATGTGTGAAGAGAATGACAACAGCTGCCCCCAAAATAAGAAACATGCACTATTTATTTATTTATTTTTTTTAGCTCTGTAATTGATTGCTCGTGGTCATTTTGGGCGTCATGGGATGAAATCAAGTGGCTTCTCCATAAAACAATGTCAAATATTGATGATATTTCTCTTCCCTGGCCTCTGAATGAATTGCCCCACTCACTGAGGCTTTTTGATGAATGCTTTTTATTGCCTTTTCTGTTGTTGCTAGAGCAGCTGGAAGGAACTCGGCCTGGTCCTCTCACAGTCAGCTAACCAAATTGCCGTTAGACGACCGCCACATCGCAGTTCACAAATCAGAGATGTGCATTTTATTATGCTTCTGTTCTTTTGACAGTTTAATGACATTAATCACTTTGCAGCATTTGGTGATTATTTCTGTTGATAAAGCATGATAAAGGTATTAACGAGCTGCCTTCCTTTTCACTTATGACTGATGTTATATAAGAAGTCCACTGGAAACACCTGCTTTTTCTGTAAAACAAACAGATAATAAAAAAAGGCTGAAATAATTGTTGTGTAACATTGTAACCTTGGGCGACCTATCAGTATTGGTAGCCTGTTGGTCCGACATTGGTTATGATTCATTCATTATTCGTTCAGACCACCATATTCAATAGGTTGGGAAAATGCTCTTGCTTGGGAAGACCTTTACTGGTGATGAAACAGAAACACTGAAGCTTCGTTATGACACAACCCGTGACAGCCTCTAGGTGGAAAATCCAGTGCTTGTAGAGAATTCAAAAGGCAGCTTTCCCATATGTTTTCGGGGGAGTCCAGAATGTTCTAGACAAGTAAAAGCGTTCCTAAAAAGAACATTCCTAGAATAAAAACCATACACTAACATTAAGAAAACGTTCCGTGTTTGCTGGGCTAATCCTTAATATTCACTTTTGATTGATTTAACTAGACACTGATTTAATTCATCCCACTGAAATTGATCTCCTAAAATTAAAATAATATGTCGCCGCAGTTTCTCAAAACGTAAAGAGCATGAACAAAAGGTTGTAATGGAAAGATACAGATCACAGATGGAGAACGTCAAAGTGGCCTCATAGCTTGGCTTGTAAATGTGAAAAGAAAATGGAATGTCTTTCTCGCTCTCTTTTCTTTTGTCTGTCTGTTTCTCTGTGTCTCTCAGAAAACAAACTGTTCTTACATTGTGTTGTCTCTTTAAAGTTGCATGGTTACCCCTCAACCCCCCTCATTCCTGCACAGTCTATTCCCTCAACTGTCATGCTGCCAGGCCTAAAAGCCTGTCTTGTGAAATGTTCAACATCACAAATGGTTTGTGTGCATGTCAGTTTGGCCTACCAAAACTCCTAACAGTTAAGCCAAAGGCACCATAGGCACGTTGTCTTGTGAAGTTTTGTTTTTTTGTTTAAAAGACCTTTGGTTCAAGCTAAGCCACCATCGCTGTCCGAGGATTATTTATGATCGAGCTGCAATATTAAGATCTTATCAACTTAGAGATGCACTTTTAGCACAGATATTGTGATCTACTATATTGTATGGCTTCTGAAGCTCATCGTCGACATCACTTCCTTTTATAACACTCAGTCAAGTAAGTACTTGCCTGAAAGAAAAAAAAAATCTGTTTAGTCTCTTTACATTTCCATAAACATATATCCCTAGCTCTCTCCGCCTGCCTCTCTCACAAAACTCCCCATTTGACTTGTGAAACATGATGAACACATTTGAAGATCAGCATGAATAATTCAGTCCACTCGGGCTGAAGCGGGTGAGCATGTAAGCATGTGAGTGGGGGCTGGGGGCTGGAGAGCAAGACAGCAAACAAGTCCCTCCTGGTTAGGCTTTTTTGAAGGACGGCCCAAAGTGCGTAGCAGCAGCGTTACAAGTGCTGGAGGTCTGAGGGGAATTGGGAGCATCTCCATTACCAGTCTGGAGCGATTTGTTTGGAATTATGCCATGCTGCAAATATCTGGACCTTTGGGGACACTGATACATCTGATCCCACAGCAAAGCAATCTCTACAAGTTTACTTCTTTCCTCTTCTCATGCTACAGACCCATCTACCCTTGGGGGTGTTTAAGCCGAATCCATCTTTTGCATTTCGCAGACATATTTAGTGTTAATCTTGTCTTCAAAATTGCAGACAAATACATTTGTTTAGTTTTTTTCAACAGCAACAAAGATAAAATTTGCGTTCTGATAATAATCATTAAAACAATGTACAACATTAACAATGCATTAACTTCTTTAAACAACAAAACATGTAGAATAAATAAATATTTCAAATAATAATTTGCGTAAGCTAATTTAAATTATTTTTTTTTTAAAGCTGAACTCACTGAAACAAGCTATATGATAATATTTATATATAATATCATATTATAATATTGTTGATGTTTAAAATACCTGAATTAAAAATAAAATACACAAATTTTAGTCAGGTAAATGAACGTAACAAATGTTCATTAATATGTATCAGTTTACCTAAAGGTGTAAAAAAAATGAAATAAAATAAAAATCTAAGGTTAATGGTATCCTTTACGAAATTTCACGTCTTGTAATTTGACATAACTCAGCAGAACGTGAATCAGTGATGTGGCACAGACACGACTGGCTTGTGTTTAAACTGAAAGTCAAAGCTGAACTATTAAGAAATTCTATTACACTCCGAGGCAAGTTGCATTGGAGAGTAATATATGAAAATGAAAAGTGTAAATACCATTCATCTTCAATTCATACTTGTATGGAAAAGGCCAAGATATACTAAGACATGTTGCTAGGACACAAGCACAAAGAAAGAGCAGTGATCTATTTACACAAAACTCTCTCGTTCTCTATCAGATAAAGTGCTGTGACAGCAGAAATGTTTGTGTGACAAGAATCCGGGGGCTTTAGTCCATTGACAGCCTCTTTTGAGTCTCCTTGGTGGGTTACTGGAGCAGTGAGTTAAAACCTTGCAAAACTTGCCTTCCATTTCTATCATGTGAGACTGGAAGGGAACATGAGGACACAAAGAAAGAGGGACAGAGAGAGAGAAGCTGCCATGTTTTCACCGTCGTTTAAACAAATGTAATGTGACAAATTGAAAAAGGGTGCGTGAAAGTGCATGTGTGTTTACGTGTACGCATGCATGTCTGATGAGGACAGGATGCACCGATCAGCTTTGGTGTCATCAGATAAACAGGCATACGTCCATAATTAATGTCCAGTGACTAGATGCACTTCTCACAAGGCAACCCAGGAAAGCTGGCTCTAGCTGTCAATCAAAATGACACATGGCCTTAAACACACCAGCATTAAACACAGGTGTGATGTGATGTAAAATTCACATATCTCTCACAACAAAATATACCATATAGCACGCGCTTGTCATTAAAAACTGTAGTTTTACTGTATTTACATAAATAAATAAAAATCCAATCTGATACTAAATCTGTTTTGTACGTTTAACGTAGTGACAACCACAACATAAACATAATAAAGTGGCCAAATGACTAAACTTACAAGTAAATACAAAACACCATTATGGTAACACACGACACTAAATTAATAGCATAAATATTAACTATACAGCTAAAGTAATACACCACAAGAATCATGACATCAATAAAATTAATGTCAAAAAAAAAAAAAGAATTATAAGTACAAATATGGTACGCGTTATTTAAATTGTAAGGTTGGATCCGTTACAGTTTTTCCCATATAAAGTAAGGCTTTTTACTGTAACTTTTTTCTGTTTACTTTTTACTAAAATTTGCAGTAACACTTTAGTATAGTGACCCGTTCTTACAATTAGCAAGTTGCTTATTATCATGCATATTAATAACATATTGGCTGTTTGTCAGTATTCATAAAGCCCATATTCTCTACTGTACATCCCAAATCCTACCAAGTACTAAAATCTTTTA
>JAUYWG010000040.1:18771426-18782184 GCA_034779775.1 Enteromius afrohamiltoni
TGGCTGTTTGTCAGTATTCATAAAGCCCATATTCTCTACTGTACATCCCAAATCCTACCAAGTACTAAAATCTTTTACTGAGGCAGAAGTTATAGTTAATGGTTTGTTAATAGCAAGATTTTTTTAAATTAGATTTTTATTTATTTATTTATTTTTTACTAAGAAGCATGTCGTTTCCCACTGAGGTCAAATCTGTACTCAGATTTATGCAGCATGGCCTTGTCATACGATATGGACGTATATTTAGACTGATTGTCACTGGGTGTCATGGATGTACTGTTATACATGACAGTTCTTTACTTTTCTTGCTATTTTTGGTTTATGTCACTATGCATACAATAAAGAGTGATAAACAGACAAACATAAACTAAAGTACATGACAGGATGAAGATTCGATCCTTCATCAGTATGTTCAGTATGAGGATGTTACTGGACACAGCTGTCTCTCCTGAGGTCTGGCCCCTCATGGAAAAGGCCATGTCTGGTGTTGGCTAATTCTGCATGATGTGGCCAAGCATCTTGTCCTAATAAAGAGCAGCGGATGTTGATGGAAAATGCCGTACCATTTTCATTACACTCACCATGCTAATCTGATTTCATGTTCTCTTGTTTTAGGTAATCACATGCCACCATACAGCATGCTCCAGCAGTGGGGCTATGGCAGATGTATTAAATGTTACGGCTTGCATGTTTTCACTTTTTATGTTTTATATTTTAAGAGAATCACAATTTCAGTCAAAACGGGCAAGATATCTGTATTTGTCCTGCCCCTGACAATACAGTAATAATAAAGAAATAAGTGTAAAGTTATTTTAAGTTATTCTGTTTTCTTTGAATGCCATCTACAATTATTTTATACACTTTTTTGATCCTTGAAAATCACATTCATGTAAATGGAATGGCAAAGAGCAGCCAGATTTTTTTTTTTTGTTTTCTTAAGCTGCTTTAGGGGTGGTTATCCCATGAAATACCAGAGGGATTGATTCAGGGTATAATATGTGTATAGGATAAGTAAAGTATATAAAACCTCTACTATGTTTTTTGTTTTTTTTTTTTAAATCCCACATTTATTTTCCACCTTTGTCCTTATCAGTCTGCTCGCTCACCCTCTCTCATTCCTTCTCCCTCCTTCTCTCCCTCTCTCTGCTTGGCTGGGCTAATTGAGTGTCTAAACAAACTAATTAATCACTGGCATTGGTGGAAGACGGACAGGTCTGGAGAGGTGATGTTCATCAAACTCCCCCCAATTTGTTTTTTTTTTTAATCCCTGTAGTCGTTTATTTGCTGAATATGCACATTTTTTTTTTCCCCGAGATCTCTTTGCCATGGCCAAGGTTAACTGTACACACCCTCATTCACTATGTATGATTTTGCATAGAGGAGAAGTTTTCTTTCTGCTTTTATATTCACAGTATCCAGGCGCATTAATCAAAAATAATGAATAAAATGATCCGTCTGACAACGCTCATACCCTCCCAGGTTTCAAGAGAATATCCAACCAACTTTATTAATCAACATCCAGATTAATTGTAACAAAGTGTCATCCATAAATTTCCCTTTCATTTTAATAGTACTTTGCCCAACACTAACAATATCCCTTGTGACTTCAGATTTATTGAGGGTTGTGGCTATCACAGAGAGAATGAGAGGGTGACATGGTACTAAGGTAATGGCGCAAATACAGTGTTCCTGACGGAAGAGACCAAAACATCTCCTCTCTGGACCAATTTAAGGCATTTAAAGATCCCCTTCGGATCGAACGCTTCTCCTTCTTTAGCAAATGCTTTGGCGGTGCTGTAATGGCCATTTGTTGCCCTTCGACGATTCTCCTCTACCCCCACCCCCTTTTTGGCCCTGTTCAGCTCTCTGTAGGAGAAGGTGAGGCACTGGAGTAAACCATTAAGGGTGACAGTTTCACTTTTCTCCCCCTAATTACTTGTTCCTGCCTATGTGGCATTTCTTAGAAAAATTTGTTGAATAATGACCGGCATTAAAATGGAGACTCTTAAGAATTTATACGCGCCGCTTAATTTATCATGTACTTTCTTTATCTCCTCAGTGGATTTATGTCCAAAGTGTCGCAGGCCCCCTCTGCCTGCTGACAGCGCCGTCATTTTCTTAAGGGCACAGCATGTATATCAGTGACAAATTTCCCTGACGCCACACACTCCGTCCCAGAAAATTGCATGCAAGCACACCAGATTCGCGCTTGTTTGTTTGTGCTTCAAACACATCAGTTACGTCGTTACTGACAGTTGTCTCGGAAGACAAACATTTTTATGATAAACATATTTATATAAAAATTGAACAGCATTAAAAAGAACATTAAATATTTACTGAAGAATTGTTCTTTGCAGTTGGTCAGAGACGAACATGGTGATGAATGTATTTGCAGACGTCTGTCAATTAGAAGCGCTTTTAAATCAGTCCTCTGTCCCACACACTGTAAATGATTGTTGTAAATAAAGATTATTAGAGTACATTTTACATGAAAATACAGTTTTCTACAATTCAGTGTGCTAATTGCCATTGCTCTGAAATTATTTATGAAATTTACTAGCAATTTCTGATTGAAAATAGTTTAAAAGTATTTTTTTTTTTGCAGTATGGCCACCCGTATGTGCGAAATATGTGCCATTTCCCTCTCCCTCATTAAAATATGCACATTTTTAGTCCTGCATTAGAATGATTTATGAAACTTGTGGTTCTAAAAGCCACCTATTGCCTTCATTTTATTGCTGTTGTGTTTTTTCCTCACGGTAATATACCGCGATCTCCCAAGAGCATGTGCCCTGATGGTGGCTTTTATTTTCAAGGGCATTCAAGTGGGTACTAGCTCACAGTGGTTTAATATCTGCTCTAACACTTTGCAGGGGTGCCCAACTGTCTCCGCTAACACCATTACATACCACGTTCTTCAATGCTATGCTAGACAGCGGTTTAACCCAGGATGCTAACTAATATCACCGAACAGTGCCACTAACTAATATCCTGAAATGAATCACCCCTACAGCTGGACAGCATATATCTCTGTTCCCTTTACAGATGAGGTTACATCTGAAGTGTATAGGGGTTAAAGGTTAACATCTCTGGGGTCAACCCAATGCTATTCTACCTCAAACAGACGGTTTTCCGGTGTGAGCAAATAGATTCTGGTTATCTCACACTGGCCTATTTCCACAGCAGTACGACAACAATGAATATATTATCATGGGCTCCAAGTTAAACACTTAGATATGTGACCTAATGAAATTACAGGCTCCCCCTGTCTGTATGGCTTTGCTTTAGCCCCCAATGAGCATTTCTATGCTAATCAGATGCAAATACATGGAAACGATGGCAGATATTTAACCCTGGAGTACTGGAACGCCACGGAATTAAAGAGATTCACCCCTCCCCAACCCCTCCACATTTTTTTCTCCCCATCTAGTTAATGGGAGGCCTTGGAGAGTAGGCAAATGTTTTACCTTTTTGAAAGTTAAATGCCCACTTTCGCCTTGATATTAAACCACAGATACTGGCCTGAACTATAACCTTTTTCAAATCCCCATTTCTCCTGTAAGCCATTGCCTGAACCACTTTCGGCGTCGGTCTAATGAAATGTAATTTTTGTTCGCTGTTCTCGTTGGCATTATGGAGTATAGTTCATATTGGTCTGCAAGGATCTGGCAGTGGTGTTAAATACGGAATGGTTAGCACAAGCTCTATGTCACATTATTGTAATATGAAGTAATTCTTTTAGCTAATGTGGTTACATCTATTCCCTGCTATTGCCCACTGTTGTGTGCAGTGAACTACTCCCTCTGCCATTACAACTCACGTGAACACACACATTTCATTAGTGTTTCACGCCCCTGCGATTTTCATTACTAAAGCACGATGCACCAAACGCATTCCACCCAACACACAAATGAATCTTTCCCTCTTGCTTTTTTACTCGTATCAAGGACAATGATGGGACTCTGACGACCCACTGACCCATTAAGTGGAGTGATGGCAGTGCCAGTGTGTTACTGCAGGCACATCAGACTGACTAACGTACACATGCAAATGATAAAAATACCTTGGGTTAGCTGGTGTTAGCATTTTCCATGTTATTCTGTACAATCTGAACTTTCTTTGATGTTACCAAGAGGTTAAAATGCATATAGAACCATCAAATGGCCCTCAAGCTCTTGAATGCAGTCACTTATGGATTTAGCAGACAGTTTAACAAACTTCTATGTTAGCAAAAGAAATGTACTATTAAGATCATTTGGCTACGCCTACACACCTGTACAGCAAAATGAGAACACTAACCATATTAGAATATATTTAGCATAAACTTGGCAAGAATATTACTTGGGTAGATTTCTTGGTATTAAAGAACAAATATGGAATTCACACATTTATTATTTACATTCATAAAGGCATAATTGACAGCTAGAGTCAAGGTTTAAAAGGTCTAAAAAAATAATATAATTAATTGTAGATGTCAGATATTCAGCTTATGTTCATTTAGCATAATAATATCATATATATAATAATATCATTATAAAAGCATATAATAATAAATTAATAAACCAAGCAACATAAATGTATGAAACTATAAATGAAAGAGAAATTTTAAAAGTAGATGTAAGGGTCATCAGAAATATCTGGCCCTTAGACAAACACATCTTTTTGATGATTATCAGTGTCAGTTCAGAAAGAGAAAATGAGGCCAGGAGACAGAGAAAAGCCATCAAATCACACTTGTTCATTATTTCAGTGAGTGACTTTACCCGGTTTCTGTCTTTTCTACTATTACAATGAATATCATTCTCTCTTTTTCCTAGGGCAAAATTTGGGAACTATCATGCTTGGTCTTCTCCCTGGACACCTCAAGGAGATATTATTCTGTCTTCCCTCTCTGGGTATATCTGTCTCAGCAACAGGACAGAGATATATAAAGTAGAACAAAGACAGAATCAGGGTTTGGAAATGAAAATAAACAATATGCATGTAAAATGTATGTGTTACTGCTGACAAATAAAAATATGAAATCAATCAGACATCTTTAATGAAACATGAGCTGAATACCACTGTTTTAGAATGTGGTTATATAATGTCCAGCAGGTCAGCCAGGCCATGTCATTGAAGGGCTAGACTGCTGCCCTTTTTCCTGAAGATGACACTCCACTTGTCTTCCTTAGAGAATGGAACAACTACTCGGAAAAGCCGCAAGCAGCTACTATTTAAAAATAAATAAATAGATAAGTACCACACTGCTTTTACTTAAAAACCATCTGTTAAACAAATTAATGTAAATGCAAAATATATATTCACTTGGAAATATCTCTTTATGTAACATATTTTACAGCTGAACATTTGTCCTTAATAGTTGGTCTCTGCTTTTTGTATTCATTGTACATACAATATAATGCATTGACCATGAACAGCGTTGATGAAAAAATAACTCAGTTCCAAGAACTATAACACAAAGTTTCCAAGCAAACCAACCTGGTTTGGTACATCCTCATAAAACAGACAGAAACAAGGAGATGCCCTCTCATCCACCGGCATATGTGTGTGTGTGTTTGTTGCATGTTACAGCAGAGGCAAGAAAACAAGCAGACATTAGCCTGTCCACTTGACAGCAGCGTGTTCAGTTGACCAGAAAGTCCTGTAATTAAATGGCTGCTTACCCTGTCGAGTGAACTGAAGTTAACCTCTGCTTCAGCACTGACAAACACGCAACAGGGCCGGCGCATCTGCTCGCCATCCAAGCAGCCCGAGGAGGCTTCAGAAGCAACGGAGAGACTAATCCAGGACTTTGAGGTCTCTTTGAGGAAGTGCGTACAGGGGGTTGAGCTAATTGTGCTGAAGGCTTCCAGCCTAATGAGATACTAGTGGACACCGCATTCGCTTTTCTTTCTTATTTATGCCACATTATTTTGAAGGATCACGCACCGCTTAGATATCGTGCTGTGTTCTGCGCTCCTTTCCGGGCAGGTTTTGGGAGAGGATAATTTATTAAAATTACTTTTTACTCATTTTGTTTAATGTATGCACTTTAACAATTAATAACCCAAGCGCGGGAGATTTTCACTAAAGGCCATTAATTTGTATAAAGCTGCCGCCACTGACAGAGGAGATTTTTTAAACTGATCAAGAGAAAGTCAAATTATTCTCTAGCCTCAGGTTAAATATTACTTTCTTCAGGAATTCTTTGCCGTGCCGTCCCGCTTTTTATGACCTTGTCATTGATTGCAGCTTTCAGAGCCATCTCGTGAAAGCCTCCGCCGCTGCGGGGAGCGAGGTGGGAGGGGGTGTATTGTTTGTTTTCTGATCACCATCTCTTTGTCCCATCTGCAGGGTGAGTGTTGAGCATGTGAAAATTCAAGGCCGAGCTGAAACAGAACTACTTTGTATCTGCAACATCAAATCATCTTCCTGACCAGGACAGGGTACTTGCCTGTTTTGTTTGTGCAGGCTATTTTATTATATATGTGCCTGTAACCAGCCCAAAACAAATAATAGTTTGTGCCAGTTTTTGTTCATACCTTAAATTATTCAGACCACAACACCACCTTTACCAACAACATGGCGCTCCCTCTCTTTCCTTGTCCTTTCCTTATTAGCCTCCTGTATTTTCTCAAAGGGTGGGAGAATGTTTATCTTCAGACGTTTCCTTCATGTATCTGTAAACCCATGAGAGGGATGTCTGCGAGCATCTTTGAACTGCTCTGCTAGATATTTATTTACTCTGCTCAACCATCCTATCAGTCATCTTTGGCCTCGCTTTTTCACTGGCACTGTTTTTGGTCAGGCAAGCCAAGTGACTGTGGTTTTATTGTTCTGACAATAAGCTGCGTGTAATTCAGAGTATCTTATAGTACACTCATTGCAAACAAAAGCTGGAAAAGTTTTCCACCGAAGCAATATGATTACTTTGCACAATGTCCAACTAATAGCCTGCATTCTGTGTGTTTATCAGAACATATGTTCACTGATAATGCTGATCCTGCTTAGGAATCAAACAAAGCCTCCAAATGCTGCAATTATATCAAGCAGTCGCATCAAATTAATATGGTTGATCTGACTGCATTCGTCAAAATGGATTTTCATTTATTCCTCTTTTTTTTCGTTTCCTATTCCGCTCTCTCATCTCACTCTCTTTCCCTCCCTCTGCCTCTCTCTCTTTCTATGCAGTGGTACTTTTAAGTTCAGAAACTGAGAGCATGTCTTCATTAGCTGCATTAACATTCACAGGCTGTAGTAAATTCTGACAGTGAAAAGGTCCCCGTAACCTTTAGTTGTGCAGAAATTTACTTCCCAAGAAAATTACAGCTGGCACTGTCTTAATTAATGCTCGCTTTCTTTGCTGAAAACCCATGGCTTGTCAGAAGAAGAGTGGGGAAGGAGAAAAAAGGAAGGAGAAAAGAAAAAGAGGCAAACGGAGGGAGAAATAAGAAGGTGAGGCGATTAAAAGGAGAGTAGAACATGCAACGCAGCTGGAAATGATAACTGCGGAATATATGCAAAATTCACAAATATTTTTCACATATATCACAACATTGGCCAGGTTTTAAGGGTGGAGTCGGATATCCGTGGAGAAACAAGCAGATTCAGAATGTTGATTTTCCTCTTTCTTCTCTCGTTTTTTTGTCTTCCAGCACAGTAAAAAAAAAAAAAAATCCAATACATATTTTATCTCTCGCTATCTCTCGACTGCATGCTGCGTACGATAGCCTGCTTTGGAAGTGACGATCATCTTCTAATACCCAGGCCATCAGAGGAGCAAAGAGGAGGTCGCAGACAGATTAGAATACTACAAAACAATTTGTCCTCACCACAGGTAAGGAGGAGGAACCCTGAAGATAGATTTAAAAAACAAAGACGATTGGACCGAGGCAGACATTCGTGTGCAAGGTGACTTCATGTTACACAATGGGTCATAATTAAACGATCAACAAAGAGCTTTGAGTATCAGGCATAACACTGAGTAAAATCAATGGCGTATTCTTTAAAATGGGTCTCATAGTCTCTGAGGGTCTATGAATTTCTGGCACTGACGTGGGAGAATCACATGCCTTGAGTTCCTATTGGATTAGAAACTGCGGGGCTAATGTGCGAGTACTTCCTCTAATGTGATGTTTGCCCATATTCTGTCCCTGTCATTCATGACAAGCCCTCTGGGTTTGATCATTAAACAGCACTGGAGGGTAAGGCTAGACTGTCTGTCTGCTCTCTCTCTCTTTTCTGACACTAATTAGTGGTTGTGACTCAGAGTACGGTTGATAGACAAATGTCAGAAAGCTCATGTGTGGGGTATTAATTGCTGAAATAAAAGCAGGGGAGGCGTGCTGAAGATCGTGTAAACCTCTCTTTGCAGATGTGTCTGTTACTCAAATCTGCAATTCAAATGATGGCAACAAAAAATGTCATGTGTTAATTCCTTGTTTATTTTAAGCTTTTGTTGATGCAGACCAGTCGCTTGTGATTATGCTAGAAATAGGTTTCGAACAGATAATTTAATTAACGAAAAGGATATTTTACACAAAAATTAAAATTATGCGCGTGTTCGATTCCAAACCTGGAACATGAAAGGATACATACTGAGGATTAATTTTTATCCTTTTAGGCATGCAATTAACATGAATGATGACCAAAGGTTTCTAAAAGGAGGCAGAGACGACATAAAAGTATAAATTTGGTCCATAAGACTATATTTTAAAAACAGAATTTTGTTGTTATTCACTTATATGTTTGGCTAACTAGAAAAAATATAAGTTAATATTGAAAAAAAAAAAAAATAATAATTCAGCCTGTTTATGTCAAACTTGAAACAACAAAAATAATGGCAGCATTTTAATATGTGGCTAAATGATTCAAATTATTTGGGCTTCACATCATTCTATCCTGTCAATATGTTTCAATTAATTTCTGATAATATTTGTGTGTGTGCCTATATATTAATGCTACTATTGTGAAACCTGCTGTCATTTGATCAAATCTCTTCATATAATTCAGTTTAGTATAATATTAGATGGCGCTAACCTGCACACACATCTGTAAGACTAGAAAACAATGAAAAAGGTCTATCAATAGCAGATTTCAGCAGATTTGTAACTGCTCAGTAACTAAACAGCATGCTCCACAAGCATGAATCTAATTTACCAAGCACATCCTCACTGAGATGAGGACATGGATAGAATAATTTCTGTGACTGTAACTGACATATTACCATCACTCCAGTGATACAATAAGGTGGGCCAATTACATCAACTAATTAAAACAATTAAAGCATGGAGGGTCTGGTATCTAAATTTCTGTCAAGCCTGGAGTCAGCTTATTAAAATAGTCCTTTAATGAGCTACAGACGCTCTCTGAGTGTCTCCTCTTTCGCTGGCCTGTTTCTTCCCTAGAGAGAGAGAGAGATAGAAATAGAGAGAGAGAGAGATCTGAGAATCTGTCTGTGCATGGATGAATATCACCCATTACATCACATGTTGATAATACAATTTCTTTCACAAGGCTTTATATATTCTGATGACCTGCATAATATAACCAAAAGGCTTTCAACAAATATGTCTTTTATGTATAATTATGCTTCTGTATAATTCTGTATTCACCTGAAGAAAAATCGAAATCTAAAATCTTTTAACCATCTTGTCATTTCCATAGTTAACCTGCTATGCTGCAATGCAAACAAATGCTTCAAGATTCCAAAACTTAAGAAGGAATTCTGATTTTCTGTAAAGTTCCACTGGGCACAAACACATCATTGCTGGTTTCGAACCTCACTCTCCTGTAGAACATGAGCTCACGGGCCTGCTCCAATGAGATGATAAACTGCCCCTGATTCTATGATTCCAATTTGTAATTTTCCGAGTGCAGAGGTAAGACTAAGACGATTGATCAAATCGAGGAGCAAGTTGAGCGACCCTTCCCTCTCTCTCCCTCTCTCTCTTGCCCAAAGACCCTCTTTAAATATTCAGCTAGATTTATGAATGGTCACTGTCTCCCACAGCTATTTATATCTCTTATATTGACAGAAACACATTCAGGAAGAGGAATTAAATTTTGGTTTCTGCGAGTGCGACAGGGGAAGTTTGATAGAGCGTAGTCTCACTTGGAGGTGGGGGGCTGAAACACTCAGATTAATGTATTTTTTGGAACAAAAGTAGACATGGATTTATTCCTATTTTCCCTCTCTTTTTATGAAAAATTCAAATGAAGGTCAATTTTCAGGATTACCTGCCTCTCTGTAAAATGTTTCAGAACATTTATCATAAAGCGGATAAAAAATTAAAGACACAGGAGGCCATTTTACCAGAACTGAAGACAAAGGTTAAAACAATAGACTTGGCTTTGTTTGATAATATATAGACTTGCGGAGTTACGGTATCTGAAGAGTCATTTGATTTTACGGTCCCGGCGACTGCCGAGAACCACCTTTAACTTTAACTATTCAAGTTCTGTGTTTGACTCCTCACGTTCTTCATCCTGGCCTGGTCTCAACCTCAAGCGACATCACAGACACGCCAGTCTGTTGGGACACCGGACCCCGCCATTCGATCCGATTATTTAGGAAGGACAAAGTGCTTGTGTTGATGAAGAGCCTGCTCGAAAATCTGAGAGTGCAGAAATCAATGTAGATCCAGCGGGCCCCGGAGCATTGATCACGACTCCCTCTGCATTGACAATCCATGCCTTGTTTGGCTATGCTCGTGAATAGGGCGAAATGAGCCTCCAGTGAACGCTTTCTGTACCATCTTCCTCGTGATCCCTGTC
>JAUYWG010000040.1:18782284-18794863 GCA_034779775.1 Enteromius afrohamiltoni
TATTGACACTGTTCCTGCCATGATTTATAATCACACAGTCAAAAGTTTTGAGTGAAGAAGCAAAGTTTACAGAGTAGGTCCTCAACAGTAAGCAACACTGGCGCAAACAACTTTTTTTTGCTATTAATTCCCAGTTTTTACTTTAAGCGATGCTCTTGAGCGAAGGCAAAAATCTTGGCTTATAGTTTGCGGTGGAATCAATCCCTGAGAGCGAATAGACACTCAAATGAGGGTCTCTCATTATGGACGGACATTGTTTGTCCAGAAATCCTTTCCTCCGCACCTTGTTAGAGATGTCCAGCCTGCATAATTGGAGCCGGTGCTGACAGACGCTTCACTGAAAGCTTTTGTAAATGACAAATGTTCCACCTCTCCGGGAAAGATGACCGTTTAAAAGAATGACGTCTCGTTATTTGGACTTGCGGATGATTTGGAAGGCTCTGGCAATCAAGCTGCTGCTAACAGTACCGAACCATTTCCCCTGAATCACCTCTCTTCAGAATGCCTGACTCCATTTATAACGAAGGAGATGCTTAGTTTAGAATAGGTTTACAATAAATAAACAGTCAGTTTATGATTAATTGGAGTTAAATTACTTGAAAACCACGTCGCCGTAAATTGGCCAAGATGTACTATGTGAATCGTTAAAACAAGATGAGGATATCAGAGCGATGAGATAACTAGAGCATTCTGACTAACCAAAGACAGAAGAGTTTCTACCCCCTTCAAAACAGGTTAAAGTTACACATCTGTTTTGAGATGCTCAGGTTCAACACGAACATTCCAAACACAGATGACTTCTCTTTGGACTGTTTTTGTTTATAACATCCAAGATTCCTCTGATTAGCTTGTCACTTTGTTTGGATCCTGGGTAATCAAGTAAAAACCTTCATTATAAGAGTCAGATTTTCACTTGTGTACTGGAAAGAGTCTTCCAGTGATGAATTCCACTTTATAAAGAACCACCTGTTGTGAACTTTTCAAGGGAAGTGTCACCCTATTGCAACAGAGCCATGTTGCTTTTTCGCATAGATTGCATTTTGCTTGTGCAATACGTGCAGGGTATAAAAGAAGATGAATGCCTTTGCTATTTATTCACAAATTAAATGTCTTGGATGCTGCAGTGTGTTAAAGCGTTACTCCTGTTAAAATAACATCGTCTTTTAAGATCCCATTTGCAAAAACGAGTAAAGAAAAAGCTGTAATTGTTCATAACTCAGTGAATGACAAAGAGTCACAAAGTTAATGATATATGCACTCTTAGAAGAAAAAGGTTCAAAAATTTACCTTTTGAGGTTCCTGGAGATTGCAACTGTGGGGGAACCTTAAAGGTTGAAAAAACCATTTTTGAAAGGTTCTAATTGGAATCTTCACTTTAAAGGTGCATTGATGACCCTCTTGGGTTCCTTTTAATTTTTTTTTCTAAATAGCAATAACATTTCCATTATTATAATTATTTATGTTATTATTATTATTATTATTATTATTATATTACTAATCCAATTTCACTATACAGACAGAACACCATGATTGTCCATAAACTGTCTAATTCATAAAGGTTTATTACAAACAAACCAACAAACATAAATAAATCAATAAATAAATCAACATAATCCATTTATGTACATACAGATTAATTTAAAAAAAAAAAGTTTTGGCTTCATGATACATGAAACATGTCTTTTAAATTTGAAGAATATTCAGTGTTGAAGATGAAGTGTAGAGCTGTGTTCACATCGCCTGTTTCACAGTCCTGCTTCTCCACTTCCATTACTATTTCTAAAAGAGGCTCTGCATCCAAGACATGTTCTTTTATAGACATCATAGGTTTGGGTAGATGTATATGATACCTAAACAAGGAGAAAATTATGTTACACTATAACAATATTTAATAGTTAAAGTATTTTTTTTAAGATGAAAAAAATTGTCAGTAATAAATGCTTGACTTTTTTTTGAACCTGTCACAATGTAATATATGCTTTGAAAAGATAGACAAGGCAGTGTACACTATATTGTCATTATAATAAAGATAGCCTAATAGAGAGGGTGGCAAGTGGTCATGATAAACTAAAATAAACAAATTATTTACAAATGAAATGCCTTGGATCCTGCAGTGTGTAAAAATAAGCAAATCAGTGATTTATTACTTTTGTGTGACAAATCAACAAAGATTTTATTTTTTTCATCCAACTCAGTAAAAATATCTACCACCACTGCTCTTCTTTGGCACTCTTTGCATTGTGGAAATTACCAAGTACAGGTGCAGATATAATCAAACAGAGCTTTTTTCTTGACGCTAATGTGTCATAAAATTATAGTTATAAATTATAGTTATAAAGGCAGTTGTAAAGTACTATCAAACAGTATTATTTTAATTCAATATACTACCTCGATAAAGTCAACAATGTCTCTTTTGAGAATAGATGATAATAGTGTTCTGCTGTCGTCCAGGTTCAGTTCAAATGAAGAAAATGCAGATCACAGAATTATTATATAACACACAACTATGACATGACAAACTATTTCCATAGCTTTGCAAAAAGTTCATATAGTTTTTATTTATTTGTAAGGTTTTGTTGTCTTACCACAGATATTTGTGCTGCTCCACTCCACTGCGCACGCTTGAATGTTTGTAACCTTTTTTCCGGGCGACCAAAAAATTCTTGCCTAAAAGTATGCTCAAAATATACGGCCTGGTTTAAATGTTTTTGACTGTTGTTTTTATTCTCAAAAAATAAAAGCAATATAATCATAATAGTAATAATAATATTAGCATAATAATAATTAATATAAAAATAATTAGACCTACTGATAAAGAAAGGAAGAAAAATAAATAATAATAATCTTGCTGATGAAACCTTACACAACACAGATCATGCTTCACATTTGAAGGAGTGTTATAGAATGACATAAATGTTACCCTTTCAGTTGCATCACTTCGACGTTACATATGGGAACTCGCCAACTGACCAACTGCCTTTGAGCTTTATACAAAATGCCAATGAATATTGGCGTGCACTTGATTGCGCTCAGGTGCACCTCATCACTGTGTGAGTATAAGCTTTTCGCTTCAGAGCCTTCGCCGTTCTGAGCTTAAGGAGACCCCCTCGACTAAGTTCTGGAGAAAGATAGAGTGGAGCGTCCTGACTTCAGGAGTTCCTGTGATCTTCTTGCTCTCTCGTCTGACAGTGTTTCTCTGGGCGGCTGTCAGCAGATCCTGCAGGCTGTTGGCCTTTTTAAAGGCCGGCTGTGCCAGTCATCTTGCATATCCAGCGAGCAAAGACCTCTAAGTGCACGGAGTTGCACGTGTCTGGGCCGAGAACACACTGAGTCGGCTTTCATGGATGGTCAATGCGTCCATTGCGTGCAGATGACCATGGCTATGTTGTGGACTCGCCTCTCATTTGTGAGACGTTGGACCGTAGCAAGTTCACGGCTCCCGCATAGTCCCGTGGTCCTCCGGAAGGAGACCCCTCCCCCCATAACAGGGCCGAGTGTGAGATTTAGAGATATGCGAGGTGGTCATGGGGCACAGATGAAACACATTGTGTCAACTCAAGACCTGAGCATTTTGGTTAAACTGATTGAGGCCATCTGACATCATCAAGTTACATTCCAGCTCTGCACAAGATGGAACCAAGATAATTAGCAATCATATTCTGCTCATACAACTGACAAAATAAAGATTTGGAAAAGTTTACACTCAGTGTGTGCCTGTTTATTTTTAATGCATGACAGTGTGATATCTAAGTATGGGAATGATTCATTTTTCTTTTTTTAATGGCATACCTGAATATTCAGGTTAAAAAAAGGAATGAATAAATGAATGCATGAATATAGTGATAGATTTTATCCATTGATTGTCTGAATTGTAAAGAACGGGCATTACATAACTGAGACAGGTGGTTGAAAAAGTCAAACGGATTTGTGTCATCAGCCAGTAAAACATTTTTCAAAACAATTTAAACTAATATGCAGCAATGAATTAGGACAAAATGCCTATTTTATTCCTTAGGCAAACAATATGTATAAAACTTATCTTTAGTAACGATCCAAAGTTTGGTGCTCTGTGTTTTACACTTTGTGAAGTCCCTGTAGCTTCATAACTTCAGAGAGTGCCACATTTAGTCACCAGATACTTTTAAAGATGCAGACTCATCTTGTGAGGTGATGAGATTTTCCCCATGGAGCAGGAGACCCCGAATGAATCCCTCCTCTTCCTGCTCACAGGCTGATTTAACACCAAGCAGGTCAAAAATGCACTGCTTCCTTCCTGTCTGTGAGGAAGCCAGGAGGGCTTGAGGAACCACTGTATGCATTTAAAGTGTATGTGTGTGCTTGCTTTATTGTGTTAGTTTCAAAAGGTGAATAAAGTTGCCCACAATTGTTTAAGCCTCCAATTGTTCCATCAACCCATAAAGAGTGCCAAATCATTCATATCACACACAAAAAACAAAAAAAAAACATAATGACCCCAAGCTTCACATGACAATAAGAGGTTCAGAGGGCAGTATTTCTTTTGAAAGTGAAGATCACAGTTTGAGTTACAGACTGAAAGTTCGATTTAATTCAGATTCACCAACTACTTTATTGCAGTACAGCAGAGATACCTTTTGAAACCAGTGGGTGTGGAGGTAATTCTGCCGAGCGGTCCCTGTTGTTGCTATTATCTGCTTTATTGAACATAGCACTCCGTTTCCACGGCCATTTACATAAACGGAGGAGTCTATATATTAAAGTAGCATCAAATGACTCATGACTTGGGAGAGGGGGGACTGGTGGCCCCATCCCTCTCGCCTCTTTATGCTCCTCTCTGCCTCTCCACCTCTGCATTGCAAAGCCCCTTACATTAAATTGTGATAGATGAAGAGCGGAGGGCATTCATACAAATCAATGACTTTAGTGTATGTGTCATTAGCTTGAGAGATGCAGGCAACGGTCAGTGCCATAAATCAAGCGATGATCGGCCTGTCTGAGACGCAGAGCGGCTCCTCGCACAGCCGCATGCATTAGCGAGCGAGGAGAGACGAGAAGAGCCCGGAAAGAACAGGAAAGTGGCTCCTCTGCTTATTAGCGGTATGCTTGGATAGCGTACGAGCTAACACGCTGAATGATGCTTCTGTTTTTTTTTTTATGTATATTTAAAAGTGAGCTGATTCTGGTGTATCCCTGATGACCAGGACAGTCGGTGGATTAATGACTCTTTGCTCTTGCTACTTTGACACCAATACTGAAGGCAGAGATCCAGCGACCCAGAACTCCAGAGAGACAGCAGTCAATAGCAGACCCTCTCACCCAGTGAACCACAACCGGAGAAAAATCATTCTCACAATTTACCACAGACAATAGCGTTTAATATGGACTAAAATGTGCAAGATCGCAGATCAGTATAATTAGACTTAAAAGAAGTCCAGAAGAACCAGTGAAGCATCACAAGGCCTTGCACTTCCTGTTTGTAACACCATCAAAACATTAACTTAAATATAATTTTACGTCTTTTTTTGATGAAATGACTATGAATTAGCATGCATACAAATTAAAATTGGCTGTTGTCTTTCCTGTCACTTTCACACATCAAATGCTAGTGAGACTTAATCCTCTATTTTTTGGTAATTGTCATTTTGTTGGGGCAGCCTATGTACCAATTAAAAATGCAGGCATAATTATTTTTATTGTGCACAGTGTTTACTGTCAGTTAAGAGCTGTTTGATGGAGATATTTTAAACTCTTAAGCAGTAATCACTGCTGTTTACTAAATGCCTATTTGATTTTACTAAATTAAATATAACGTAAGACATGTTTTGTCAGGTAACTTCTTGTGGTAAATTCTAAATGAACATGTATTATTCAAGGTAATAAAATAATATTTGTTAAAATTGTAGTAGAAAAAGACAGAAATTGCTTCTCGATGTAACAACTTCACATTCCCATTTCTCACAGCTTTCCCCTTTTGAACTAAACACTGCATGTAAAATTGAGGAGAAAGAGACAAAGTAAGAAAACAAGGCCGCAAGAGAACAACAGGTTTTTCAACTTTCATATTTTTATAAAACGGTGAACGACAGCAATCTTCTATTGCTTATGAAACGCATTCATCTTTCTCTCGCTGGTCTAGAAGGAGTAAAGAGGGTTCAGTTTGGAAATGTCGAAATCACACACTTGTGACTCATTTCACATGCTCATTTTGGAAAGAAAAAGAAAAAGGAAATGTCTCTTAGACTTCAAACAAAATCATTTACATATAAAATATATCAGAGTTTTTTTTTTTTTGTTCATACTAGACAGTATGGACAAAGCAATCAAACTAACAGCACAGACTGAATTTCCATAGTTCTCTCTAGAGGCTATATCTGCATTTGATCTAAAGAAATTAAAACTAATTATATATTTATAAACACAGTTATATTCATTTTTGTCTTTGATGTTTGTGCTCATTTCTGGCACAGAGAAAATTAATCAATTATAATTTCCTCTAATGATACGTCTGTTAAATCATATATTTTGATATGTGCTCTGCATTGTGCTAGTCTGATGTGCATCTAACTACAAAGGATAGAGAGTATATGCTTGATATACAGTGCAGTTAAACTGTGTGCTTGTGCAAGAATAAATGCAGACGTATTTGTTTCAATAAATTCTCTTGACACAAGTAAAAAGGCCTGCTATTAACACACTGAAGAATACTCAACTACATACACTCAGTGTATTTTGACACGTCAGTAACCCACATACCACTTGACTCGCCGCTTACATAATGTCCCCACAATAGACCCATTCCCAACTCTTACAGTGTCTCTTGCCATACAACCATTGACACCATTGGACAACGCTATGATTAGCCAATTAGGAGAAACACGATGGGGGCAAGATCCCACAAAGCTGCAAAAATAGGGACTACAATGAAAAGGTGGTTGATGGAGGCCCTGAGGCGCGATGAACCCTTCCCAATTACTCCACTACAGGACCTGAGCTCAGAGGGGTCATGCATTAAAGCGAATAAATGTATCTGAAATGATCCCTGAGCCAGAGTTAAACAAATCAGGATCCACCCTAGGGTTTAACATACAACTGTCTCCCTCTTGGGAGAAGAAAAGAGAGAAAGCTCTACCTAAACATATTAGACCATGAAACCCACCTTCAAAATGAGCAACTGAGATTGACAGAAAGAGAAAGACAACCGGAAACACTCTCTTTCCAGAACTGGAGTTACTACCTGCCTGCTTCGCCCGTCTTTCCCTTGTTTTCTTTTATTCTTGAAGGAGCCTAATTAGCCGTTGCTGAGGGCCTCTTTCTCCCTGCCCTTAAATCAGTAATTGGTTTCAGTGCTGAGACTGTCAAGAAATTAACACATCACACCCTGACAGCAGCTGTTTTTTCCCTCTTATTTGTCATCTGAATCGCCACTGATTTGCCAGAGAGCATAACAAATGAGTGGTTGGTAATCAGAGGGTACTCTCTGGGGTGGAAGTGTGAGCGAGAGTGGGAGAGGAGGAGAGTTAGTGTGGATGTTGATGCCCGGACATGTTCTCCATGACTGATATTTAACAATTTTTCACTTGTGAATATGGCCTGCTATGCTAGCTTGTACATTTGTAGATTTTCAGTCAGGCACTAAGTCAAAGAGGTAAAGTGTTACCGTCCACTCTGAAAAGATCCATCTCAAAGCCTCAGGGCTGGACTCATACATGGTCAAACTTAACAAACACTCTCCTCCCAAATACACTATTATTCATGCTTCTCTTCAGTCATTTGCCCAGGGTCAGCAGACAGATTAGAACAATCATGATTTAAGGATTAGAGCACAATCACCAAGTCACTGATAAGACGTCCATTTAACACCACAGATAAGATCAGCACATGACTGGGTTAGGTGAAGGACACGGCTACATTTCCTCTTTAAGAAGTTGAATAACTCATTTGACTCTGCTGTCTAAATTGTCAAAACTTCTTGATTTGAAGAAAGTATGATGCTTTTTTTATTAAATTAATAATAATGCTTATTAGTAGCACTTTATTTTAACTTTATACTTATTATTTAAAAAGTGTTTGATTTATAAGATAATATTGCGTATAAGTATCAATGCATTTATTTTTAGAAATGAATTTTTGTTTATACAAAAAATAAATAAAATTCATAATTACATTTAAAAAATATATTTTTTATATATTTGTTATGAAAGGATGCATTGAATTGCTCTAATTGAAGTAAAAGTAAATGCAGTTTTTTAACGTTGTATATTTGAAGGTTTTTATATGAAATTATATACGTTGAATGCCAATGGTACTTCATAATAACAGCGTTTATACTGTGCATTTAATTCATTTAAACCTTGGTAAGCATCAGATGTTTTAAAAACAACATTTTATATATGCAGGATAATATACATTCTTACAGCTCTAAACATATCTAATATATGTCAGTTTTAAATAAAATATTGAATTCCAGATTTCCAGATATTTACTAATGCTGAACTAATGGTTCATTGTGTGTAGTTATTATAAAGTGTTACCGATGTTTCAGTTTTATGGTTATTAAGAAAGGGCCGGCATGTAATGAAGGTGATCATCATATTTAAATGGAAGATGTATTTAATATGTTTTAGTATTTAGAGCCTAACATGTTCTCTAATCAGAGAATATTAGAAATGCAGATGGCAAGGGTCTGTGAGAGGCAGAGATGTATCCTGCCCATCCATAAATCCCTCAAACTCTACAGGCAGATAATGGCCCAATTAACCTTTTCAAACTACCACTGTCAGCACAATTTGCCGTGGCTTTTTACGAAATGAACTTCTCTTGGCAGCAAACTGTGTGAGATTCAGTACACAGTGAGGGCCTGCTGCCCCTGGGCCATCTCTTACCGACCCTCCAACCTCTTCTAGTCCCTCAGTGAGGTTTTTAGCTCTCCAGACCTCCATTTTACCTACTCTAGCTCTTTCATGACCATTTCTGTAATCAGTGCAGTGAAGGACACCGGACTAGCGCTAGCTTTCGAGTGGAAGGCTGCGCAGGTAAGATTGCAGTCCAGATGAAGAGAGCGGAGGGGGTGGAGGTGGCAGCGAGGCTTAAATTGGCCCTCTTGCACCTGCACGCTTGTGACGCCAATGTCACTCGCTCTGTAGCAGGAAGAGGTCAAGAGGTTCATTGTTACATCCTCACCTCCTCAAACCAAGTGCTCACCTCAAAGTTCACCACCATTAGACAGAAAGGCACATTGGCATTCTCACTTTAAAAGTGCGAAGCTAAAGAAGTTCTCATTAGTCCTTGTAAGACATAATTACACAAATGCATGCTGATTACACACCACAGAAAATCATTTCTGTACTTATTTAGCTCACAGACATATCATCTCGGGGTGTTAAATGTATAGAGGGTAAAAATAAAACGTATATTAAGACTATTAGTCCCACGCACGCGGTGGCATATCAGCGTGGCTCCGTTTAACTTAAACAGTTTATCCATTCGAAAACATTATGTTTGTTCATTTGCTTCGTGACATGAAACCACGTTTCAAAAAGGTGAGGTTAAATTAAAACGCGCCACTTATACGAACACTCATAATCTAATAAAGAGACCGGTCTGGAAGAAAGTCGCAGCGGTCTTGTCATTGTCACCTCACATTAATCAAGCGGCCCGGCGCTTAAAACGATAGGTGGGTGCAAGGACAGAGAAATAAAAATCTAAAGAAACAGTAGCATTGAAAAAGAAGAAAAAGAGGAGCCTGGGTGCAACTGCTGTCATTCAGGAAATATATCCGAGTCTATAAAGTGTTCCCTCAGGTCCTTGTTGTGTCTTTCACTGTCTGTAGGTGTGTACTCACTCCATCTCAGCGCTGTCACACAACACCAACAGTCTATTTGGGTCTTGCATGTTAGCCAGTGTTTGTTTGTGTGTGTGTGTGTGGGGCTGCATGTGACTGACACCCCGAGGCTACAAATACAGTTATACAAAACAAGGGTGGAAAGAGGCCGCCGTATGATATTTCTTGATTTTGACAAGCGGCCTGCCAAGGTGAAATTGTTTCTGATGTGCTTTTGAGGCGCTTCCCTCTTCCAAAGGCCGTGTACATGAAGTTAGTGTTGTTTTCTACCTCATCTCCTTTTCCAACGTGGCGGCAAGCTGGGGAAGAGAGGTGGCTTTTGCGCCTTCGTGTTTCGCGAAATTGGACTGCCTCTCCCCATTATTGTAAACATCATCCCCGCCGACATGGCTGGCAGTTGCTGTGGCGTCGGACCTGGCTGCCTTGGATACATCTGCTAAAACACATCCATTAAGGCCAAACTACTTTTGATTTACATGTTGAGACTTTTTAAAAGTGTCACATCCAGTGGCATTTGCCCAGACAGCTCGCCTGTGTCGCACAAGCCCAACCGTCTCTCTCTCTCTCTCACACTCATGCACACACACAGCCTTTATTTGCTCTTTTCTCCTTTTTCTTTTTCTTTCTCTCCATTTTTTCCCCCAAAGGAAGAATTCTCTTTCGTTCAACGTTGGTCACATCACACCAGGCAACCCCTCATGGCTCGGTAAACAACGCTCTTCTACTAGCGCTTGCTCCTCTCCCTTTCTCCCTTCTGCCTCATTACTGCATAAGCACAACTTAATGACCTTATCGTCAATGCAGTTCCCTATCACCTGTCACACCAGCAATTAATTTGATTCCAGCTATAAATTATGGCAGATCTTTTCTTTCTTTTTTCCCTTTTGTGTCAGAATGTAATTTATAATGATTAGGGGAAAAAAAAATGCATGTGACATGGGTATCATGAGAAAGGACAACAAAATGCTCATTAAGGATGTAGAAATTGTCCGTGAGGCTTTTGTTGTCTAAGGTCTCACTGTAATTAAACTTGTATCAGCTAGTTCATAAAGAACAGACAATTAAAGCCACAAGAATGGCTAAACAATAGGCCATAGGTTTGAGATCGGAGCGCCGTAGAGCGTTAGCGATAAAAGTGATAATTAGCTACTTTTGTCACATTAGTTATGGAAGTTACAGAGTAACTTCTTTTTGTTCAGATTTCTCAAAACAATGTGCTGAAAGAGTGTCATCGAAAATTGGCCCTCGAGTACTCATTAAAGTCAAATGGTGGCAATGCCCCCCGTCTGGTACGCTTCAGATTTCCCTGATAGATGCTTGTCTCGGATCAAAGTTATGAAACGAGCCATCTCTGCATCAGCATGCATCATGTGCCGTGTTAAAAGTATTGTTACAGACAGCTTCTCTTTGATTCGTCTGACTGACAAGCTCACTTCCAATGCGCCGTTACGTGTGCCATGTATCAATTAGACACCTCAATCTGATTATATCTAACTTACTAGACCTTGTATGCATTACATAGCCGCCTTTAGACACGCTGGAGGGCAATGCTTCATCTTCACTTGGCAAAGATTTTATGAATCCAAGCGATTTCATAAAAGTCCCATTATATCTGAATTTACTGCTGTTATGGCTTACGATACAAATATCTCAGCAAGGTGTGAATGTCGCCAGTGGCTATGCTTGTAAAGAATGAGGCGGTAATATGTAGCGTGTGTGTGGGAGAATATGTTCTGAATGATAATATGACTTCCTTTATATCCTATTCGCACACAGTAGGACTATATAAAAGATACTCATGAATGTATTATGGGTAATGGATTAGTTGAGTGTTTTTATGGACGTTTTGATTCTCACATATGTTAGCGAGCAAATTACTTAGTTTTCACAAAAATGCTCGAGGCAGATCGTCACAACACGGCCCGAGTTCATGATTCATTTATTAAAAGGATTTGTCAATGTTACATCAGCCCCGAAAAGGAAAGGAAAAGAAAAGGAAAAGAGAAATGTTTCTGGCAAAAGACCACCACGGAAAACGCACAGGTCATGTATTTGAGGCAAAAAAGCCAGTATTGGTACTGAAAGGGTTGTGAAGGTTATTGTTAGATTTACAAGCACAGAAATTTTGTCTTTAATTTTGCTCGTTATTTTATCATTCTCATTTTGTCATTGTTCCGATAAAGGCTCTGTGAGGACCTCCATGACTTTTCCTTTATTGGGTCATAAAAGCTTGTATGTTATGACCGGTTAAAAGGCGTCACCTTAGATTTGAGCCCCCACACATCAGATATGTTTCTAATGTTAAAGCTGAGCACCTTGACCCCATTATTAAGAGAAGTCTTTATGCACAGAGATAAAACCCAACTAAATGTGTGACGGATGCACTGACGATGCCTTTATGTGACTTCTTCAATCAACAGAATCTTAAATATTTTTCACAATAAAATGAGAATTATGCATCTTGAGCTGATTGAATTATACAGGTAATTGCACATCTCATCATGTTCCCCACCGCCTGTTCACTTGATCTATTAACATAGTTTCCTGATCGTTCTTCCAGCACACACTATATCTGAGCATGGGCTTGAGGAGAGGGTCAAGGACAGCTAAACTTTTCATCCTCTGGACTGCTCAAAAATTTAATAAATAAATAAAATACAATAACAATTAATAAGTAAATAAATTAATGTAAAAAAGAATAATAATGACAAACATGTGATTACAAATTTTATATTTAACAAAACACCAACTTTAAAAGG
>JAUYWG010000040.1:18803234-18819109 GCA_034779775.1 Enteromius afrohamiltoni
ACAGACAGACAGATAGATAGATAGATAGATAGATAGATAGATAGATAGATAGATAGATAGATAGATAGATAGATAAAAAAGAGATAGATAGACAGACAGACAGACAGACAGATAGATAGACAGACAGACAGACAGACAGACAGATAGATAGATAGACAGACAGACAGACAGACAGACAGACAGACAGACAGACAGATAGATAGATAGACAGACAGACAGACAGACAGACAGACAGACAGATAGATAGATAGACAGACAGACAGACAGACAGACAGATAGATAGATAGATAGATAGACAGACAGACAGACAGATAGATAGATAGATAGTTCACACAGCATTATCATGAAAGTCTGAGTGATGGAACAGTGTACTGTATGTGGAGTGTCTGTAGCACATATCCCAGTGCACTGTATGAGCACCATCTGTGTGCAGTGAGCTCTGTGTTCACAGTAGCATACACACTCAAAGAGCGTGAAGGCACTGTGCACAATAAAAAACCGTAATGCAAAAAGCGTAATGTGTGTTTGAGTGGATGAGGACCCAGAGTGGCTCACACATGACACAAGCCATACCCTCAAGTCCATCTGTCACCATGCATGGATATCACGCCAAACCTGCTTTGAAACCCCTCCCTCCCTTCCACTTTCCCTGTCTACTGTGCTCCCTCTCTCTTTCTTCATGTCTCTCTATCTATCTCACTCTCCCTCCACCTCTTGTCCCCTTTTCTAAATCTCAAAGGAGCCTGTGTGTACTCTATATTTATTATCCTGGGTGGCACAGATGATAGATGGGATACCTGCACAATTACAAGGGCACAACATTACCTTTTCCAAGCTGATAGGGTGAAAAACACACTCTCTATCCTCTCGCTCACTGTCTCGCTCTTCAGAAAGGGGGATATTATATTATAAAGACATGTTCTGTTCAGGGCAGGAAGCACAATCCAGACCAATTAACAAAGAGTCTCTATAACTTAAAAAAATCCTCACAACATAAAACATAATGGCCTATCCATTTCAAATTTTAAATCCTTTTGTAGAGAGTACAGCACGGACCACCCAAGGTAAGGCATATAAAGTATGGAGAAAGAAAACAGGGAGTCACAAGTGACTGTCTTTGGTAACGTTCATAATGTTCCCCAATGCACAGGAAAGCAGCGCTATGGCCACGGGTGTATAAGCTCGTCGCAGAGCATTGACACAGGCCTGGAGCATCATATTAAAAGTGTTTCTCTGTGGCACAATGTTAAGGCAGCCAAAGTCTGAGCATTTATCTTTATTCTGCTGAGATTTGTGAAAGGCGAGATTGAGAGGAGGCCGATAACGCAGGGTGTTCCGAGGCGGACATCTTGAAGCGTGATGTTGAGGTATGTTCCTGCTTGGGCAGGGGAGGCATCGACATATAAAATGGTTGTAAATTTGCATTAGGCTCAATCCATCATAGGTGAGAGGGAGAGAGAGTGGGGACAGCGAGCGAGGAGCTGTGTTGTACGCTGTAGAGCAGGCAGCCTCTGACAGATTCCTCTTTAAGTGACTGTGAATGCAACAATTCCACAAATAATTTGTCAAGCGCTGCTGCTGAACTAGCTCTGAACCCTCTTCCCCTCTCTCCCTCTATCTCTCTCTCTCTCTCTCTCTCTCTCTCTCTCTCTCAAGGCCATGGCTATAGAGTTGCAATCCTTTTATGGGACAACTCCTAATAAAGGATACGAAAATAATTACAGTTTGTTGGAAAAGCAGCCAAAGACATAATATATGCTGATAAAAAAATTTGTAAAAGGCTTAAGCTTATGTTTAATTCTTTATTATTATTTTGTTTGATTGTATGTATTAATTACTATTATAAAGAGGCTACTAACACACACACAAAAGTTACTGACTGTGGTTTTAAGTGGTCATACTGTACACTGTATTTAAAATCTTTTTTTTTTTCTTCAGGTAATTAAATTACCTAATGTATAATAAAACACAGAAACATTCCTTGCCTAATAAACATTAAAAACCCTGCTAAACAGAAAGCAAGTTGTCTCTTGGATGGAGACATAGACATGTTGAGTTGTAACAAAAGCACATGGTTTGTAAACTACATAATGACAATCAGACCCAAATTAGGAGAGCAAATGAGCTGTTTGGGCTGATGGTCAGCAGAAACTTGGCAGCACTTGATTGCATTTTTGTATTTATGAGCTAATTTCACTGGGCACTTGTGTTTACTGTATACTAATACAGCATGTGCTGTCTTTCAGTCATGGTGTGGCTTTTATTTGAAGGCCTTTCAGGGTTTGGCTTGTTTACTTGTAATTGAACATGCAAGAGAGACAGACATCGTTTGACAAACTGAAGACCTTTGTTCTCTTCTACACAGTTTTGTAGATAAATAATTAAGAAGCCAAATCAAGCAAAATGACATGGTTACAGTGCAGTCATTTGTATGACCATCAGAGGAATCTCATAAAGTAACAATGCAAGACTGTATTAAGGGGTGTTAAAAAAAAAACAAACTCCCACCCCAAAGGGTCAGAATCAAATGGTTGATCACTTTTAAATAACAGTAGCATTGTGATAACATTTATTTACATTAAAAGATTCCTGTTATTTATTAATAAAATACTTATTAGAATAGTAGTTGTAATCGGAGGCTGTCAATCAATTTATCTACTTTAACATTATTACAGGCCACATTCACACAGGATACTGTTGCCATGAATATAATTTCTATATACCATTCAGATATATATCTGATGCCAACCATGAACTGACACTCTTAAATATTAGGACACTTTTCCCATTTAGGAAATGTTCCAGTTAGTTTCTGGGTACTAGCAATAGCACTTTTATTCAAGGCTTTTCTTGCTAACTTACTAAGGGATGTTACAGTATTTACAATAACTGTGATATTTTAATAAATAATCAAATATTGATATTTTGTTATTACTACAATTCTAGACGAATTCTAGTTGATACTCCAACATAGTAGGTGGCAGTATTGCAGTTTAACACTGGTTTCCACCCGTAGAAAAATGGAAGAACATGACAATGCAATGTGTAGCTACTACTGCTGCAAAAAATCATGTCAGAGGAGATGACAGACAAAAGCAAAACAGTCTACCAGCACCTGAGAAAAGTTATCTCACCAGTGTGGGAGTTCTTTTTGGATTCTCTACAAAAAGGAAGTGCCAAACAACAGTAAGCTCTTTATGAACACTTTCCCACAGTTATAGTCTCTTCCTCTCTATGCTCAAATTTTTCAATGTTATTTAAAAAAGAGAAGGCGAAAAAAATTAAGTTTAAAAAGAAATAAAAGTTTTTTTCTCCAATACTTGCTGACCACAATTATTGGCAGCCCTAGAATTTTTTATTAGTAAAATATCTCTGAAGTATATTCCCATTCATATTCACAATTCTGAGCACTCCAGGGTGATTATGGACATGAAATTATCTAGCCATTTCAAAACCATTTATTGTTTCACAGAAATATTTATAGAAGCGACAACAAAGCCCAAATTCCCTTAATCATCAAAAAACAAATAATATATGTGATATATGATGAGCAGCAAAAGATAATTTAGCTTCAGCAGTTGGTGAAGTGGCTTTAAGAAAAGAGCTAGAGCTGTGAAAATGACCATTTCCACCATCAGGGAAACAATTAAGAATTTCCAATTAACAAACAATGTTACGAAGCTGCCTGGAAGAGGACTTGTGTCATTCTAATACATGGCAAGACACTTCAAGGATAACAGCTGGAGAATTGCAGAAAACAGTTGAGTCTCAGGGTAAGAAAAGCTTTAAAAAAAATAGAACCCTACATCAGCACATGTTGTTCAGGACGTTTTAGAAAAATTCTCCTCGCTCATCCAAAAACAATCTCCAGCATGTTCAGTTATCAGACAAGACTGGAACTACAAATGGGACTGTCTTCTAGGATCAGATTAAACTAAAAGTGTTTGCTGGTTTTTAGCAGCAAACACTCAAGATGGGTTTAGTGAACACAGGGATAAAAAGTACTCCATGTGTACAATGAAGTACACTGCTGTGTTTTTGATGTTGTGGGCCTATATTTCAGCTGGAGGTCCTGGACATCTTGTTTAGACACATAGCATCATGGATTATATAAAATACCAACAGATAACAAATCTAAAACTGACTGACTCTGTTAGAAATCTTATAATGGGCCATGGTTGAGTCTTCCTCCTTGAGACAATAATCTAAACACAAACTGAATCACTGCACAATTCACTGAGCAGAAAATTAAGCTTGCCATAGCTGTCCCAGTCCTTTGACCTGAACCCTGCAGAAAGTGAGTGAGGTGAACTAAAGAGGAGATGCACCATCATGGAGCTGGAAATCTAAAGGGTCTGGAGAGATTCTGGATGTGTTCTTCAAACTTTTCAGGCATTACAGGAGAAAACTCAGAGCTGTTATCTTGGGAAAAGGATGTAGCAATAATTATGTGCCAATAATTGTGACTAACATGTATTGCAGAAAAACATTTATTTCATAAGTGAGTTAATGAGTTTTTCTCCCCAATTTTAATTGTTTTACTTCACTGATAGGTAAGAATTGTGTGAATTTTTTGAATGAAAGAGCAAAAGGATAAACAATACAGATCCATTTTCAAAATCATCTTTGCTCAGATTTACCAAGCGAGCCAATATTAGGGGGTGCACTGTAGATCGTGGTATCCCTAGTTTTTATATAAGGCAATTGTCTAAACTTTAGGTCTTATCAATCTATCCTGAAGAACAATAGTGAGCATTTAAAATGACAAAAAAAAAAAACATTAGTTTAAAGCATTAGCACTGAAATTTCTAAGACGTTTGCCAAAATCTAGTGTGTTTTGCGAGATGGGGCCTAATATCATATGTATCCAGGAGAAAGAAAGGCCTGATATTGTAGTATTCACACAATAATGACCTCAGAGCTCTCCATCAGCAGTGTTATTTATCAAAAACAGGCTGTGAGCGGGGTGAAGGATGTCTCTTATCTTTTCCTGTCAGCAGGGACATTAGTCATGGGAAAGTTTGGCTCCGGTCTAGGCAAAGGGGGTCCTTGTTGTCATTTTAAATTGCTAATCAATCACCAGATCAGGTGCTTCTGTTGACCAGATTACATAGAGGGGTGCCGTGAACATGCAGGGCCATTTGTGGAGGGTTTGGCCCATGCAGATGAGGCCGATTGAGCGGTTTAACATTGTTGATCACACAGTGAGGAATGGGATGAGGAGGAAAGCGAGAAAGAGAGAGAGGGAGGGAAAGAGCCTTAAGCAATGACTTCTGAGAGGGCAAACCGAAAAGGAAAAAATGCTCATTCATCATTATTGTCATGGGCTTTCCCAAATGATAACAATTTGTCTTAATCCTATTTTTAGACAATGAGACACAATAGCCATTTGGCCAGATGGGATAGCAGCCCACCATTGCAATATGTTACCTTTTCCTTTGATGTCGCTGCTTAATTTCATTATTTTGAATGTTTCAATGTCATTACAATCAGCTCTATTCAACACGTTCAGAAGCGGAGCGCTAAAAGCTACATATTCTTACAGAATGCTAATAAATTTAAAATCGCATCACAAACAACTTAAGAATTAAGTCGAATATCTGACCCAGAAAGGCATAAAGAAAAGGATCTGCTTCAGACAAACAGATTCATTGGGGCAGATAGACTGGGACTTCTGAAAAGCAGGTGGCCAGTACGTGTGGGTCCTTCTAATGGGAAAGAGGAGGTCAAAGTTGTGACTGAGAAGGATGAAGACAAATGATACTGAGAGAAGATGTATAGAAGTGGTATAATTGACATCTAACGTGTGTGCTGACCCTCTGACTCCTGGGGTTACCGCAGGCCACCAAATTAAAGGCCAGCATTAGTTTATCCAATGGGGAGATTCAGATTGAGCCAGCAGTTTGAGAGAACTGAAAATCAATCGTAAGAATAGTTGAAGTTGAAATTGATCATTTGCATCAAAAACTGTAAAGCCTTAATGCTTTTTATGAAGAAGGTGCTGTATGCTCTTTACATTGTTCTGAATTTGAGCTTGCATCGCAATAATAGTTTGATCACTATATCACTGAAAGTTGAAGTCCCTCTAAAGCTGATACAAACAACACTTGACACATGCTCATTCAGTTTTCTGGATTAATTCATGACATACTAATGAAAATATAGATCTTAAATAGTAGAGGTCTCACCAAGGCAGTTTTTTGATAAACACACACAAAGTAATTTTGTAATATTGCTGTTTAAAACAATGTTTCCATTATTCATATATTTTAAAGTGTCATTTATGCATGTGGTCGCAGAACTGAATTTTCAGGCACAATTACATCCGTTTTAAGTACCACATGTTCTTTCAGAAATTATTTGAATGTGCTGTTTTGGTGTTTAACACACATCTTCTATTAATATAAATGCTAAAAATAGTTGTGCTGCATAATATTTCGATTCCGGACTCTTTGAGAAATAGATTTAAAAGTTAAAAGAACTATACTTATTTGATATAGCAATATTTTATTAGTAATGTCTGTGCAGTCACTTTCGATTAATGTATTACACTTTACAGTATAGTACTGTATACATATTTGTAGACACATATACTTTTACAAAACATAATTACTTTTTCTCCTTATATTCAAACAAAATGTGTCGACAAATATCTGTTGTGGCGTTAAATAAGAAAACACAATGTGATTAGGTTATACTGGATTTGTTATTTTAAATGGTGCTTCAGTGAAGTGATATATCTATGTATGCGTGTTCAGTTTGCTTTTGCTCTTTTGGACAGAACAAATATACTCCTTGCAATTTAGGATCTGCCTTAAAGGGAGAGTTGACCAAAGAATTAAAATTCTGTCATTAATTACTCACCCTTGTGTTGCTTCATCTTCAGAACACAACTTAAGACATTGTTGATGAAATCCGAAAGCTGTCTGACCCTGCATAGACCCCAACTACCATGCTTAAGGCCCAGAAATGTAGTAAGGACATCATTAAAATAGCACATTAGTTAGTTCTGTTCCTGTCAGATTTTATTAAAATATCCAAATTGTTTCCAAAGCTGAACAAAGGTCTTACGGGTTTAGAACAACATAATGGGTGAGTAATTAATGACAGAACTATTTGAATCCATAGTGACAATTGTTTAATTTAAACATACAAATAAAATAAAGAAGATTCTCTGTAAACTCAGTAAGCAAAAGAACACTCGAATAGAGCAAAACTAATATTAGTGTTAACAACATGCAGTGTAATGGAGCTGTATCTCCTCTATACAGTCCTGTGGGAATCTGTTTACATGGCTCTGTTAAATCCCTACTGTTTCATGCACAAAAATTTCCATAGCTTCATCTTTGAGAAGCTGACAGGAACTGATGTCTCTAAACAGTGTTTAAAAACAGATTACTGCATAATTGCATGTGTAAGGCGCTCTTTAATCCCCTCTCCTGTTCAAATCCACCATGTCACCACCTTCAATCGCAGAGGGCACATCGCCATTAAATACGTGAGCCGCCGATATATATGATTCACATTTCAAATGCCTCCATTTCCCTGTCAGTCTCTCACCCCGCTTGCTGACTTTGGTAAAGATGTCATCAAATTCTTATGCCACCATGTGAGTCTGTTCATGATGGTAAATTATGTGAATGAAAGCAGAGAGAGGGAGGAAGTTCTTGCTCATAGAGGTCAGTCTCTGACTCGCCGGATGCAATTAAACAAATGCAGACATGCAGATGAAGTGCCAGTGAAAAGGAAAAGAGTGCACTTTAGACCTCCCTCAGAGAGAAAATAAAGAGAGGGAAAAACTTTTAAGTGAGGAGCTAATGTCATTGACGTCTGTTTTTGCATTTGCATTATGGAAGCAGCATTAGTCTCTGATTACACTAACTGAACAAGAGACTTTAGCTGGTCGTTACAGATAGCAAGGGTTTTGTGTTGATGCCGTCTGAATAAACCCCCATATATATCCACATTTTTTAGATTAAATTGCATTTTGCACAGTATGTTATTTAATCTGTGTCGGTGACTCATCAACATTTACAAAACAAAATTGCAATGTATTTTTTTTTGCAATTTCACTCGTCACAAAGCAACAAACACACTGTGTCCTTAGTGAGCAACACATCCATCCCTCTCAAGTGTGTGGGCGTGACATGCGATAAACCCCTCCCCTCCATTTCCACTACCCAGCATGCCTCGCTGTATTGGCTAACTCTGAGTGATAATTTATCATGTACCTACTGTGTTCCTCTATTCCAGAGATGAGCAAGGAGCTCTTAAGACACCATTGATTTTTATTTGATTAAATGTCCGCTCGTTCGCAGCAAATTAGCATGAGTTTAATCAAATCAAAATCGATAACTACTTAATAAAACGAGCCCCATTTACGGTCGAAGTGAGACTTTGGATGGTTTAAGAAAATAGGTGTGATGTAGATAGGAAGTGTGAATATGTCTCATGGTAATGTAAAAACACTGAATTGTATTATTCATATTATTATCAGTTCAATTGTCTTTGAGAATAAAATCTATTACCACACAAAATAACTTTCTTTCTTTCTTCAAAGAAAAAAAAACAAAACAATCTAGGCTACAGTGAGTCATTGACTATACAACAGAAGTAAACAGAAATGGGGCTGCTGTGTGAACAGTTAATCATGATTATTTTGCTCACAAATATAATGAGAATTATTCATCATTATCATTTTTTTTTCATCAGAATTATTGCACTTTCACATAAGCACAAATTTACTTAGTTTAACTTAGATTAGTTTGCTTGCATTTTTAGTTGCAGAAAACAGCGCAAATGACTTAACTGCCTGTATCAAAGTTTTGTTTGTGCAGAATATCTCAGTAGAGATCACAGAACTTTTATTTACATTTTTGCTATGTTTTCAGCTCATTAGTACTTATTTCTGTAATGTAGAGAGCATTTGCACATGGTTGCCAGGTTGGGGAAGTTCAGTAAAGCAAATCAAATCAATTTAACAGAATTATTGCACTTTCTCATAAGCACATTGGGGATGTATTGGGGATTTACACTCTTGACATCAGGCAACTGCAGCCATGATAACTGGTGGAGGCTTCTTACCAACGCGAGATTACATTAATGCCAAGTCAAAATAAATTATTTTCAGGGTAAATTACTAGTTAATAAAAAAAAAAATCCAGACAATTATGTTTAGTAAATCGAGAGAAGCAGAAATTATTCAAATATGATTTATGGCGCAGCCTTGAATGGAACCAATCCATAAATAGTTAAAAAGTTAAATAGCCAACAGGTAAATAATATGTGTGTTAATACTTTTAGTGTGAAAAATCCATTACTAGCCTGTTCAGTGTTTCTCTAATATCTTTTTTGAACCTAGTTGCCATGACAACTAACAACTAAAAACCATGAAAAAAAAAATGTGAACTGTACAGCTCAAATTAAACTAGTTTTACAGAAAAAAAGATGTGTGTTTTTATAAAATATACTTTAAAGACTGCTTTTACATTTTACAATAATTGTCCCCATTCATTTCCATTATAAATGCAACATTGTAACCTTGATTTTCTTTTTGAAGGCAAGAGCCAACATATTTTTTTTTTGTGGATAGGTGGACATTATAAACAAATGTACTGAACGAATTGTACTGAACTTATATTGAACCCTAAATATTGCTTTAAAAGACAATAAACACCGACGCGTTTTTTGCCGTACTAACCAAAGTGTGCTGTTGCAGCATTCATGCCGCTCTGATCTAATTCACAGGTGGACCACCCTTAAAAAAGCTTGTGTTTGACAGGTTTTCCCATCCTAAACCCCCCCAACTATCATTCATTTTTATTGGCCATCTGCAAGAAGGCCTCTTTGAAAATAAAGCACTACTACTGACAAGTTGAGCAAGCTTTAACATCTCCAGTTCTCTCTTTGGAGGAGACGTTCTGAAGCATCTTGCTGCTGTGTTTTTCATGCGCAGTTTGTACGTTTTTAAGTGTTTTTGACCGTATTTGATCTGTGTTACTTCCCCTGCTGTACTCCTTCAGAACACACAACTTCAAGTCCCTTTGGAAAATGTACAAATATATGTGCAAGCGTTGAGTGCAGAGTCAAGGATCAGTGCATCAAAAGCCCCTGATAGGCCCTGGCAGTTCCTCAGACAAAGCTGACCTAGATCTATCTAGGGCTCTTAACAGAGAGGTCTTAAGTCCGGCTTGTCCCAGCCACTGTGCCCTCCCTCTCTACAGTGCCTGAGGGCAGGCCCGAAGGAATGAAAGATCCACAACTCCTATGGGGCTCAAAGTATTGTCTCTGTCTGAGCGAGGGCATTTATGAAAGGTTATGGGGGGGAAGCGCTGATGGACAATCATGCCGATGTGTACTTTTAGAGCTGCTCAGTCAAATGTCAGTGAAACAAATAATAAACCGCTGATTCTTGACTCACACACTTATTTTTACATTTACCAAAGGAACTTCATGTTCTGAAGGGATACAGCAGGAGCACTAGTATTGATCAAAACATTTAAAGATGTACAAACTGTGCATGAAAACACAACAGCAAGATACTTCAAAACTGCTCCTCCAAAGAGAATGTTGAAGCTTACTCAAGCCTGTTAGAAATAGTGCTTTATTTTCTTGCAGAAGGTCAATAAAAATGAATGATAGTTGAAGGGGTTTAGGAGGAGAAAGGCCTGTCAAACAGAAGCACTACTTTTCTTTCTTTTTTTTTTTTCTTTTTTTAATAAAGTCAAAACTTTTCAAACATATATGACATAACACACATTTTCTTGTCCCATCTATTAATTTATTCAAACATTCAAAGAAGATTTTAGTTTATTATTCAAAAGTAAAATGGCCTTTAAATAAATAAATAAAATGAATTATTAACTTATTAACATAAAAACTACTACATACTAAAAAATACAAACTACTTTAACATAAAAAATATAATATATGTGTATTAAAAGAACTGTGATGCACTCTCACATATACACAACATAAGCAGAATATATAGCTAAGTATTATTCTACAGTGTCCTCCGCTAATATTGTCACCCTTGGTAAAAAAAAAAGCAAAGATGACTGTGAAAATAAATCTGCATTGTTTATCCTTTTGAACTTTCATTTAAAAAAATTACACAGTTTGAACCTATCAATAAAGTAAAACAATTGAAAATAGGGGAAAAGTCTTGTGATGAAATTAATCTTTTTCTCCAATACTTGCTGACCACAATTATTGGCAGCCCTAGAATTTTTTATGAGTAAAATATCTCTGAAGTACATTCCCATTCATATACACAAGTCTGAGAAATTCCACCATCAGGGAAATAGAAGAAGAATTTCCAATTAACATAAAATGTTACGAAGCTGCCTGGAAGAGGACTGTGTCATCCTCATACACGGCAAGAAGTAAAATATGAGTGGTTAAAGACACTTCAAGGATAACAGCTTGAGAATTGCAGAAAACAGTTGAGTCTCAGGGTAAGAAAAGCTTTTAAAAATAGTCAAACAGCCCCTACATCAGCACATGTTTGCTCATCCAAAAATCTCCAGCATGTTCAGTTGTCAGACAGGACTGGAACTACAAATGGGACTGGCTTCTATGATCAGATGAAAAAAAAATGCACTCAAGATGGGTTTGGTAAACACAGGGATAAAAAGTACTCCATGTGTACAATGAAGTACACTGCTGTGTTTTTGATGTTGTGGGCCTATATTTCAGTTTAGACACATGGCATCATGGATTATATAAAATACCAACAGATAACAAATCTAAAACTGACTCTGTTAGAAATCTTATAATGGGTCATGGTTGAGTCTTCATCTGAGACAATAGTCCAAACACAAACATCAAAATAAACACAAGAATTAGTCACAGAGCACAAATTAAGCTTTTGCCATAGCTGTCCCAGTCCTCTGACCTGAACCCTGCAGAAAATGAGTGAGGTGAACTAAAGAGGAGATGCACCATCATGGAGCTGGAAATCTAAAGGGCCTGGGGAGATTCTGGATGAAGTAATGGTCTCTTTTCTCTTATCAGGTGTTCTTCAAACTTTTCAGGCGTTACAGGAGAAAACTCTTATTAATTAATAAATGCTGAAATAAGCATTAACTAAGATTAAATGCTGTCGAAGTATTGTTTATTCCTAGTTCATGTTTATTAATTTTGTTAACTAATTAACCTTGTAAAATGTTACCAATAAAATTACTTTAACATATCTACTTAAAACATAAAAAAATGTTTAAATTACTACTATATACTAAAAACTACTTTAACATTAAAAATAAATAAAATAATAAATAACATAGCTTAAAGACCATGTAAAGAACTTTTTGAGAATTATTTGTAAACTGTTAGAAATGCATTGCTGAAACAATCCCCGTGTGACATCATTACAGTCATTATGCTTTGAATTGCTCTCACTGTACTTTGATGTCACAAACACTGATCATTCTGCGCAGTGCTGCTTCAAGTCAAACACACACATAATATCTAGAGTGCATAAGCATCAGTGGTTTGCACGTTCAATCATAAATTACCGTTAGATATGCCTTCGTCACATCACATGGTTTGCTATAATTTACCAAACAACTGAGCTTGGTCTCCTTATTTAAGTCAAGCTGCTTGATGAAGACAGTTGAGAGAGACGACATTTACACAGACTTTACACAGACTTTAAAATAATATATATATAAAAATGCGTTTCATATTTATATTTTACATCACCCTGACCCATATGCTCACTGTGCAAATGTGTCTTCAAGATGCATTGTAAGAACTCTGAAAAATCATTGCCTGTAGTTACTCACAAATAGCCTGTTAGCCCTGTACAGCTCCACCTATCTCTACCAATACACCATCAAGTCAAGTTAACCACTCATAAACACTTTTTTCTTTCCTTGTGGCTAGTAAACACAATTTATCTTAATCCCTGCAGTTTTAACAATGGCTGTCTCCAAAATAATGAATGTTCAATGTAATTAATTAAAGGCACACTGCAGCACCCTAACCTCTCAAAACAGAAGAAGCTTTTATTGATATCACAATCGACAGCTGATATAATGCTCTGTAATTTGATTTCCACTGGAGCCCTTTTTTGTAATTACAGTGTTGTCTCTTATCTATTTTTATCACACTGTGTTAGCCATTTGTTGGCGGACACTGCATTTAATATCATTTAAATGAGCAACACTAGCCTTTAATTTCAAAAGACAAGGCCATCTTTTTCATGTTGGCCTTTATTTTTTTTCCTTCACCGCAAAATACAAAATAGACCTTGCTCGATCTGGTTCTCTCTCCCTCTCCCTGGCTCAACTTGTCAGTCAAAACATGAAGCTGACACGCCGGCATAAATTGTTCAAAGTAGTTTTAGGTGAAGAGGGACGGAGATGGGAAGCCAATGTGGATATTTTTCCCCCCTCTCTACAAAAGCCAACCTCAATTTGCGTCAAACAGGGTTAAAAGACCTTGGGATTAAAGCAATAAAGTGGCTGCTGTCAGCCCTGAAACCCCCTCCATCGCTTAAGTGCCAAACTAGAGTTGTTCAATATCATCTCACATTAGATCATGTCATCGCGAGGTGACGGGCATGCATCACAAGTCCCGACAGGTCCGATTTCTGCTGAAGAATTCATCCCTGTCTGGCACAATCAAACCCGACTCTCCTCCGCTCCCATTTAAAATGGGAAATCCAATCAGATTGTGCCGGAGCAGCGTGAGAACACACAAAGAGGGGAAATGTGAAATTCCCGTCAGCTGATGAAAACAGAAAAATTTGGGAAATGGAATGTGATGGGGGCCCAACAGAAGTGCCGGCTCGCTCACCTGCGTCTTGACGCTCCCCCTTCGAGACAGTGCTAATGGAGCGCTCATACACACCGACTTGGGAGGAATAATACACTCAGACAGGGGGTAGGTGGGGTTGTTATCTCAAAATTGGAGTCTGAAAGGATGTTTATTTTTATCATTTTCCCACAAAATATCTGTTGTTCCTCCGGCGGCGACACACATTCTTCATTCACAGAGCAAGCGCGGCTATTCAGACAGCAGAAGTCTACGGACTGCCCAACGGATAGACAAAACACCCCGGGAATAAAAGAGACTGCCACAGGCCGGTGGGAGAGTGACTGACAGCCGACAAGACCCCAGCCGGCTCACTGTCACCAGCAAATCCCCCCGCACACACACCGGGTACCTTCACTCGATGGTTTCGAGGCCTTATCACTCAAGGGTCTGCTAATTCACCAGCCAAGGTTGGCCCGATAAGGCTTGCTCCTCACCGTCCGTTTTACTCAGGAAGGGAGATGGACAGGTCCCCAGGATAAACGCTGCTCATGCCCCCCTCCAACATGTGTCTGTCTCAATGACATGGCTGCCCGACGGGTTACAATGCACTGTGCCCTTTGAATTAAGGGACGTAAGCGATACACTGATAAACTGACACTCTCGGCACCGGAGGAGGAGAAGAGAGATGGCAGACGAGCAAAAAAAACGCAAGCAGTGCACACACACACACATACACACAAATAAGGATGCACACAGGCCCACTTTTCAGCAGGAAGTGGATCATGCCCAAAATATCAAGTCTGTCAAATAACAAGTGCACGGTGGCATTTAGCAATGTCTGTAACTCTTTTCTGCTCTCATTGCCTGCTCTCTCTCTCGGCTCACACGCCAGCGCACGATGAAATCCACCATCTCCCTAATGAGACAAGATGTCGCGAGTGATGGGCCGCGTCGCAGTGAGAAGCGTTGCGGATCTCAGAGTGTGAATATCCAACTTGAAAGTAAATGGCAAAACACTTGCTGGATATATTCACCACTATATCAGTAAAAGACGACAGCTAAAGAGAGAGAGAGAGAGTGTGCACACACAATATCACCACATCAAGTTATTTTCAAAAGACGCTGCATTTATTGTATATAATGGATATATTCAACCATCCAAATGATTCAGGTACGCATGGAGAGCTGGAGGAGTGCATTACGATTATGGTACAATAATGAGGTAGCGGATCTTCAAAGCAACACGCTAAAGCTAATCAAACACAGTGGTAATCCCGATGATATATGGGCAATTTAACTATGAGCGGAGCACTTTTTAATTGTCGATTCCTCTCTTTGAAATCCCTCTCAAATTGACATCCTCCATGTTTCGCACCTAATGCTTTTATTCTGATCTTTCTTTCTTTCTCTTCCTCTGTGACATATTCTTTCATTTCACACTGAACCCCGGTCGCTTAGGGAGTCGTTTGAACGGCTTTGTTAAACACCTAATAATATTCCTCCGCTCACAGATACTGGGTTGCCACTCAAATGACCTGCTGTTAATCTTAGAAAGAAGGAAGAGGAGATGGAAAGAGAAGATCAATAGCTACAATAGAAAGTTTTTCAGACGCTATGTGTTTGACAATAGCTCTGGGCAATAGCAGTGTATTGTTTAAACAGTGTTATCTGAAGAGGCTGCTACTGATGCTACAGTCAGGAGCAGAGATCGTCTTATCCTCTCTCTCTCTCTCTCTCTCTCTCTCTCTCTCTCTCTCTCTCTCTGCTGGTCCCTTACGTTTCCTTTTTATCATTTAGGGAGGGCAGAGATCTCTCTCAAGGTCTTCCTATTTCCACTCCTTTGTGATATGAATGAAAAAGAGTAGAACAAAACAAGAGGGGAAGATAACTTAAAAACATCATGGGTTCTTTTTCAAAGTATTTTTATGTATTTGAAAGGTGTTAAAATGTATACAGATTTATGTTTTTATTTATTTATTTAAGGTAAGTGGTTGCAAACATTTTATTTGATCAAAAATACAGATGTTGAAAGTTAGTTACCTAAATATATTTAAGTATTGCTAAAATAAATTGATTGCAACCACTTACCTTAAAAAAAAAAAAAAAAAAAATAT
>JAUYWG010000040.1:18846654-18865351 GCA_034779775.1 Enteromius afrohamiltoni
TATATGCAAACAGAGTACACATAAATTATGTAAACAAAAACATATTTCAGACGCGATTAATCGCAATTAATCATTTGACAGCACTGATATGTTTCCATAAAGTCAGACGATTGTGCAATTATAAAAAACCTTAAAGACTGGATGATGCATTCACTAATAAGCATGTTCTAAACAACCCAGTGCATTCGTTCAGCTGTGTCAAATAATGAGTTTACCGAGACTTTCGGCTGAAATCAATATACATTTTTTTTCCTCCAGTATCTACGTCCCTAAGATGAGAACTCCCTGTCGTCCTCCAGTCACTCTCCCCACAAATCTTTCGGACATGCAGTGCAATTAAGAGCTAAAGCCCACCGATGTAAGGGAGTAATCACTGCTTTGATTTCTCACATCAATACAAGCTTGGCCACTTTGATATGCAGGGCTGCCTTGATGAGTCTTATAAATATATTAAAATAAGTTTAATTACCAATTCAAATTCCGGCGAGCCCCAACTATAAAAGCATATACAATAAAAGCACACAACGGCAGGAAGTGAGAGACAAATTAAAGGGCTGCGAGGAACAAAAAAAAAGACAGCACTCCTGACAAGGCACGTGTTTTAGCCTTGTGTCTACGCTTCACCTTTCATCTCATTTTAAGGCCAGGGAAATCAAATGTGCCCCTCGTCGTTTTGATTTCTTCATTTCTCAGAGAGAAAATATTCTGTTTAATTATTCCTTCCTCATGCAATTTTAATGGGCCCCGATTCCTCTTTGAAAGTGCGGTGGGGCCATGAAGTACATGTGTCAGTATTTGCTCTTAACTCTGAAAAGTTGCATAGATGAAATGGCTTTGCCGAATGCCACTGATGTGCGCTTTACCATATTTGCTTCACTTAACTCAGATGATTTAACACTGAAGCCTTGCTGCGATTCATCAGGGACATCATCTGAGAGAACGGGAAAAACAAATAAACTTTAATACTTGCTTGTTTTTTCTGTATTACTGCTATTATTATTTTTCTCTGTCTTGTTGCTACAGCATCTTACCTTGATAATATCTCAGTTCGTGACCAGTGGTGAAGAGGTTAAAAGCCACGTCAATGATTGCACTCAATGTGCGAAAATATGTTCAATTGATATCTGGGAGAAAACATCAGCGTTTGAAACCGTATGAAACAAGAAGAGTATTTTAATCAAATTAATCAGTTATTTTCAGTCTGTTGTGTGGAGTCTTGTTATTTCAGGAAATGATTTGGGGTCATTAATGGCTGTCACAAGAGTAACATATCAAGCTGGAGGACGTCTCTGACATGGACCGTGGCACAGTGACAAGAGAAGCAACCTTTTCAAAGCTAAAGCTACCCGTTGACTCATTAAAATCCCAATAATTACATACATCCAACCATATCTTCACACCTTTAATTGCCTATTACAAATCGTCGCTCTCATTTGCGGCGCTCATACTCCTCTGTTGTCAGCAGATTGTAGCTTTGCAGTGTGTGTGTGTGTGTTTGTATGCAAGCTAAGAAAAAAAATGCTAGCAATGCGTTGAGTTTATTATTTCTTTAGGCTGCCACAGTATCAATTTAGAGATTTGTGACTGTTCATACAGTACATGTATTTTACATGTACATACACATGCACACACTCACACAGAATGGCTACTGTACATAGATTCATCTATAATGGTAATTTGAAGCTGTAGGGTTCAGGCGGGAAAAATAGAAGGTGTCTGTCCTGTCTGAATGTGGCACTGCCATCTCTGCCAGACTGGGTCAAAGATCAAAGAGGTTAATTCTGGCAGCATGTGAGGTGTAGACAGGTGTGACATTGTTAGTCATTGGGGATAGACAGAAACAGCCATATAATACATTTAATAGAGATTTTTCTAATTATTTAAATGCAAAACCTGTATGCAGTTATAAGCTTTGTCGAAGAAAAGGTTCATTAAATTGAAAGAATATTACTTTTTACAAATATGTATAAATACACAGGTGTAAGCACTACAACTTCAAAATCTCTTCAATAAATGAGTTCATTTGCAAAAACAGAAAACTGTTTCATCTCATTCAAACTGCAACTGTGTTATTTTGATTAAGTAAAAATAACCAAAAAATATTACAATTAAATAAAACATTTAATAAAAAAAAGACATAATAATAAACTAAAATCTGAAACTTAAAAAAATGGAATTATCAAATATTGAATCACCAAGTCTAGTATATAAATATATAATTTAAAATTTCTGATTTATGAATTATTAGCAATATTATAATTATAATGATTATAAATTTACATTAAAAGTTGAAATAAACCAAAATCTAAAAATCTATACAATCTAACATCTAAACTAAATATCAGTGTCACATTTGATTCAGGAGCTAAAATACGCTGGTGAAAAAACAATATATTAGATGGTTGTACTTGTGTAAATGTGGCATTGTTTGTCTGTTCTTGCAGGCCATTACTGTGAAGTGACACTGTGAAGGATGACACATGTGTTGGCTGTTTTTGGCGCCGATACTGTGTGATGCAGAGCTTGTCTGAGTGCCCTTCAATGCTTTCTACAGCCTCGGGTGCAAACACACGAATGCACGCATACACACTCACACCCCGACTAAGACACTCACACAGACACCGGGAACAACAACGGACTACAGCCACGGTCAACGGTGACACTGTCGCCCTGCCAGCACTGAGTTATTATCTAATCTGAGGCTCTGCCCAGGGTTACATTTGTCAATCTGTTCTGGATGGTCCTGAGAGGCTTCTGCTTTCTGGCAAAATGTAGAAAAAAAAAGATTATGACCAAAAAAAAAAAACATATTCGTCCCATAATGCCTACAGGCTACCTGTTGTCCCCTATCTCCTCGTCTGGATGCGTGACATGAGTGATTTGTGTGTGTGACAGAAAACCTGACCCTTCAAACTTACAATAGAGGAGGCCAAAGCAGCACACAGTGTCCTTGAGGCATCATACACAATTTTGGGTCAATATCCTTTTGCCTATAACGGTTAATTATGAAGACTTGGACAAGACAAGAACCTCATTATATATTTTTTTCATTTCCTCAAAAACACACTCGCCATCGAGGCAAAATTGTTTAGCAATCCAATAACATGAAGCATTGATTTTTATAGCTGTCTAATTGCATCCTCTAATCAAGATGGAATACCATAAGTGATTACGCCCCAGGCTGTTAATAAACCCATAATGACAGTGCAATGAGGTGGCTTAAGGAACACCTCGTAGACTCGCTGTGAGATGCGAAAACTCTCTGAATATGATGTGTTTGATCTGCCGGTGACAGTAACAGACTAGTGGAGCCCTTTTACTCTATGTGCCGGTGGAGAGTAATTGATTTAGGCTGCAGAGGGAAAGATAGATGGCTGTCATAGTCTGTTGTGACACCTGCAGGATGTCTCTGGTGAGATGTAGCAAGGGAAACCGGCCAATTAGAGAAGCACAATCAAATATTCAAGAGCAGACGGACACAGTCGTTATTTATCCATGCTAACACGTGAATATTAAAGAAGTTAAACGGGTGTGGTGCTCAATCATTCACGTTCACAGGATGCTTTAGAGTGAGATGGTTATAGCTATGATCGCCTGAAAAAGTATGCGAACCCTTTGGCTTGATCTGGATTTCTACATAAATTGGTAATATAATTTGATTGCATCTAAGTCGCAACAATAAACAAACGCAGTTAGAAATTACAGACAAACAATATGTTTTCATATTTCATTACTAAACATTCAGTCGCAAATGTAGAGTTTGCTGTTCCCAAGAAGCATTATCTGATATGATGATTAAAAGTTCCTCACTTGCATGAAACAGATGTATGATTCAGAAACCACCACAGTTTATGGTGGTTTTGGTACCTCAGGTTCAGAGAGATTATCAGGATATTTCGTATAAGAATGTAGGACCGTTTTTCCACCAAGTAAACTTCTATAGAAGATGGGCAACACGATATGACAATGACCCAAAGCACAGGACTGAAACAAAAGTAGAATGACTTAAACAGAAGAAAATATACCTTCTGGAGTGGTCCACGCTGATTCTCTGGCATCTCTGATTCTCTCTCAAAAATATTTTGTGGAATGCATGTTTCAAAATTCTCTCTGTGCAAATTTGGTCAACAGTTACAGTAAACATTTGGTGGATGCTAATTCTGCCAAAGATTGCCATCTACTTAGAAATTAATTAATCTAGCAGTTAATGTTCAGAATATATAACTTAGCTAAAGATCATAAAAATCACATACTTCCTACTGCATCCGTAACTCACTCTAATAAGAAAACATCTACGTTTTCTGCTCTTAGCTTTTCTAAAAAAGAAAGTACGGATGCAAAGAAAAGTCTCATGTAAGGGAGGCAATATGGACATGAACAGGAATTTGCTGGAATTAGAATGCGTTTTCAATAAAAGCATGTTTTTAAAGAAAACAAATGATGAAAACAATATGTACAGTGCTGTACACAGGTAGCTGCTTCTGCTTCATTTCCTTTTAGCGCACACACAGAGCTTTTTCCTCCTCGCGTTTTATTGATGAGTCTGTCCTGAGGTGCATCTTCATAATTGTGCATCAGAAAAGTATAGCTCTGTGATGGATATTTGTACATAATAAACACAGATAAATAAGAGACACCACCATTTTTCAACCGTTTTATGCCATTAACACTATCTCCCTCAGCAACTGTCAGCTCCATAAAAACCTTCAGATATATTGTGTTTTAATGCCCCTTTATAAAGGCAACATAAAAACGCAATATCCGAGAGCCTGTCACTTAGATAAACAAAGCAGAATATTGATTTCCCCCTAAATTGAAGTGGAGAAAAAACAATAATGCTATATTTGTAGTAACATGGAATTACAAGTGGTAACCGTGTTAAATTCTACCTTGCCTTGTCAGTTTCACACCTCTCCGTAGTTATTCCTCCAGACTCATTTCTTAACTGAAAACTCTGCATCTCCTTATTGGATCAGGACGCAGCCTGAGATCTGCTCTCGCAGCTTATGCTACCCCTGCGTGACACCTATGGACCCTATTACCCAGAATGCATCGCCAGACCTGTGATTAACCTTACCTGAGTGCGCATACAGTCGATAAAGCATAGGATAAATAGACTGGCTTTCGCTCGCAGATCGAGCGCGCCGTAGGTCTGTCACTCGGTACGGCTGAAGCGAGACTGTATCCAAGCAATATCTTTAACACAATTCCTCAAGAAGGATGAAAAAAGCTTTAACAAGCTGGATACCTAGAGAGTTAGCGCTCCACGTCTTTTACAAATAGTCTTACAACGCTTCAAATCGGTGCTCTGTGAACACTCTGTGAAGTTTCCCACTCGCCTCTCCCTCGCTCCTGCTCTCTCCCTATATTAAATCGACCAATCAAAGCATGTCAGTCATGCAGTCTGCCCAGCGTCTGACAGCTTGGCAGCTCCAATGCGAGAGTGCCTCATTCATTCTTATGACACGCATCCGATATCTTAGTGTCTGATTCTCGCAAGGTCCATCAGACCGAACAAAATTGCAACCAGAAGCTATCTGATCCAGCTCTGGGTGGTATTAGCAGTCTGTCTGACGTCTGAACTGTAATAGGAGGAAAGAGAAAAAAAAAAACAAAAAAAAAAAAAAACACAATGCTGTTTATTACCTTGATGCTAATCAAGTGCTAACACATTCCATTATGGAAAAATTGCTTTTGTATTGACTTTTGGTGAGCCAATGGGCATCCTAAAAAGCAGCACAGAAAACATTCTTGTTTGTTGGAGTGTATGCTGGATATGGGCCATGGGGCACTCTAGATCGAAGTTTCACTGTAAAGGTGTGTGCGTGTATGTTAGTAGTGAAACTCGGGGGTATATTGATATTGCCAGAAGGGCTCTGTTTGAAACTGTGAGAGGATTGCTTAATTGCATGTGAATACAACTAGAGGCACTCCCATGGGCCCAAAGACAGTCAGAGTTGATCAAAAAATAGAGAGCTGCCCCTCATTGTGATGGCTTCAATAGAAAGATGTGAATTGAACTGGAGTTTCTACTGCCTTCTGGCCAATCAATTGGCTTAAGGACTGCACTCTCATCTGGGAGTGAGTTAGTAGGCCATTTCAATATTCCACCTGATTAACAAATACATTTTTAAGACAGTTCACCAAAAAATATAGATAGATATAGAATAAATATTAATAAATATTAATAGATTTACTCACCCTCATGTACTTGTAAAATGAAAAATTCTTCAATACAACCAATCTGACCATGGCTGCTAAACAAGATTTTCAAAACGGTCTTTTCAGAGAACTTTAGATTGCTCCTCAAAACCATAATGTGCTTCAGAAGGGTTGCACACCAGACACAGGTATCAATACACACCAGAAGCATACAGTTTATTTTTAAGCCATAGTCAAAAGTAGTTCATATAATTACTGAACACTCACTTTAAGAATGAACAGAGTCTGAAAAAACAGCAAACTGAAAGAGAAATTATTCATATCATTACAGGTCCCTATGTGAAGCATATACCGTAAAATCATCATTTAAGGCACAAAAAGACGAATAAAAAAAGTTATTATCCTACATAAACAACTATTTGGGACTAACAGAATGTCGTTTAATGGGAAAACTAGACCTACGTGTAAAAAAATCATCTGAGTCACAGCCAGGTGCTGCGATTGTGAATACAGTCTTAGTAAAACAATGTGTTTAAATTTTAAAGACATACTATATGGCACAATGGTACACTAAGTATTTTGCTCAGAGTACCTTGCAACCGGATCATCACTTGACACTTTTTACTGGAGCATGAGCACTGTGAAATGGCCAATGTGCTGCAGTAAACAATATTACTTATGAATACATGTGTAAGTGGCATTGACTTATCCCGACCTGAGAATAATTTTCTCTGATAATACTTCAGTAATCTAGTCATACAGTATTTGTCTTCTATTCACTGTTTAGAGTCTGAATTGGTAAATATGTGCATGGATCATGTAAACAGTCAAATAGGTCTGAAACTGTTGGCAATTGAATTTGAGTCACTTGATCAGTTAACTCATGCAGAGCGCTGGATGAGGTGGATCGAAGCAGCTCTTCATTGCACATGCATGTGTACAGCACTATGCTGAAGACTGGTGCAGGGCAACAGTTAGGACAATAACAGGGATTTGGCCCAAAAATGCCCCAGCACAAATCCATTAAGGCTGTTGCAAAGAAAAATATAAAACATTTTTGCATCATTTTGAAATGTAACCAATCACACAAGTTTCTGCTGAGCATATGGGTGTAACCGCCAATAAAAGGCGTTCAGACTACAGTATTTATTTCTGAAATGTCGTTTTGTTCAGTGCACATGCTTGCTCTCTTGAATTCTCTGTTCATAAACAACAAATTGCAGGTGTAAAAAAATAAGTGCAAAAAGTTACTCCCTTTCTAATTAGTTACTTACTTTTATTATTGTTTTATATTTTATTATTAATAATTGTGATTATTTTAATATACTACAGTAACATTAGGCTTATCCTTAATCTGGAGTTGATTCGCAATCCGTCTATACTAATGGCATTTTTTTTACAGTTATTTTCAAAGCAGGATTAAAAAGAATCAAGTTAGTTTATTAGTATTATTATTATTATTATTATTGGGGGCCAGTGCTCCAGTACCAATGAAAAGCTAGAAACCCCCTATTTGGGTGAAGGGTGTTGTCCGTAGTATGGAAGTGTGGAGTATAAAAGCAATCCAGGAATGCTATTCTGTTTAACACTGCTTTTCCACTACTATATAGTACTGAACTATGCCTATTTGGATGCAGAGCAAAAATACTGAGAACAAGTCATATGGACAAGTTGAAACAATTTTTTGGAGCTTGACAGCTCCTGGTACCCATTTATTGTATACTGTATAAGGGAGAGCATAACAATCATAAATAATTATCTCTTTTTTGTCTCAAGGAAGATATGAAGTCATGCTTGTTTTGAAAGACACGCCACCGCATTTTTTAAATGTTATGGTCTGTAGATCTAAACTGAGACAGAAACCTATGCGATATGTGCTGGTGAGTTTGCATTTTTAACAACATCTACATACTATTATAATTGGTACATTTGTTTTATTTTAAAGTTTCTTTTACCAGTGCCTAAGTTTGAAAAGTGGCATTTTGTTAGCTTTTTCTGCTATGTATAACATACAGTTTTCTGCCTTGTTGTCTAATGAGAGACCTGTCCCAAGAAGGCTGGCTGCACTGGCTAAAAGTAATAATTAAGTGCCAATTAAACCCCACTGCCCATGAGCAAAAGCAAGGTCAGTGTTTGTCAGACTGTGCTGAGAGAAGAAAAAGACACCACTTTCCTCGTATTGTTCTGTTTATTTGGTCTACGTAATTAAAGCTCAGTTGAACTGAAAAATCATTTTGCACTTATTTTTATTCTAACCTAGACCTAACCAAATAACTGCTTAAAGTATTGTGTCAACACATTTGATTTTTATATATTTTTTTATATTCATGTTGTTTTCCAACTGGACAACATGATTCAGAGTTGTGAACGAATTCTATTTTTAACACATTAGTCAAAGAAGGCCTGCAAACGTGCTTCCACTCCATCTAAGTAGAACACATCTGTGACATAATGACAGCTGACAGAGTGTGTGATGCTTTCTTTGCCTCTCATTAGCATGCAGCCACAGCAGCCAGACATTACCTGTTGATGGCAGAGCAGAGGCGCATGCTGATGGACAGATGGATGGGGCGGCTGATGAATTCCTGGCAGGTGCTTTGTCAGAGGAGAAGCAATTTAAACCTCAGGGGAGAGGAGCCATTTGGAGTTCACACCAGAGCTTTAATGTAGAAAACAGTCAAATCCTTCCTCTCCCTTTCATAATTAAACCACCGCACAGCGGCGTCTCCTAACAAAGGGCTGGACACGAGCCGTAGCGTGTTAGCCATCAGGACTCCTCTTACCTGATGCCGAGCGCCAGGCTGACTGTGATATAGAAAAATGTCCACCGAGGGGTCAATCTTCCTTTCATAGGTTGTGACTGATAGATCCAATACCTTTGGAATCAGATAAAACTTTGACGAATGGCTTGGCAGTCGGCTGGTGGGAATCACTTTGCCCTATGCCCGTACTGGCCTGTCCCTCTCCCATCACGGACCCTGCTGGCTTTGATCAATGGTTCCCACCTGCCGCTGCATAGGGCAGCATGCTGTCACATGATTAAAAGAGCTGGAGGATATTGCCTTCTCTCTGTTTGCTCAGCGAGAGAGAAAACTTCATAAAACTAAGGCGACAGCACTTTCTCTGCTCAGCCCTTTCACTCTCCCCTGTCTGCCACTTGGGTGATCTGGATTGATTTGAGAGCTTTGGCTGATTGGAGAACAGAGGAGTGCGGATGAGCCGGGAGAATGAGAAACATCTGTTTCAGCATGTATCTTCCTGAAAGGGAAGCACGCTGACGATGACGGCGCCCGTCATAAAGAAACTAAATATGCATTCTATAGGAAGCCAGGTTGGGTTTCATTTCGGGAAGAACCGGGAGACTTTTTATCATGCATCACGTACGCAAAAACCACAAATCAGGCAGATAAGCTAAAACATCATAACACTTAGAACTCAGAGACGTTAAACGAAAAGATGGGGATTTCAGAACTGCGGCCGTGATTGACGAGGGAGATGGAGGACCCGGTGTCCCCGCACGGATGCAGACCGTCGGAGGCCTCTGAAGAGTTTTGTGCGCTCACCGTCACTCGTCACCCCCCATCCTGGGGACTCTCCATGTAAGCGCCATAAATCAGCGTCATCGCTGCCCTCAACCGGTGATAAATCGACCCAGCGATTAGTGTGATGTATTGTGCAAAATGTAAATAATAACAAGTGCTGCTAATTGGCGCACTACCTGGCAACAAATCAGTAATGCTGGATACTGTATGCCGTTCTGCATCCCACTCATTACGGAAAGGTGCCATCTCATCCCCCCACCCCAGTGTTCGCTCTTCTTTAACAGCTCTGTGCCTTTTCTGAGTTTATTTGTCATTGGGGACTTCTCTCGAAGCTATTTTTTGAGTTAGGTTAGGTTTAAGACCCAAAACATAATTTATTTTTTTTACATTTGCATAAAGCATCGGAAAATGGGTGATTTCAATATTTGGACTATTGCTCACAACTCTTGACAATTCTCACCATAGCAAGCAAACACACCCATGAGAAAACTGTACATTTCAGATGCAGACTTCATAACTATCCTGCTTTGTATTTGGTACTGAAGTATACACAGCAGAAAAACAGGAATTGGGCACCGGGACATGAAATTGTGGAGCCGTATACAATAAATGTAGACTTTGGTGATTGTGGCGCACGTTGTCATACTGGTTTTTAGGTGTGGTTTTTCAGCAAGCCTCTTCCTGATGTAGCGGACACTCAAACAGAACAGAAGGCATTCAGGAATGATCTACACAACAGCTCGGCCACCATTACCTGCTCCTCTTATCCAACTCATCAGCGCCCTACGTGAGAGGTTCCAGATGCCCATGCCTCTGATTTACACTCGGTGAAGAGCAAGAGGAAACACCATTTGACAGAAGCAAGGAGAGAGGGTGTAATTAGTGCAAGATGTATGGAAGCAGTTAAGACCTGGAAATATCATTGATCAGGACGAGCTATTGACAGAAACACATAGAAGCAGCTGACAGAAACATAGCCGCTCGTTTCTCACTCAGGCTCCCCTCGGACAGGTGCTGCTCTTGATGGCATGCTAACATTTTTTCAAAGGTAAGACACCACTCCATTTGGTCAGCCTGTGGAACCTGCTGCACATTATGCATTCTTTGGATCATTTGCAGAAACTGTAACACAGGGGCATAACAGCTTGTCACTGGGGCAGTACCTCACGTCCAATGGATATTAGCAAATTAAGAGTGCACATTTGTATATTAAGGTATCTTTTAGAGTATAAAGAACAAAAGAGTCCCCAAAACCAGTCACATATAGTAGTATATATAAAATGTGAACTATATATTGCAATATCAAACAGCATAACAGAATGTTTCAGTGCAGCTAAAATAACTGCAAGCCAATGACATTTTTAAGTTTAATGGCCTGTTCTTCTGTTAAGAAATAAAAAAAAAAATCCATTCAATCTGGCTAGTGTACAGTACTCACGATTACACAACATGTACAATATGTGGCTAGTTGTACTCTCAAAATCTTTAAGGTGGAACTTCAAGCTTGAATTGCTCTGATAACAGGAAACTTCATTAGTGGGAGCATGATTAATTGCGTTAATTTTTTATCGAATTATTTCCTTATAATTAATTGCTTCAAATTAACATGTTAAACTGACAGCTCTAATGAATACATTATACTGCTCTTATGGATTTTTTTCTTTACACACAGCAGCATTAGATATTCTCTTACAATACACCTGTTACAATTCTACAGACCGAGCGGTCTCATCACTCTCCTTTTACCCTGTCTTTTTCTCTCTCACCTGGTCTTATAACATCCTGTGGCATGTAAAAGTCCCCTTTACTTTTACAAAGCCCTGCTAGCATGATGGCGAAGTGCTTTGACCACTGTATGCAAAGCGTGGTATTAGTCACAGGCCGGCTGGCCATGACAGGCCTGCAGTGTGAGGGAGATTAATGCCGACCAGAGCCACTTTATTATCCGTAGACTCCTCTTTCTTGCTCTCTGACTCCGTCTCGCCATTGCACCTTGCCATTAATTGTCTGTGCCCTCCCTCATCCCCTCCCACCCGCTCTAGAGTGATGGCAAAAGCACCTGTCCCTAGCTTTGACAATCCTCACCGTGCCACACTAGTATGGGCACACTCACACACACCTGCCCTACTGCCGTCGGCTGCACAGAAAATAACATTTGTGGTCAATCTCTTCTCTAAGGCACTGCATGCCAGGAGATGTACAGGAAGTAAATGCAGCTGTCCTCATTTCCTCTGTACTAGATGTGGTCTCTGGCCCCATTTTATACTGCATGGTGAAATCAAATAACTTCCACAGTTTTTGTAATGCCCTTGTGTGAAGAGAACTGTGTTATTATTTAATTATTTTCTGAGAACAGCTAAACAATAAAAATACAAAAACATTTTTATTGTGCTTAGAAAAGTCAAATAATGAAGTAATTTATATATTTATATAAGGAATAGCTGTAAAGATCAGTCTTCTTTTCAACACAAATTAGGATATTTTTGATGCAATCTGAGAGATTTCCTGACCGTGCATAGATTTCTTCATGAAAATCAGTCATTCCTCATGATATTGTTGTGAACTTGTGTTGAAGACTGACTATTTTTGTATTTGTAATTTAATGTTTTTAATAAATTAATTGGGGGGGAAAAGCATGACGTCACTGATCCAGCATGCACATTTTCAGCTAGTCCATAGGTGCAGCATGTAAACCTGAGTTTTGTTGCTGAAGTCAGCTGGACACAGATTCAGCACAGATATCAAACTTTTATAACAGTGAGCATTACCTCCACCCTGAGCAGCATGTGTATTCCATACAGAGATGAAGAGATGGGTGGTTATGTCAAGCATATGCCCCTGTTTATTTCCATAAGGCATTTAGCAGAACACACCTCTCTATGGGAATCTATCACGGACTGCAAAACGAGTCCTCCAAGAGGTCCTTCTACGAGTTTATATCAACTTCCCAGCTGACAGCGCACCGCCATTAACAATTAATTATCCAAGACAGGCACTAACAGGCTGGGTATACACAAGCCCTCTGGGAGAGAGAGACAACCCAGATGTCACAACGGACCGCCATGTATAATCCAGCGCCTCACTGTATTCACTCACCCACTCCCGGTGGACGCCCACAAAGTGCCAACCAAAACACTTGTGCAGGTAAGGTTTGATCCAAAAGGCAGGGTCCACTTTAATAGTGAGAGTTTATGAAAATGAGAAAAAGAGAGAGAGAGAGAAAGGGAGGGTTTGGGGGTATAAAGATCAGGCAGTGTAACATCCTTCAAAAGCTGACATTAAGTATTCAGATGCTACAAAAAAGTAAAGTGTTGGCAATTAAAATAATCAATCTTCCTGGCGACGGTGTACCCAACATCTGTTCAATAAGTCCCCCGCTCTCGGTCTACCGGGAACAGAGAGGGTAAAAGGGAGGAGAGAAGGTCCACTTTTAGCTGTCCTTCAGTGATGAAAACCCCTCCACCTCTAACACACACACACACACATGCGGCGTGGCCGGTCCGTGCGGGCCTGATGTCAGATGGTTCTGCTGTGTTGTTTCCTTTGTTATAAATAACAACAGGCCACCTGGACTTCCTCAGTGCACCGGTTTACCGACAATCCGATATAGGAGGGGAGATGGGAGGGGGGCACTAATGATCCCGCAGGCTATGGGCCTCACCGGCGCCCCACCCGCCACCCCGCTCCCTCTCTCTCCTCATCCCGGGCTAATGGGACGGAGGGGATTCAGGGTAGGAGTGATGAATGACAGAGACGGATGGCTCGGGACAAAGCATGTGCTGACAAGCAGTGAATACGGGGCAACGTTGCAGAAAGGTCAACGCCAGGGAGAGAGAGGAAAAGGGAAAAAGTGAGCCTCGCGTGACTTTCAAAGTTTTCTCTATCGGCTTTCGTTCTGAAAAAACCTGTGTGTCTGTCTGTTTGTGTGTGTGTGCAAGGGTCTGTTTGAGCGCAGGATGAAAGCGGGACAGAACCCCGTAGTCTGTCCGCTGACCTGGTCCACTTTAACCCACATGCTGAGAATGACTTTACATTCTGTTTGTTTGGTATCCCAGAGAGTCCAATGCCAAATGTGCAAAAATACTAATTAAATAATAATTCTGAAATCATTTATTACTTTAATTTCCATTTACTTTAACGCTAAACTATATTAGAACAAAATTGGTAAAAATATAAACAAATGTAAATACATTTCTAAATCTAGATATATACTGTAGATAGATAGATCAATAAATGAATACATCAGCATCAGTGTATATGACATTAAGCATCAAACTCATTAGTTAATGTTCAGTAGATTCAAAATGCCCAAACAGACTATAGTGCTCAATGTACAGACAGGTCTGGGTCAAAACACAATGGCATACGAAATCAATAGGCAAGCATTGTGGGATTCATTATTTTTTCAGCATATTGCACTCACTGTGGATTGATACATGCACATGGGTATCGCTTGGCCTCAAAATAAACCCTTGGCACAATAGCTCTGATCTACTTTTGAACCAGTGCCAGAGGCCTATTTTTTGGGGTGCATGTATGAACATGTTCCAGGTTAAAGGAGGCACTCAGAGAGAAAGAGAAAGAGAGCGAGAGAAGCTCCCTCAGCTGTAGTGCCCACAAAAAGAGGATCGGTGACTGCTGCTGCTCAAAGCACAAAGAAAGCGTTCAATTACGATGTGTCTGCATCTGCTAGAACATCCAGGCGTGAGCGTCTAGCTGCCGTCCCACAGGATCAAACCTGGCAGATCTGCCCAGAGCCAGGCGTAGCTAGCCAGAGCTGATTTAGCCGCTTGTGTGTTGTGTACATAGGTGTGCTGTGTTCGTGCACATCACACCAGGGACGCTTGTACGCTGCCACGCTCTCTTCCACTGCCAGTGACCCCCATGCACAGCTCCCCATGGCTCCCCTTTTCAGCACGCTGTTTCTAATCCAAAACAAATGATCTCAGGAAAGAACAGGACGACGTGGACGGGGGAGGGAGGGAGAATGGGAGAGACAAATAAAAGGGAAAAAAAAAAAAAAACGAGAGCATTATCACCTTGGCCAAGCATCAGGAGCTTAAAAAAAGAGAGAGAGAGGAAGAAAAGAAGGTCTATGGGCAAATTCATCTTCTCCCCTGCTACAATCAATCTCTGGCCAAAAGAAATACACAATAACTAGGCAGGAAGAGGCCAAGATTTATGGGCCTGAGACATCTCCACTGACCAGCAACCACCTCACCCCATTCTGCTCCTCTCGCTCTCTCTCTCTTTCACTCCCCAGCCTTTCCTCTCTTCTGCTTCCCTCCATCCACCCCCCCCAACACTTACAATGATGTACTGTCTCCGCCGACTGTTTTACAAGTACATTAGCTTTATTTAATGAGATCAGCAAGTCATTTAACAGATGCATATGGAGCACAAGGCGAGAGACGCCCACTTACTCAAGCTCTCTTTTATGTTGTAAAGTACATTTTGGATCAGATGTTCTGATGCATGAAAATGTGAACGTGACCCTTCTGCGAAGGGTTGAGGAGAAAAGAGGATGTTTTGTATATGAATGTGCTGCAGGAAGGAGATTTATGGTATGTTTGGCCTGATGTGTGCTCAGAAGAGCCCTCACATGGAGGACGCGTAACTCTCCGCTCTGAATGCAAGACATTGAAGGGATCAGGTTTGAACACGGATGTCGGGCCTTTACCTTTCGGCATGCATCAGAAATCTAATGCGATATTCCTAGTTGACAAATCTACTGCAGTCTCTGGTTTTCAAATGTATGTCACTATATTAGCAAATTAGGACCAGCTTCTTTGTCAGGTACTCTTTGTTGCATATGCTTTCCATTAAAATATCAATTGATTATGTGAAATTGAATTATAACTTTAATTAAATCCTCCTGACACAGACAGAGGCTGATAATTATGCCATTTAAATAAATGAAAATGACAAAAAGAATTATATGACTTTACATAAGATTAATTAGGATTTTTCTAGTTTCTAGTATATGTGTCATTCACATACTTTGTCTCTGTACGCTGGTAAAATGTAACGACAAAGTTGTATTTGTCATAGGGCTGTCAATTTCAAATATAGTGTGATTAACTATGAACAAGATCATTTGTTAAAAGTGAACACAATTAATCATGCCCACTGATGCATACATACATTTCATAATAAGGAAGTAATACCTTTGTGTTTTTGCAAGACAAAGTACAGTACATTTGGAGAGATCAGGCAGCACAAGAATGAGTTTGTGTGACAACTGGACAGAGCATTACTAAATGTAACAGAAAACAAGCATCTGGACAAACCAAATTAAAACTTTGTATTTTCACATATTGGAATAATCAGCATGTTTTAATTGATGAACAGCCTAAATTTTTCACCGCATGAATTTCACCTATTTATGAAAATAAAGTACACTTCCATAATGTACTTGAAGTCCTCTATTTTTTTTGTACTTAATGTACTAATAACGATTCTTTAGTAATTTTAAGATAACCTTAAGATCAGCTGTGTGTATTCAGCGTGAATATGAACTAAATTGTGCTTTTAACATATCTCATATTTATTTTATTTATTTATATATATATTTATTTTACATAGTACATATTTATTTTATTTATATATATATATATATATATATATATATAAATAAAATAAATATGTACTATGTAAAATAAATATATATATAAATAAATAAAATAAATATGAGATATGTTAAAAGCACAATTTAGTTCATATTCACGCTGAATACACACAGCTGATCTTAAGGTTATCTTAAAATTACTAAAGAATCGTTATTAGTACATTAAGTACAAAAAAAATAGAGGACTTCAAGTACATTATGGAAGTGTACTTTATTTTCATAAATAGGTGAAATTCATGCGGTGAAAAATTTAGGCTGTTCATCAATTAAAACATGCTGATTATTCCAATATGTGAAAATACAAAGTTTTAATTTGGTTTGTCCAGATGCTTGTTTTCTGTTACATTTAGTAATGCTCTGTCCAGTTGTCACACAAACTCATTCTTGTGCTGCCTGATCTCTCCAAATGTACTGTACTTTGTCTTGCAAAAACACAAAGGTATTACTTCCTTATTATGAAATGTATGTATGCATCAGTGGGCATGATTAATTGTGTTCACTTTTAACAAATGATCTTGTTCATAGTTAATCACACTATATTTGAAATTGACAGCCCTATGACAAATACAACTTTGTCGTTACATTTTACCAGCGTACAGAGACAAAGTATGTGAATGACACATATACTAGAAACTAGAAAAATCCTAATTAATCTTATGTAAAGTCATATAATTCTTTTTGTCATTTTCATTTATTTAAATGGCATAATTATCAGCCTCTGTCTGTGTCAGGAGGATTTAATTAAAGTTATAATTCAATTTCACATAATCAATTGATATTTTAATGGAAAGCATATGCAACAAAGAGTACCTGACAAAGAAGCTGGTCCTAATTTGCTAATATAGTGACATACATTTGAAAACCAGAGACTGCAGTAGATTTGTCAACTAGGAATATCGCATTAGATTTCTGATGCATGCCGAAAGGTAAAGGCCCGACATCCGTGTTCAAACCTGATCCCTTCAATGTCTTGCATTCAGAGCGGAGAGTTACGCGTCCTCCATGTGAGGGCTCTTCTGAGCACACATCAGGCCAAACATACCATAAATCTCCTTCCTGCAGCACATTCATATACAAAACATCCTCTTTTCTCCTCAACCCTTCGCAGAAGGGTCACGTTCACATTTTCATGCATCAGAACATCTGATCCAAAATGTACTTTACAACATAAAAGAGAGCTTGAGTAAGTGGGCGTCTCTCGCCTTGTGCTCCATATGCATCTGTTAAATGACTTGCTGATCTCATTAAATAAAGCTAATGTACTTGTAAAACAGTCGGCGGAGACAGTACATCATTGTAAGTGTTGGGGGGGGTGGATGGAGGGAAGCAGAAGAGAGGAAAGGCTGGGGAGTGAAAGAGAGAGAGAGCGAGAGGAGCAGAATGGGGTGAGGTGGTTGCTGGTCAGTGGAGATGTCTCAGGCCCATAAATCTTGGCCTCTTCCTGCCTAGTTATTGTGTATTTCTTTTGGCCAGAGATTGATTGTAGCAGGGGAGAAGATGAATTTGCCCATAGACCTTCTTTTCTTCCTCTCTCTCTCTTTTTTTAAGCTCCTGATGCTTGGCCAAGGTGATAATGCTCTCGTTTTTTTTTTTTTTTCCCTTTTATTTGTCTCTCCCATTCTCCCTCCCTCCCCCGTCCACGTCGTCCTGTTCTTTCCTGAGATCATTTGTTTTGGATTAGAAACAGCGTGCTGAAAAGGGGAGCCATGGGGAGCTGTGCATGGGGGTCACTGGCAGTGGAAGAGAGCGTGGCAGCGTACAAGCGTCCCTGGTGTGATGTGCACGAACACAGCACACCTATGTACACAACACACAAGCGGCTAAATCAGCTCTGGCTAGCTACGCCTGGCTCTGGGCAGATCTGCCAGGTTTGATCCTGTGGGACGGCAGCTAGACGCTCACGCCTGGATGTTCTAGCAGATGCAGACACATCGTAATTGAACGCTTTCTTTGTGCTTTGAGCAGCAGCAGTCACCGATCCTCTTTTTGTGGGCACTACAGCTGAGGGAGCTTCTCTCGCTCTCTTTCTCTTTCTCTCTGAGTGCCTCCTTTAACCTGGAACATGTTCATACATGCACCCCAAAAAATAGGCCTCTGGCACTGGTTCAAAAGTAGATCAGAGCTATTGTGCCAAGGGTTTATTTTGAGGCCAAGCGATACCCATGTGCATGTATCAATCCACAGTGAGTGCAATATGCTGAAAAAATAATGAATCCCACAATGCTTGCCTATTGATTTCGTATGCCATTGTGTTTTGACCCAGACCTGTCTGTACATTGAGCACTATAGTCTGTTTGGGCATTTTGAATCTACTGAACATTAACTAATGAGTTTGATGCTTAATGTCATATACACTGATGCTGAT
>JAUYWG010000040.1:18874499-18888132 GCA_034779775.1 Enteromius afrohamiltoni
AAATCTCTGACATCTGGGAGGGGGCAATCTGTAGAAAATCAATCTGTGAGGATAGAACTGTGTATTAGAAAGTCAACCCACGATGTAGCCCTATTCTCCCAGTTTGCTGTTTTAAAAAAGAGGAAATTTTTCCATTGCAGATGCACTCAGGCAGAGGACAGGAGCTCAGGCCATGCTAATAAATCAGCCCCTGAGCCTCTGGTGGCAACTGATCACTTGGGAATACTGAAGAGGAAGAGAGAGAGATCATGGACGTGAGGCCTAAGAGAGAAATGATACTCTCTTAAATAGCCCTGTACTGCTGGACACACATAGAAATACACACACACACAACACAGGGAAGCAAATATGTGTAACATATCACTGATATCTCAACCTCTACGCCCTCACATTTTCCCAGACAAATTAAAGGAACCCTCGACAGTTACCACTGGAAAAACAAAGTCTGATTTTCCAAACGTGTGAACGGCCTATTATTTGGCACACAGAGAGGCTATTTGGGAAAGGGCCTAAGGACACGAGTGTGAGTCAGAGAGAGAAATAACCTAAAAAATGGACTCCATCCTCAGTCAAAGCAATGACTATCTACCCTGGGGAAAATATCCTATTAAAAACCCCAAATATAAAAGAGCACAAATGAAATTATATTCAAGAGAAAAATGGTCATTGCTTCATTTGTCCGCTTTCCTTTTGTACTCAAAGACATATTTTCCTGGAGCTAAACATAAACAATCATTTAAAATACAGAATTTTAAGCTGTGTAGATCTAGCTTATAAAAGCTGCAAATGCTAGTTAAATCCTATGATGTGTTTTTTTTGTTTTTTTTTAATAAAAATCTGGATTCTGAGAATGCCAAAAATACTAAATATTGAGAAAATCACCATTAAAGTGGTTGAAATGGGTTACAAAAAAGATTGAGTGACCAAATACAGATCATCATATGTTATACTGTATGTGACAAAAAATAAATTAAGAAAAATAACAACCACCATAACAACATGTATTTGTTGTATCATACTGTACATGGACACTTAAAAAAAAAACAATGCTTCTTGTAAAACGAGTTTTAACATGGAGCTCATGTCGGTCTAGTCCACAAAATAAATAACCCGAATCATAAATATGCAGTTGCATACAAAGTTCCTTATGAAAACACAACCACTCCAAAACAAAACAAATATCACACATGATTGTCAGTTCAGCTGTAAGGCCTTGTGCTAAACATCATATCGGCTGACACGCTGAATATGTTTCATTTTGAATACATTGTTAAGCTTAGCATTTACTGTCATTCATCATCAGCTAGTTACTTCCTCAAACGCATTCTCATTGCATCAGTTTGGTTTGTGTTTTATACGCACGCTAAAGTCAGCTGGTGTGTTTCAGCTTTATTCAATCAGGTCCATTCATTGTGTACAGATCTATTTCTCAAAACTAGCTTCTGTTGTGCAGGAGGTCTATTTCTATTTCTCTTCCCTTTCTCTTCCTCTCGCGTGCCATTGCTGTGTTTCATCTTAAGGGAGTTTATTCAAGTGTAGTCAATGTTTTTTTTCCCCCTGAAAGAGTAGCAGAGGCGAGAGGCGGAGAAAGAGGGACAGGAACAGCAGTTTCTATGGCCACACAACCAGTCTAGCTCTGGTAGCCCAGAGGACACGTTCAGTAATCCCACCAATGATGTCTGCCGCCCCACTGAAGGCGAGCAGCCCTACAAATACCCCCACCATCCATTTTTATTGTATTCAGGCTGCAGTGCTGTATTTCCTGGCTCCTCTTAGCACCACACACACAGGGCACTCCAAAACAAAAATCCATACTATCGATCGGCCAGTGTCACCACAATTATTCTTTTGAAACAGCCATTGAAAACAAATTACATCTGCACTGCGTTTTCATCCGATTGCTCTGGGTGAGCAATGCTCACTCCCCTTTTCCCGCTGCCCCCACCCCAAAAAACACCCGCCCCTCCCTCGTGCTCTTTCGCCCACAGCACCGTGCGGCTAACGATGGTGCCCGAGTGCGTCCGGAGGGGGGTTCACGCCACATGACGGCGGTTAAGGAGAAAGCTACTTAAGAAAAACAAAAGCCTAAATTAGCAGCACACCAGAGAGAAGACCTGTGCAGCTGAACTACAGTTTGACATTAATATTTTTTCCCCCTTCACATGTGGGGGGGCTGTGATTAGGAAAGGGTCTATTCTGTGTGTATAGGGTGAGTTTCGATGTACGTCTGTGTGACTAGGTACTACGGCAGTAATTACCTGGCTGGTTTCCTCTTTCTCCTATTAGAAAATATATCAGTGCATGGTGTATCAAACAGCCTGGGAGCCCTAATGGAATTATCCCTGTGCACCGATTCCTCTTATGTTTTTGTTTCCTTTGTATAATAGAGAATCAAGTACACTTACAGAGAGGGAGAACGAGTATCTGTGTGACTGTGCGCAAATGCATTTAATCAGGCCTGTTTGTTAAATCTAACACTAATACGTGATTTGATTCACTTTTTTAAATATATCATGTCAATTAAATATCTCAGTTTACATTCAGCCCAAACTAAACATGCACCTGTAATCTGAGTGTGTAAATGATAACGGCGTTGAATAAAGCACTTGCTTTTAATTTTTCTATGTGGAATGAGTTAGGAATGAAAAACACTACATATTGCAAAATAAGTGTGTTTCTCAGTTACACTGAAGTGATAGTTTAGCAGCCGTGGGTATTAAATGGGCATGATTTAGCTAACTAACTTTCAAATTCCACAAGAGTGGCACAGTCACAGAGAGGGGTGTATATACAGTAAGAAATGGCATTATTACGTGAAACTGACAAGTTGAACATGGGTCTGACTCATTTTTGGTGTCATTTATATTCCATCTAGTTATTTATGTTCAAGTGAGGATGGTGTATGATTTAAATATTAACTTTTGTTGCTCCGCTGACTCCGCCCCTCTGTATGTAATTTAATGTAATAAAAATACTCGTGGACCCAGCACACATTTCAGTTCAAACTGCTTGAAAAGGTGCAAGTACCACCGTATGACCCCTTTTAGTAAGTCAAATTTTAGTACAAAGCTAATTGACAACCTGTGATATGATGCAGTTGCTCAGTTGTTGACATGCTTAAGTTTTTCATGACAATTTATAAATTAAAAGTTCGAAAGAACAGCGTATAGAAACTGAGACTAAACATTAGCGTAGGAACATAGGAACCTAAATATTCAGATTATTTATTTCTGAAACATTGCAATGTTCTCTGTTAATGCTTGCAATAAATGTATGTGCCATGAGTAAATGTATTACCTGCTTGACGTGGGAGCCCTCTGGAACTTTGTAAGTGCTATCTCCTACTAAACTTTTTCAATGATTTTATGCAACAAATATTATTTCTTTCCCTTTTGTCTTTCTCCCACCAAATCCACATCTATAGCTTTGTGTTTTAAACAAAGAACAAATGTTTACACTCTACGCTTAAACTTTAACAAAATCCAAATCATCCATGGACTGCTGGAATGTGGCAATGAGGTTGAGCTCTCCCTAGAAACCTGAAACCTCTGATCAGCTTTTAAAAATACCAACACAAGGTACAGTTAACGAAACCAGCCCTTCAGAGGAACTGTCAGACCTGCTCATCTGCTGTTCCAGCAGCGCTGCAAACACAAACATACAGGACTGAAACTAATGGGTATGTGCCATGCTGTAGAATTAATTCTGCCTTGCCCCGGCCAGACGCAGCATTTGAGTGTTGGAGTTTGGAGGCAGAATCCCTTTGTTAAGCTTTGACCACACAAGTCACAGCATCGGCCCTCCCGCAGCAAGGGAAACGCCAACTTTGGAGTATTAAGAAAACCAATAGCCTTGTTGACATGAACATGGGAGCCTAACCCCCGCAGTCTCCTCATATGAGGCATTGATTTTTCTGTCTGGGCGCAGTGCTAAAGCCATTCATTCTCTATGGGCAGCAAGACTCGCTGGGCCCGGCCGAATTTTCCACCTCCCGCCCTTTCTTACCTAAGGGCTAGAGGTTGAGATTTAAGCTCCTATACACACACATACGCTCTCGCACACACACACACCTGCAAGACATGATTGGTGCTGGGCTTGTTTCAAATGGACGAGAGGTGAGGGATGGCCTAACATCTCAGAATCTTTGAAATAGCTTGACCTCTCTGACCACAGGGGTCAAGGGCTCCTTATTCCCACCACAGAAGACTCTGTGGGTTGCACTTTAGCCAAAATTGGTTGCGCTCACTTAACAAAATAAATTCAATAATTCCCTTAAATGCTTTATCATCCATCTAGGAGCTTAGTCTGATTCTCCATCACTCGCTTTCTCCTTTTCAGTTCTTCCTTTGCCGTTTAAAGGAATACGATCGGCTTAGTACAAGCTGAGCTTTATTAACAGCATTCATTGGAAAATTCCAATTAGGGAAAATAGTCACTTACATTTCAGCTGAATTCACACATCTGTAAAAGTCGAATTAAGACTCAATAATAATATAGACACAAGATGTAAACAATACTTTGTATGTACATTTTTAAAGTATACGATTTCACCTCTTTATCACACTAAAACCACAGAAAAAATGCAGATTAAAAAAAAAAAAATCAATTCAAATAATACAGGTTTTAACACAAAGATGAATGCAAGTGTTTTAATAAAGTTGCTTTTAAATACTCCAAAATCTGGTCCTATTTACTTCTATTGTAAGTGCCTCACCATAACATATAGTACATTATTTATTTTTTTTGAAAAAGAGGGACGAGTCAAAACTGAAAGCATCTGTTGCATAAATTACAACAAATATTAATCAAGCACACAACCCAGGATATCCAGCTGTATCCAGATGCTGTTTGACACACACTGGGTGTATTTCAGTCAACTACAACTGTATAAAAAATATGAATCCTGCTATATATTATAATACATGCACCCACCCCTTCCTCAAGCTTTAACTGCACTCTAAAAGTACTATAAATTAATGAACAATTTCAGCTGACTAGTGAAACTGATCCTGCTTAAAACACAGCAACAAGATCAGAGCGAACTGGTAAAACATGCACACCGTTTGCAGTTTTTTCTAAAGCGTCGAGCAGGGAAGGCTGTTGAATTCAATTGCGAGAATTGTTAACATTCGTCTTCGCTATTCGAGGCCAAACCTTCTTGTTTTAATAACAGAGCTGAAGTAGTTAATATCTCTCAATAAATAATGCATGGATCGGCTGTAACAGCCTCCCTCGGTTTCCAGCCCAAACAACGCATGGCATATGGCGGAGCCGGGTTCGCTGGCATTAAAGAGATTTGGAGTGAGAGGCGCACATCAAGGCCTTAGGCCACCTATTTGAATACTAAGCTCCTTTCAATCACATCAAATGCTTCCAATTCATTTATTCAAATAAAAGGCCCATAAACTCACACTTATAAGGCCTGAAAATATTGCTTGTCTCTCCCTTTTCTCCGGCACTCGTTTCAATTTTCGATGGAGTTTTGCAAACAGACATGCAGTCGTTCTGTACAGCGACGGAGAAGATGGGCAGCATTAACAACACGGCCAGAGCTTTGTATTCTAGATTTTGCTGTGAATACATTTAGTTTGATTGCATCAGGAGCCTCTGACTAGAGCTTAATGTATTCGTTTTTCTTATTAGGTTTGAAAATGAGAGGTGAAATCTGGCATGAGGGACTTGAGAGTGAACAGACAGAATTTATATAAACAGTGCAATCATTCATTCAAGGCTTGATTAACCAAGCTCACAAAGAGAATTTAAGGAAATGTGTATAATTATTTGGACTGTCATCCACAAGCGATTGTAATTGACAAGATTTGTATGAGATATGATGCAATAAGAGAATATATTAAATAGAATACCTCAATAAATAAATAAATAAATCCCATCTTGATTACCGGGAGAACATTAGGGGGAGGCGTGATATTAGAACAACACAATTATAGCGCTTTTCCTCAGGACACGCTGCTAGCGTTTCTGATGCATTAGCAAGCCTTGGCTAACGAAGAAAAAAAAATTAGGTGCAGCAGATTTTCAAAGCGGCACTTGTACCCAGCATCATTAAAAATTTATTCAACTTCTCCCTCCATATGACAAGTGTTTGGTCACAGAGAAGATGCATTGTGAACTCAGAAAAAAATTAAATAAAAGTTTTTCTTTTTCAGTTTTATTTCTTTGTTTTTTTTTCTTTTTTTCTTTACTGTAACTCCCTCCCACTGTCTCTGTTTGTGTCTGTTTCTCTATCTCTCCATCTCCACCTCTTCCTCTCGGTTTCTCTCCCCTCCTGTTCTCTTGCCATCAGCTCTGCAGCTGAAAGATGTACCCATTACAGAGTGACAGTTTGACACACAATGACCTGTCAGCGCATTCATCGCTCAATGTTTTATTTTAGCGGAGAGCCAAAACTGAGACGAAAATAAGCAAGTTGTTTCAAGGCCCTGGAATTAGATTAAAAAAAAACCTGGCACTCGCAGTCACAGGCCTTCTGATTTACTCTCAATCTGTCAAAGCGGTGAGTAAACTAGCCTTGTACTTAAAAACCTATAGATATACTGTGCTAGCACCACAACATCAATGTAATATGCCAGTGTAATATTTCAGCTATCGCAGCACAAATGTTTGTATGTGTGCTCTGAGTGCTTAACGAAGAACACTTTTTCAAGGGAGTTTCAAGAGAAGTCCACCTGCCCCTTTATCTATAAGAGAAAGGCAATGAGATTGCTGAGAAGTTATCTACTTCCGAGCATTATTAGATTAAAGAAAAGCACTTCAATTTATCAGGTGGGTCAGTGCTTTATGCAGTACATTTTAATGTCCCCCAATCATATATATATCTTAATATACTAGATAAATTATTAAATTCATAATTGTTAAAGTAAATCATATTATTAGTTTATTTTATTACATTCATAAACATAGGCTAGCAGAGAAACATTTTAATAACTTCACTTTAAATGGATGCTATTTCTGTCTTTTTCCATAGAGAATTATATTTCTCAAATTAGAAATGTCAATTATTAAATGCAAATATAACATCAACATATTAAAGTATTGAGGTGATACATTTTAAGAAGAATGTAATATGTAATGCCATTTGTTGTTTGGTCATTTCATTCTGTTTTATTGCAACGTCAAAAAAATAATCAAAACTAACCCAAAGGCTCACTGGAAAAACATGCCTCTACCATTTATGCAAAACCGCTGAAATTAATTACATTTCAACCAAATTATCATCACAGGCACAAATTGTTGATTAATGAATACTTAGCTTTGCAGGGTTTCTTGCACAGTACCAAGTTATGTACCTCAAAACGCTTTTACTGTAGTGCATGATCTGTAAACAAATACATTTTTAGATTTTCAGATATATAAGGCTTTTCTTACATAGTAAACTTGCTCAGTAGCTCACCCGGTACAAAATTGTGGTGCGTTGCAAAGCTTAATGATGAGTATAATAAAATGGCTTTTTGTTCAAATTATTGGTTAGGTTTAAGGTAGTTTATTGTATGTGGTAAGTAACCACATACAATAGGACCGAACTGCCACAATACATACAACAACCAATACAATATAACGTGGCCACACATGCATTCATCGTTTTTTTCCCAAATCCCAAAGGGTCCCACATAACAGGAATGACCTATGCAGTCTTAAATTGAATAATTTACATATTACACAAACTGCAAAAGGTAAAAGCACACTCTGACCCTAAAGTATCTAATCTGCACCAGCGGATACTCGATTCCCCAGCAGTGTTAACCTCGTGTGCTCCAATAGCAGAGATGCTCTAAGAGCAAAGGTCATCACCCCCAAAGTGATGAACATGTGTTGGAAGTGTATTATTTATGTGATAAGGGCTTTCGTTCTGCTAGTGTTCTCAAACGCACATACACGAACGCACAAATTGGCACGGGTTCAGGTGGCCTATGCCCCCAAGTCCTCATGCAGTTTATTGAGTCCCATGGTGAGTTGATACTCTGCTTGTGTTTGGTCATCAGTCACCGCCCACATTGTGTCGACCGAGCGTCTGTGTCTCATCTCTAACTGGACACACACCGCCTCCACCCACAGACCGTGTGTGTTTTTGTGAACGTGTGCGTCTTTGTATGTCCACACACTGCAAAAAAGCAGATTAATCTACGGTACACTGTTAGTTTGTACCATTGAAAACAAAGCGTTGTGCAAGCAACCATTTGGTTTGTCATATTGTTAAGTGTAAAATCAGTTGAGACCCATAATAATAAGTCTCGTTTTTCCCTTAAGCCAACAGTGATTGCAATTTACCCCAGCGTTTCAAAGCCAAAGGAGAGTGGTACTGCATATCTTTGTGTTCTCAAGGATGAATATCCCAAGGCTGGGCCTATCTGAAATGTGCAGTGGCCAGCATGTTTGAAAAAATAAATGCAGGCACAGAGCTCAGTTGCAAGTCTCTGTTCCTCCAAATCAACATATGTATCACGTTGCCTTGCGCATTCATGTACAAAAAAAGAAAGAAAGAACAAAAAAAAGAAAGGGAAAAAAAGTTAAAAAGTAAAGGAGCAAAACTGAGCTGTGGCTCAAAACGCTGATAAAAGTGCACCGTGTGCTAATCCACAACCCACAGAAACAGATACACTACAGGGCATTGTATGCTAATGCAGCCTCACAATGCAAATGAAACTAAACTGAGTGTATACATGTACATGCTCAATAGGGATTATTCACTGTTCGTGGTGATAATGGGCATTTGAATAATAATCACTGAAGGTTCATATATCACGTTGTTATATATCACTTCCTCTACGCCAGAAGTCCAATGAGAACGTGTCCCCTAAGGTTTTGTTGGCATACATTAGCAGTTAGCCTCGGTTTCATTTCGATAAAGGAAATTTTTAGGTATGTGTGTTTCCGTGAGATGGAATAAATGATATGAATGCGGCATTAGTACAGAGCACACTGTAGGTTGCTGTCTGTAATCCCTGAGCCTGTGTTTCCCATCAGGCCTACAGGAGAGAAACATACAAGCTGTGATTGAAAGCCCCTGTCAGTCAAGCCATTCCCTGGCACCCTGGAGTTGTGTGTGAGAAATGCCGATTGCATGACAGAAACGAGCACTAGGATTTTATCTGGCCAGCTGGGGAAAAACTGAGACTAATTCATCTGAGTGCTGTGGTCTGCTTCCCAATGTGGTCCTTCCGCCGGAATTCTGCATTAAAACCAATGGACCGCCATCACTGCTCTCAGATAAGGGAGAGTTCAAAGAGTTTTGAGATAAAAGATAAGGATAACTCATTTAGGTCATTTAAGTTTGTTTTTCTATATGAATATTAAGAGGCTTTTTGTGCATTACAGTACAATACAACAACAGCTGTCTATGAAATATTAAGGATAGAAGCAACTTGACGCTCACCGAATCCTTGTGCCAGTAAAGCTAGGATTGAGGCCTTTTTTCTTGATTTAAAACCTTTCTTTTCACTTTTTTGGCATGGTTAGTGTTTATTTTTACATTTCTAATTACTTTTGAAAGACTTTCATCCAACTGGTTTCACTGCAAGAGGATAGCGTTGATTACAGCAGTGCTTTTTATACTTTTCCCGTTAAACACAATTGGATTCAGGTGCTCACCTAATAAGTACCTCAATAAACAGAATGAAGTATGTTTGTGTAGAAATTTAACAAAGACTGGCATTAAAAGCTTGTCATACTCAGAGAGATACTGATTTAGGAGTAAATTGCAGTGGTCTCTTATTTTTTTCCAGAGCTGTATATATATATATTAATGGTACCACTTTTTTACATACATGTATATGTGTGTGTGTGCGTGTGAGTGTTTAAAATATATGCTGTATTTGTGTATATTTATATATGCATAAAAAATATACACAGTACAAATACATTTTTTGGGGGGATCCCATTAATCTCGGTTAATCATTTGACAGCACAAATATTTTATATACTGTATATATATTTTTTTTTAAACATGGTGTTTTTTTCTTGGCAGTGAAACCTTTTCTACTCCCCTGTATGCATCAGCAAACATGCTGATACAACTTAAAGGTCATGTTCTTTTCATGTTGACAGGGCCTTCTGAAACTTTGACGAGGCGGTCCCTCTGTAGGAGCGCTCCGTCTGTCCACATGCTATAAAGGAATTAAGCTTCCTATCAAACCTTTGTCAGCTCACTCATGTGCAGTGATTAGAAAACCAAGTAACTGAATGAAAATGCTGGAACTGCAACTCAACAGCCAAAGCAGACATACTGCGAACGAAAACAGTGTAGTCATTGACGGCAAAGTGCACTGCATAAGTTTAGCAAACATTGCTATAACCTCATTAAGAGATCAGTGAACTTGTAGACAGGCTCCTCACCCTCACTCATCTCAAACAGTCAGCAATTTAAATATTTCTCCACAGCATGATTAATAGATGATATATCATTAGGATCCCAGCAGCACAGTAGTTTAACCGTATTTCAATACAAATCTAAATAGTAACATACTGTTTTAATTTTTAATATTATATTTGTTCATTATTCATACACATGCACACACAAATGCAAATACATCTGTCAAATATATATTGGTATAGTCAAGTACATCCAAAATAAACTATTTATGCTTTCTATAACACTTTATTTTACCGTTACAATTATTAGTTGCTTATTAGCATGAATATAACTATAATATTAGTGCTAATTAAGCAATTATTAATGCTTTACTCTACATCCCTAATCCTACTAATACTAAATTTAACTAATCTAATAAGCAGCAAATTAAGAATTTATATGGGAATAGTCGTAGTTAATAGTTACCAAAAGATCAAATCTAAAAAAGAAATGAGGTTTTGTTGTCTTCATATAAGAACATATTATGTAGACAAACCTGAGAAAATCTGCTCTCTGTTCGTTGTGGGAATAAACACAAGAAAACAGGATCTACGTAGACGTCATCATTGTAGCCATCTGTGCTTAATCTTACACTGCGTGATAAACAATGGAGAGTTATCTTAATTGAAAGTGAAACGCCTGACCCTTTTCAACCCACCTTGTTTAATTTAAACTCAGTGATAATCATGAAATGCGCTTCCATTATTAAATTAAACGTGACATTTGTGAGCTCTGCAAAATGCAACGCAGCAGTACAGGAATTTTAGTGGCGCTGCCACGATGGTGTTCATTGCAATCAGGATCGTCATGCTACGCTCTTTCAGTCAAACGTGTGCCATCAATGTGCCACGTGTTGTAGTCTGTCAGCCCCATATATGTGTGCGTGTCTGTATATACGGGTGCTGGTGTTTTCAGACAGCTCCTCGCCTCCCTCTTGTTTTAAAAGGCACGTGTAATAGCCAGTAAAGAATGGCCTTAAGAGACTCTGGCAAGTTGATGCCTGATGCACAAAGGTCATTGATTCCAGGGCCCTCAGCTTTCTCTTAACAATTCGTCGGGATTTTGGCATTTGGTGAGCACACACAGGACAGCTTTCCGACAAGCCGACCTTGACAGCGAATTGGATAAATAAACCTTCAATTTAGCCTCTCTCCTCCCAGCTCGGTGCAGCCCGGCAGCATGTCCCACCGGGAGACTTCACCTATCCATATCGCTCAGCTCGCGCCTTCTCTCCCTGAGCCCGGCACGTCTGCTCAGCCTGCCCTCACTCCAGTGACAAACATCGCCTAGCGCACGCACTAACAGCCCTCTCCTGCAGCAGTCAAAGTCAATACAGCTCCCCTCAACAATTTAATGCCAATTCTGTCTTTGGCGCTGTCCGTCCCGGGCTTCCACCACCTCTTCAGCGTTCCTTTCGAAACATACGCCCTTGCAAACGCTCAACAACCCCCTCTCTCCAAGGCGAGGGGCATCGCTCCATAACAGGTAATGACATGGCATTTAATGATACTGTCCGAAGTGATCCGCGGCCCGCAGACAGGTAATGCACCGGTGCTGTAGCACAGATAAGCATGGCTGCATCGCTGCGTGCTAGTGCTGCTGGGCCGACGGCAGCAATACTGTATCTCTCTCACTGCTATTCTCTCTTCAGTTTTGCCATGGACCATAAGGAAAGAAAGGTCCGATGGAAAGAACCCTTAGCAGAGAGTATGCATGTATTTTTATAAAAGATGAGGGCCAGAGAGTTGGAGTCAGAGGACATACAGAGGGAGTGCAGCCTTAAGATTTTTTTTGCAGTCTTTCTCAGTTTACTCTTCACTACTACTTACTGTGTGTTTGGTGCTGTGCAACAATGACTGACGTTTAACAACAGCATTTATTACTTGTATATGACTGGAATAAAGTCTCTCTAATCTAATCTAACTTGGAATACTAAAGAAATGAACAGTTTATTTAGCAAGGCCAGATTAAATTGATCAAAAGTGACCTTTATAATGTTAGAAAAGATAATTCATAAAATGTGGTTCTATTAAATGTTCTATTCATCAAATAACAGAATAAATATGCACCAAATCAGAGTAATGGCTGTTTAACATTCACCATTCGATTTACATTTATAAATGTATAATAAATAATAGTAATAACTCATTCAATGAGTTTTCTTTTTTTTCATGACCATTTACATTGGTAGATTTCACTGACGGCATCAAAACTATGAATGAACACATGTGGAGTTATGTACTTAACAAAAAAAGGTAAAATAATGGAAAACATCTTTTATATTCTAGTTTCTTCAAAATAGCCACCCTTTGCTCTGAATAATGCTTTGCACACTCTTGGCATTCTCTCGATGAGCTTCAAGAGGTATTCACCTGAAATGGTTTTCCAACAGTCTTGAAGGAGTTCCCAGAGGTGTTTAGCACTTGTTGGTCCCTTTGCCTTCACTCTGCGATGCAGCTCACCCCAAACCATCTCCATTGGGTTCAGGTCTGGTGACTGCAGAGGCCAGGTCATCTGCCACAGCACTCCATCACTCTCCTTCTTGGTCAAATAGCCCACACACAGCCTGGAGGTGTGTTTGGGGTCATTGTTCTGTTGAAAAATAAATGATCGTCCATCGATGGGATGGCATGTCGCTGCAGGATGCTGTGGTAGCCATGCTGGTACAGTGTGCCTTCAATTTTGTGCCTTTAACACCCCCACACCATCACACCTCCTCATCCATACTTCACAGTGGGAACCAGGCATGTGGAATCCATCTGTTCACCTTTTCTGTGTCTCATAAAGACACAGCGGTAGGAACCAAAGATCTCAAATTTGGACTCATCAGACCAAAGCACAGACTTCCACTGGTCTAATGTCCATTCCTTGTGTTTCTTGGCCCAAACAAATCTCTTCTGCTTGTTGCCTCTCCTTAGCAGTGGTTTCCTGGCAGCTATTTGACCATGAAGGCCTAATTTGCGCAGTCTCCTTTTAACAGTTGTTCTAGAGATGGGTCTGCTGCTAGAACTCTGTGTGGTGTTGTCACCAATAGCACCTCTGTGGCCCTCTCTGAATGGTCACAGCGGGAACCATCGCCCGCATACTAGTTCCCACTCGGACTCTTTATACCCACGGACCTCACGTTCTTCCGCTGAACTGTTGAGCTGTTGCGCATTATTCAGTCATTATGATGCCTATTTAAGGCGCGGACATTTCACAGTTCATCGCAAAGTCTTATCGTTCCTTATGGTGGTAATTCTGAGCGTTTTCTATTGTGTTGGATTT